>OV651817.1:50850272-51362772 GCA_927349885.1 Psylliodes chrysocephalus
TATCTGAATTAAATTTTTATTCTACAACAAAAAAAAATATTTTAATGTTTAAAAATACATGTTAGGCTGATAAATAATAGGCCGACAAATAATAGATTAAATACCTAAATACTACCTAATTTTAAATGACAAAAGTACAGTAGAGGAAGTTAAAAATATTAAAATTTCCAGGATACTTTAAAATTAAATTGATGGTTGCATATTTGTTTTATTTTAAACAATTTACTTTCTTCTTGTATAATTTCTAAAAGCTACAAATTTTTAGTGAACGGGTCGTCCTTATTGATTCTGCAGTGAATTGTACTAACAACTTAAAAAAAATTTTGTCCAATCTCTATATGGCAGATAACCACAATAAGGAACGATCTGCTTGTTTTGGAACCCTAAAATAATATAAAGACACTTCTTTCATATCCTTTATTTTTGCTAAATCTTATTACTTACTTGTGGAATGTAACATTTGAATCTATTGGCAACAGTCTCCTTATGTTCTTGCAAGATCTTACAAGACATCTTGAATAAAGCCCAGTATAGAGAACTTATACTGGGATTAAAGTCTATTCACAAATGTTAAAATAAATAAAACGTTTATACACTTAGAAAATAATACCCACAATCAAAATATTCTAAAATAATACAAAAAAAATTAACCAAATTCACAAACACATTAAAATTTGACACTTTTGACAGATTGAAAGATAAATTGGTTGCATAAGTTTCAGTTTGTTTATATAAAAATGGCGGTCATTTCTATCTTCTTTTATTAAACACTCAGTAAAGATGCGCAGAGGGTTTTACGCCGTATACCTATTTAAGTATGTGGTCTCTATGCCCAAGCAGGCTAGCTCCCCACTTGATGTGCGCGAAGCGCGCGCGCTTTCGTTACTCAGGTAAAATACGCGAATTTAAATGAAACAAAACTTTATATACAGGGTCTACCCATGAAGTTAAAATAAAAATAAAAATTGAAATTTATATCCGGAATAGGCCGAAATATAGTAATGAAAATTGACTTCATTACAGCACTTCCACGTAAGTAGATTCATCCATGCGGAGGTAGTTCCTATAATCATCTGGATGCAATCATAGCTCCTCCAGCAAATTTACATGACTCAGTGAACACCTTTTTTGAAGCCAATCTTTGCACCAAAATCTGCAATTTCTTTTCGTTTTGTTTTTATTTTTTGTTACTCACACAGCAAGACACGCCCAAATCAAATCATTTTGATCCGACATGATTGAAACCGAAAACAATACTGCGGTGCAGTATCGTTTTTTGTCATTGATTATTAATAAATGTAAACTATAAACCTTTAAATGGTTTTGTATTGTTTTATGTTTAGCGGATTTTAATTATGCGTTATTTGTATGTAATGTCTGTGGTAACTAAAAAATGTATGTACCTAACATCAGAAAACCTAGGAGCTTCGGCAACTTCGCATAATGAAATAACTTTTACCTTCGGAACTGCGCGAGTGGAAACGAGTTGCTACGAGGAACCTTTAAATGGGTATGGCCATTTATCTCTCTTAATTTTGATGTTCTTTGTCAACTTTCGCATCTGGGTAATCTGTGATATGACTACAGTAAAAATGTGGTCATCAGAGGTATAAAATGTCAAATGTAAAACTTTTACTTTTTAATTATTATTGTTTGGTTGTGTTTGTAAAATCGAAAGAAAGGCTGGTATAGGGTTGCCAGATTTACGAAGGGGAAAAGTGGGACAACGATGACGAGAGGGAATCAATTATTTAAACCATCAGGTTCCTTTTTCTGAGGAGCTTCTCAAATGAAAATCGGAGAAGAACATACGAGTTTTTTTACATTATTTTCACGTGTATAATATACTCCTAGAGTTTGGTGCGCTCCTCCCGACTCACCCTGTATATAACTTTGAATTCTAAAAGCGTAGTATTTAGGTGAAATGCGGAGCAGTTTCGTACTTTGACGTAACGCGTGCCAGCAAGTTAAAAAGCGGGACCATTACGCCTAAGGCGAGACGTCTGGCAACACTAACTGAGTACCTAGATATGGACACATTTAAGGTTTTTGTAAATGAAAATCCAATTTATTTTCATGATAGCCAAGATTTATTAATGAACATGGCAAAAGGTTTGATAAAATTTCAGAGGCCAAAGCAACTACAACACCAATTTTCTCTTCATCCATGATCAGTACACAAAACAAATATTTATTAAGTCTTCAAAAAAAAAAAGGTTCACAATTCTTATTTGTTAGAAAGGGGGGACTTCAGGGGTGGTCCCATAGATAAATTTGGTTAAAATCTAATTATTGGGTCCATGAGAACATCTTCAAACTCTTCCATTTTTTATGTATGTTCAGCGATAATTCTTTAACACGGTGTCCGATTTCAATCTTTCTTTTTTTGTTAGAAAGAGGGGGTACTTCTGGGGTTCTATATAAATTTGATCAAAATCTAGTAATTGAGTCCATGAGAAAATCCTCAAACTCTTAATTTTTTTATGTATGTTTATCGATAATTCTTTACTATCTTGTCTGATTTATATGATTTTTTTTGTTAGTAAAGTGTTACCTCAAGGGTGGTCCCACATAAATTTGGTCAAGATGTGGCGATGGCATTTGCACGATTTTGAAGTCGGTTTTTAAAATTACTTTTATAACTTGTTTTTTATACCTACAAATTCAAAACCAAATCCTAACTACAATACACAAACAAAAATTCACGATATCTGACAATGTCATGCGCAAGTTAGTGTCAATATAAACAAAACATTTTTAAATCAGATTAATACAACGTCATTATAATGACGTAAGAACCTTGACCACATTTGACTTGGTCACATTTCTAGTAACTGATTTAAAATCGTCTAATAAATATTGAAAAATAAAACACATTACAGTTATAAGTAAATTTCACAAATGACATTAGGATGATAACAATATGGCGCAGGTGATACCGCTTCAGTACACTAGTATCAACTCCTCTCCCTACTACAACCATGTATGTGGTAATCAACTCGTCGTTTTTCACATGACACAGACTTAGACTGCAATACACTCATGGCAACTTCTCTCCCTACTACCTCCATGTTCCAAGTCGAGCAAAAAACCAACTGTCTACTGTTATTATTTTTCTTTTCCGCGTTATCTATGACAGTTCCACTTAAAAGTTATGCCTATAAATATCAATTGTTTATAATTTTTGGAACCAGTCATAGCATCGTAGCCACTTGGAATAATTTTCCATGATGGCTTTCTACTTTTGCCAGCATCTATCTTTTTTGCAGACTTTACTCTAGCATTAAAGTGTTGCTTAAGCTAAGTCAGCTAGTTTTGAGAAACATGCTCTATGGCTTAATATTGAAGCGATTCGCGATTCAAGTTAAGTGATACGCCCTCTGGAGGAAATTCGTAGAAGGTGTCTATAAGTAGGATATTGTTCAGTGTTACCAGGTGTAGCGAAATTTCGCTACGCCCTTGGATTTTTAGGCATTGAATAAGTGGATGACCTTTTTTTTAAATAGCCAAATTTGTGTCTAGTTATATGTAATCATACTCTATATTTATTTAAGGATTTTTTTATAAAACCGATTTATTATATTGATTGTTTTAAATTTAAGTTCATTTATTATTTTTTTTTAATAAGTTCATCATTTGGCAACATATTAGCGTTCCTCTGTTCACTGTTTATATTTTATTTTGTATCAATTATAATTAGAAGTTTTTCTTACCTGTGCCCTTTAAATTTGTTTATTTCTTATAATGTGTTTATATTAAAAATTAAATTTGCGAAAAAGCCTCCAAAAAATTGCAATCTATATGGCGTTAATGTCAAAATCAAAAGTGTTCATTATTTTCCAAGTGTAAGTCGGAAAATTTTGTTTCTTACGATAAATGGATATCTACAAATTCACATTATTGAGATTTTGTAAAATTTTGTTTAGAATCAAACTGCAATCTATATGGTGTTAATGTCAAAATTAAAACTGAAGTATTCATTATTTTCCAAGTGCAAGTCGTAAAATTTTGTTTTTTACGATAAATGGATATCTACAAATTCACAATATTGAAATTTTGCAAAACTTTGTTTAGAATCAAACTGTAATCGGATTTGTGACGGTTTTATTACCATTTACATGTATACAAAGTATTATACAATTCACTTCATAATAAAAGAATAAGGATAGTAAGATTTTAAAATAAGTTCATCAATAATAAACGTTTGGTGCCTGAAATTTGCTTTAAACCACATAATAAATCATGTCTTGGGTTTGGTAAACTAAACTTAAATTAACACTAAATGAAACTCAAAAACACTAGTATAATATAATGAGAATATTATCTAAAAACAGTTAAAAGTCACATAAACAAAATCTTGCCCAAAACAAACACATGTAAATAAACAGACATTCTACTTATAGGTGACAAATAATAGGCTCGCGAAAATTAATTTGAATGGCGAATATCAGCGAATATAAAGTTACTTATCCGATGATCTAATTAACTTAATTTTTTTTGGCTTGCATAAAAATTTTGTTGAAAATTGCTTACAGTAATGATTGGGAAACAAAACAAAAACGAAATGTTCTAATACGATCTTTACTTTTTAAATATTATTCTGTTGTTTTATAAAATAAAGTAGTTTATTTTTGATTTTCTTACAATACCGTTTGTCCCATTTTTCTAATAATTATTTTTTAAATTTCTGATTATTACAGATATCACGTGATGTCATCTCCATCCTTTACCACTTTCCTCTGCAAAAATGCATAATGTCAATTAAAAAAATGCATTTTTGATTTGTGAGAGATTCAATCTGGTTTTATTTACGTTTTTTGCGGCATGATTGCTTTTTGAGTATTTTTTTGGTACTCATTTGAGATCTGAACATAGATAAAGGATATATTTGGTTCAAAATATTTTAAATAAACGGTATTCATTTCTCGATCACAGTACATTAATGGTGCTATTAATTCTGCACTTCTATCTATTTTTAAGGTATTAAGAATCATCTGCAGCAGAAATACGTGTTTTAGATTCAAAACTAATTGTCATATTTACAAACTCGGCTGTATTTTTAACAGAATTGCCATATATGAAATATTTAGTATTATTATTAATCGTATTTTCAGGTGCGACTTTTATGCTATTAGTGACCTGATGGTCAAGCGGTTCACATTGATTCGGTAAGAATTAGATCGCAGGTTCAAATCTTGCCGGTTTTTATAAAAATATTTTTTTTTGTTATCAACTGTGGTTATTTAATAATTTCCTACCTGTTTTTTTATTAGTTTTCGGTGCTCTAACCGGAAAAAATTAAATAATTAATTAAGGACATTATTAGTATTATTAGAAAAAATTCTGAGATCCTAACAACACAAGTCTGTTAATTTTTTCTTCACTACACCTTTTATTGCCTATTCCTAAGGAAGCCATAAACACGCGTTTTTCGCACCCATTTGATGATCCGTCACTGAAAATAACCCTTATATTTTACTATTCTATTAGTTTCTTTATCTTCCAGAATCTGTAGACATCAGTGTATCATATTTCTTAAAAGAAACTGGTGATTTGAAGCCCACAATACCTTTCACGGAGATAATAATGGAATTACACGATATCGATATCGTATATATTCCATCAGCAAATATTGAAGATGAAGACAATTTCTTGGTACTCATGGAAGAATTACTTGATGATATTTATGGAATGGGAGAACATATGAAACGTGCAGATACAGAGGCGAACGACACCGATTTTTATCATTTGGTAATAAAATATTTCCATAATTTTATCGTACTCATTTTCATTTTGACTATGTTCATGTTCAACGACGAAAGACTACTAGACTAATTCATTCATTCATAATTAAGTCCTTATTTAATGCCAATCATTAAGATTATTTTTAAGGACGAAGTTCTAAATTCGTCGGAATATTTTTTTTATGTAGGTATGATTGTTCAGAGATAATTCTTGACCACGTTGTCCGATTTAATTGATTTTTTTTTCTTAAAAAGTGGATACCTTAGGGATGGTCTCATATAAATTTGGACAAGATTTATTAATGGCGACCATAAGAAAATCATCAAACTCTTCATTTATGTAAGTTCAGCGATAATTCTTTAGTAGATAGTCCAATTTTTATGATTCTTTTTTGTTGATCACCCCTGGTCTCATATACATTTAGTCAAGATCTGCTAATTTGGGTGGGGATGGTTTGTGCGAGTTTGTTTATCTGAGGAATGAGCATGCATTTTATAAATAAATCAGTATTTACGTCTATGACGATTACTTTACACTGCTGTTACACTTCAAAATTAATTGGGTAAGTACTTATATGAAAAACACTCCCGACTATAATAGTTGCAATGTGAAAAATGATACTGATAATAACTGGCATCAAGAATGCAAATATACTTTCCTAATGTAATTTTGAAAGCTCTTTGTGCGCTTTAGAGCCTTATGTTAAGTCAATACTGAATTATAACCGTAAACAATCCTTGTAACAAGACTCTTTATACTCTCTTATAATAATTTGACAACTACGTGGATAACATCGTGAATGTTTACAATTCGTTTTTTGTATACAAAATTAGTCTGGTAGTTGTTTGTCGTTGTTCATGTTTATGATGCAGATACTATTACGTCATCATTAATTCTTAAATGTTAAATAGTTAAAATTGATACTAAAACGAACATTCTAAGAATTGAGCAGTGAAAGTTAAATTTAGAAGTAGTTTGACCTGTTCGCGTGCGAAAATCTACTTTAAATTAATACTTAGACAAAATCGAAAGACAAAGAAAAAAGAGTTTGTTGAGCGACGCCAAATTTTACAGAAAAATGCTTAGTTACTTACGTTAATAGCGTAACCATTAGGGTGTTTCATTTTTGAGCAACATTTTTTTTTTCAACTAAAAAACAGGCTTAAAACTTTCAGGAAGGTGAAAAAAGAAGCCTGTAATGAAGTCAATTTTCATTATTATTATTATTATTATTAATAAATTTCGGGTATTAATTTCGATTTTCAATTAATTTTAACTTCGTGGATATGCCCTGTATATCATCAGTTTTATCGCTGTTCAAACCATCGTCGAGGTACTGTGCCTGCGCGCGTTTTAATGGTGGGATTTTCTGATGTGGTAGGGCATGCGACGACTAAACGTGGTCCGAGATTGAATTCAAATTTTTAGTTCCTAATATACCGATTTATCGAATACTTGCTTTTACACCGTCAAATCCAATATTCGATTAAACGCTAAATACCTACGATCCCGAAAATTTATTTCACGCCGCGAGGTAAAGTTTGTTGATAGTTTTTTTTTATAATTTCTTTCGTGCCCGAGTCTTTAAGCCGTGCTATTTGAAACCGATTTAATTTGATTTATTCCGTGTTGAGTTAGGATTTAATTTGTTTTGATTGAAAAATACTTTAATTTATTCTTGTTAGAATACACCGTTCTTTATAAATTTCATTTTAGTTTATTTAAAGTCTTGACCGTTAAACAATTAATTTTTTTATTCAATCGTACATATAGTCTTATAGTTAATTTTTCCTACTACTGAAAATTTCCGTAAATAAATAATAAATTTCATTTTAGTTTATTTAAAGTTTTGAGCGTTAAACAATTTATTTTACATTCGATTGTAAATATAGTCGTATAGTTAATTTTTCCAACTACTGGAAATTTTATGAATAAATTATAAATTTCATTTTAGTTTATTCGAAGGCTTAACCGTTAATTAGTTTATTTATCATTTAATCGTAAATATAGTCTTATAGTCAATTTTTCCTACTGCAAGAAATTTCCGTGAACAAATAATACAGTTTATTAAAAACATTATCCAATAAATAATTGATTGGAACTGTTTGGGAATTGTCTAATGTTTTGATTGGTTATATTTGTAGAATTGCGACGAGGCATTTTCTTTTGTTTTATTCTCCGAACTGCACATTTTAAGAGAATTTAAATAGCATCATTCCTAGTTTGAAGCGGCTCGTGATTACGATCGGTTCATCCAGAGATAAGGTGTTATCCCGGCTATTAGTTCATTCTATATCTAAAAATTCATTTGCGTTAGGTCTCCGTTATTTCAACAGAATTAAAATAGTATCATTCCCCTGTCTAAAGCAGCTCGTGATTACGATCGTCTCATTCAGAGATAATGTGCTATCCCGGTTATTAGATTTTCCGTCTGAAACCCTCATTTGCGTTAGTCTCCGTTATTATAAGTGAACTAAAATAGTATCATTCCCCTGTCTGAAGCGGCTCGTGATTACGATCGCCTCATTCAGAGATAGTGTGCTATCCCGGTTATTAAATTTGTTTTATGTAAAACTCCGTTATTCAATTGACATTAGTATCATTCCCCAGTTTGAAGCGGCTCGTGATTACGATCGGTTCACTCAGGGATAATGTACTATCCCGGTTGTTAGTTGGTTTTACTTTCCAACCACTAGTGAGTAAACCTCTTATAGGGTCCCGGTTTCAGCTCTGGAGTTAGTATTATCCCGAACCTGTCTCCTCGCATTCTCTGCAACCAATATGATATTTTGTTTTACTGAAGCATTCAATTAAATTTGATTGTAAATACCAATTAGAAAATTTAACAGTTGCTTTTTGCTACGACCGAAATAATACTGCCGAATGAAATAGCAAATTGCATTTTTAACTCAACAACAGAATAAACAATTCAATAATAAACTTTTACTGCGACCGTGATAATTATAAGTATTGATTTCATTTTTTTTTCTTTACGTCTGATTGAGACTACTCGAAAGTCATTTCCGTCCGTTTTGTTTATTTATTTTTGTTCAGGGTTTGTACATATTACCGTGAGGGTGGGCGTTGAAATATTTAATTTCTTTTTTTTTATTGTAAATAGTTAACCACAATATATGTGTCAATGTTAACCTGCCGTATTACTGGTTATTAATTCCTAAATTTATTTCCCCCTTATATTTCAGCTAGTGATTAATTCTGTACCAGCCCAAGCAACGATTAAAGCCCGTTACTTGTGGCACCCTATTACCTGTGTCTAAGTGACCTTGACCCTGGAATTTTTCATCTCCATCTGTAGCTACCCGAGTACTTTCGACGCCGTTTCGAAAGTTCGTGGAGTAAACCATCACCAAAAATCTGGCGCTCGAGAACCGCCCGTAACCAGCGTCATTCGTAAGGAATCGTTTTCTCTGTGGCGAGAAAACCCCTTACAAGCTTCTAAAAATTTGAGGTCTTAATATTATCATTTAGTGGTGCTGGTTCCTAACTTTCCATTTTCCATCTATATAACATGGAAAAAAAATTTTTCTTTTTTCTTATTTTTGTAGCTTGACATTTGAGCATTGTAAAAATAAAGTAAAAAATTATTTTGGTAGGAAATTGAACGCTCTACAAAAAGTTTTAATTTATTTTTTTCATAGAGTGAGCCGTTCTGAAGATATTCAAACTTAAAGTTGCAAATGTATGAAATTAGGACTTTTATTTTATTAAACTAATACTGATGACTTTTTTTGTCTTAAAAATTATTTTTAATCTGAAAATTGGTTTTTGTGCGCAAATATTTTTAGAACGCTAAAATAAAAAAAAATACATCTTAGATATTATTTGATTAACTGTTAAACAAAAGTAATTATGAATTAGGTTCAGTAAAATTATTATTTTATTGATTAAAAAAAAACTTTTTAACAATTAGCATTCTAAAATTTTGAAACTAATAGATATTTTAATGTCTTATCAGAATTAAATGATGTAACTATATTTGTTGAAGTTTTTTTATTACAATTTTGATATTTTCGTCGGTGCTCCTTTACCACTTGTAATATTAAAATTGTTCCTCATCTTTAGTTAGGCATCTATTATATTCTTCTACTAATGCGACGCCATGTCCTGCAACGTCATTGACAACTTTCAATTTTCGAAAAACTCCAAATTCTCTTGATAACTTTCATTATCTGGCCAAATTAAGACATCTGCATCCAGAAAGTCGTATGGCAAATCAAATTTGTCAAAAAGTTTTAATGATTGTTTTGAAACAAAGTCACTCATATTTTTGTATAAAAATATTTCTGGTGAATTTTTGTCTTCTGTGCGTCGTTATTTTCTTTCTATATGAAAATAATGATGTTTTCTTGAAAATAATTTTTAAGACATAAGAAATTCATCAGTTTAATAAATAAAAGTCCTAATTTCATACACTTTTAACTTTAAGTTTAAATATCTTCAGAACGGCTCACGCTATGAAAAAAATATATTAGAACTTTTTGTAGAGCGTTCAATTTCCTACCAAAATAATGTTTCACTTTATTTTTACAATGCTTAAATATCAAGCTACAAAAATAAGAAAAAAGAAAAAAAAATTTCATGTTATTTAGATGGAAAATGGAAAGTTAAGAACAGGCACCACTAAATGATAATATTAAGAGCTCAAATTTTTAGAGGCTTCTTTTTTCACCTTCCTGAAAGTTTTTAGCCTGTTTTTTAGTTGAAAAAAAAAAGTTGCCTAAAAATGATACACCCTAGTAACCATACATTCCTGTAGTTTATGAAAATGTATCAGGGTAAGTACCAAAATGTATTGCACAAGCCCGCACATGATAATATAAAGATACTTCCTTTGAGCAATAACACCGTTCAGAGACGAATAGAGACGAGATAAGTTGAGACGTGGAAAACATTTTATGCAATTTCTTACAGACTAAAAGAGTCTCTCTCCAGTTGGACGAGTCTACATTACCCAGCATTGAAGCTCTGTTGTTGGGATATGTTCGATACATTAAAGATGAAAATATGTGCCAAGAACTGCTTTTTGATACATATTTAGAGACAGATACTAGAGGAGAAACGATTTTTTAGGCCGTGGAACGTTTTTTTTACCAACAAAGCTATTCCATGGAAGAACATTGTTTCTGTTGCGACTGATGGTGTACTATCTATGGTTGGTTGCCATCGTGGTTTTATAGCTCATTTAAAGCGACAACTGCCTGAGGTACTAGTCATTCACTGTGTGATTCACAGACAGCATTTAATAATAAAAATCTGAGTCCTTGATTGCGATTGCACCAGTCTTTAGAATATGTTATAAATACTGTCAAAAAGATTGGAAGCAATTCTTTGAACTTTCGGTTATTTGTTCAGCTATGTGAGGAAAATAACGAAGTCTTTACTCGGTTACTTCTGCACACTGAAGTCCGCTATCAAGAAGCTCCTGCTTAACAAGATTTTTACCTATTTTTGAATCTGTGTTGGAGTTTATACAAGAAAAAGATACGAATTTAAAAGAAAATATAAACAATTGTAAAACAGATATTTATTTCTTGACTGATATTTTTGGTATGTTTAACAAAGTTAATTTGCAGCTGCAGGGTGACGATCTCAAGTTGATTAAAACAATCAATAATATCGGCATTTGTGGGTAAACTTATCCTTTATAAACAAAATTTAAGCAGAAAAGAATATTCACAGTTTCCGCAGTTGTTAAAATTGCCAGAAATGCTTTAAGACGATGTAATTTTATCATGTCACTCACTTGAACGCATTCACAAGGATTTTACTACGAGGTTTGGAGATATCTTAAATTTACAAATTCCTTAATGGATAATAAATCCATACATTATTACAGCCATGGACGAAACCAATGTGATAATGCAAGAAGAGTTGATCATCATCAGAACAAACGAGGAGCTTAATCAGAAGTTCAACTAAGGCTATGAGAAGTTCTAGTTGTAGCGCAACATTAAAACACAGTATCCTGTATTGTGGAACATTGCTAAAAAATACCTTATCGCTTTTCCATCATCATACATAGTCGAGAAAGGCACCAGTGTTGTTACATTTTGACAAAACAAAGAAACCGTTTGAAAATCAAAGAACGCGGAGATTTAAGGCTGCAACTCACCAATATTGAACCATATTTAGCTGGATTGGTAGAAAGTCACCACACTGTATTTTTTATATTTACTTTGCGATTTTAATATATATATATATTTTTAATAATTACCTACTTAATTAAGTATTTTTACGTAATTATTAATTACACTTGATGTTTACTGAATTTCATGTCTATTTATTTTGTTAAATTTAGATGAGAAAATAATGTCAA
This sequence comes from Psylliodes chrysocephalus, assembly GCA_927349885.1. NCBI lineage: Eukaryota > Metazoa > Arthropoda > Insecta > Coleoptera > Chrysomelidae > Psylliodes > Psylliodes chrysocephalus. The sequence goes on from OV651817.1 coordinate 50,862,355, forward strand.
GTTTACTCACTTAACCAATTGGTAAGTATTTTGTATCAATAGGAAAAACTAGATATTGCATTTTTAAAGTAATTTGGCTATGGAGGTCTGAGGTATCAGTTCATTTTAGAAAAGGGGTTTCTTGTATAAAATAGTTTGGGAATCTCCGATTTAAACTGTCTAACTAGGACTATAAATAATTCTACAATCAAATTAAACATAATTATATTTACTCGTGAATTATAGTACTTGTTTTTTGAATTATAGAACCTAAGTGTAAAAAATCGTTCATGAAAAATTTATTTTAATATATTTTGTTATTTAATTTTTGTAGTATAATAATAATTATACTTTCAAAACCAACTTAAGTCGTCTATTCCCATTTTAAGCAAATCTTTCGATGGTTTTTTCAATGTCAACTGTAATGTCTCTGTGGAGTGTGGACGCGAAGCAGTCAGAGATCCGTGAGCCGTTCTTCTCCAATCCCAGCTCTAAATCAAGTTTTTAACTCTTCGTAGTGTTGATAAACTTCTCTCTGCCGTAGCCACACTTAGTAGAAATAAAATAATAATTACTATGGTTTTTAAAGTATATAGAGATATGAAATATGTTAGTTGTTTATAAATTATATTACTGTGCTTAAATTATCTGGAGCTGTGGCCAAGATTCTGAGATTGTTGGAAATATATTTAAATCCGTTGAATCAAATACTTCTATAACATCTCCAGTGGATCGATTCTCTAGTTGTAGGAATCTTTTCCTATAAGAATTTTTGACATTTTTTGTGAAAAGGAAATACATGACATTTTCCATTAGATAGAAAAATGTCTAAAATTCTTATAGGAATAAATTCCTACAAGTCGAGAATATGTTGTTTATTTTTTTTTATCGACTTTCAATGATTTTTCCAAAGGGCCAGTTCTCCTTCAAACATAATTATGTTTGAATAATTCATCGCAGGCCAAAACAATCCAAGGAACTAGAATTTAACCTAGAAGACAAGTGTATCAAATATAAACGGGATTTCGTTTACAAACATTTTTAGCTTTATTTAAATACGTTTTCAAACATTATTTTTCTACATACTATCCCCCCCCCTAGAAATATATTTTTCCCATCGAATTGGTAGATTTTTTATTCCAGCATCATAGAAACTCTTCACACGTTCCTGTAGCTATTGGAGCACAAATCCTTTCACCGTTTCGTTATCGCCGAGATGCTGGCCTCCAAGCGATTTTTTGAGGGGTCCAAAAGGATGGAAGTCACAAGAGGAAAGGTGTGGACTATAGGGAGGATGTTCCAGTATTTTCCATTGAAATGTTTCCATTTTTTTTTCCTCGTGACATTACCCACATGAGGTCTGGTGTTGTCATGCAAAAGAATGACATTTCTGACCGATTGTTTCTTTCTTTTTCTTCGAAATGACAATTTTGCAACTTTCAGTAACAGTGCATTAATCGTGCGATTATCGTGTAGAAAGTAAAAAAAACACTATTGCCATTACCTTTCCGGCTGACAATCACGTCTGCTTTTACTGGTGTAACTTTTCAGGCCCTCCAGAAAATTCTTGGTGCCATGCAAACACACGGGTTCTTAACAGAGTGTTATCCCCAAACTGTGCCTGCAATCGTCGCAAAATTTCGGTTGGTTTTATGCCCTCCTTTGCCAAAAACTTTATTATAATCCAATACTCCACGAAGACATGCGCTTCTTTCTCGCTCATGGTTTCTTTGCATACCAAAGAGACCTCGAGCGAATTTTGATCAGTTTGCTCCCTTCCCCGAAGGTAAAGGCTAACTGCCCATCAATTCTTTCCAGATCAATCACCGCTCAGGAATTTTTAATCCAAACAGTCACGTTTATATTTGATATGCCCTCGTAAATTGATCTTCTGTAACATTCCTCTTCATTCCATCGTGGCTTTCTCGCTTGGTCTGCCTACTTGCTATTCTAGGCAATTTTATTTCAATAACTAATCCTGTTGCTACTCCATCTGTAGCCTCTTTATAAATTTTGCTAAAATTCTGCTCCCAATTTTTCCTTTTTTCATTGATTGTTGACTTCGCGTTGGATACATTTGTAGAAGCCCCGTTAAGCGTCAAGATTTGTCTTTTGAAGAAGTCGGCTGAGTGGTAACGTTATTTTTAATATATCAATGAGAGATAACATTGACAAAAACTCAGTCGTGTACAAAGAGTTTAGCAGAGTTAATGCAACTGTAGAAGTCTTTGTATCTTTTCATACTGAGATAGATTGACGTAAGTGCTTCAACTATTTGAGAAAACCCAGATCGAAACTAGTGATGCTCAATCCACCTTGTTTCACACATCCCGTTAACTGATGTCCTACTGTTGATTTCAGGATTTGATTTCTCTTAGTCGACATTAAAAAAGGCGACTACTGACTTCATTACTTCAACTGCATTTCTGATGAAAACAACATTTACCGAAGTCGAAAGATAGTTGTTTATGGCGTGATTTATGCAAGAGCACCTGCATGCATTTTTCGCCTTTTTCTGTAATTTAGACACTGTTCCCACTGCTTCACACAACATCACTACCAACTATCAGTACCAATCGCCACAGAGTTGCTTAACTCTAAGAGACAGTTCCTGCAATATATTTGTAACAATTTTTTCTAGATCCTCTCCAGTTAGTCGCTGTTTACCAAGCAAATCAATATCTGGACTGACGGTTTTAATATTTTCATGTGTAATTAAATTTGACAAAGTTGTTTTTGTATACATATCTCAAATTTAAAGAAAGTTGTGTCGTGTGGGAAACGTCTGCAGTTTCGTCAAATAAAACTGAATAATATTTTGTCTTCCCAACTTGATTCAGTATGGTTTTTAATATTTCGTTACCAAAAGGAATCTTTTGTCGATATAAGAACACTATTGATCTATTATTGGGAGTAATCTCTTTTTATTTTCTCCTACCTTTGAATAAGTATCTAATTTTCAACCGAATTCTCCGGGTTATGGTAGATTTGTAGGAACAGCCTGATATTTTGTGATACGCTGTGTTTACATGTGAATGATTGACTCCGTCTTTACCCAATACTTTTGCCAATGAAGTTGACGGTCGGGTTACAAGCTTTTGTTATGCCCACACTTTTCACCAGAAAACAAAACGCAGAATTTACAAAGCAAACCATTCCTTATGTGGAAAACAAGAAGACAATTCGTACAATTCTGGTGGCTCCCACGGTAATTCCAGAATTTGACATTTTTATCAATATTTTTCTTTATAGAAAGTCCTATATCGTCAGCGAAGTTGCTATCACTGTTGCGCAATCCTAATGTTGAGTTGTCTCTTTACTATAGATGGTAGGCTCTGCATCGCTCAGGCCATCATCAAGTGTGGGTGTGGGTGTGTGTCTGGTTGTGGGTGTGTGTGTGTGTGGGTGAGTATGGGTGTAGGTGTGGGTGAGTGTGGGTGTAGGTGTGGGTCTGGGGGTGGGGGTGGGTGTGGGTGTGTGTCTGGGTGTGTGTGTGGGTGTGAGTGTGGGTGTGTGTCTGGGTGTGGGTCTGGGTGTGTATCTGGGTGTGGGTGTGTATCCACTTAAGCTTTGTTCCGGCCTGCGGTAAACTGATTAGATTTCGGTCAGAGTCGAAACATCTGGGGGGGTACTAGGAGGTCATTTTTATATTTTATGAAATATATGTTATTTACGTTTGGAGAAGAAAATTATTTAAATAAAAGTTACTTGATATGTTATTCTCTTTATTTTTTGTTCTTTAAAATTTTTTCCTAAAATAGTCCGTATTCGAAAAATTTGACAAAACGTAAAAAAATAAATTTTTTATGAAAATTGTTTAAATAAAAATTGTTTCTGATATAATTCTCTATAATTTTTGTCCTATACATAATATCTCTAAAATATACCGTATTCGAGATATTTGAAGAAAAGTGTAAATTCAGAATTTTTAAGTAAACTTAAAAACGGATAGAGAAAACACATTAAATTTTAAACTTAAGCTTTACTCCGGCCTGAGGTAAACTGATTAGATTTTGGACAGAGTCGGAACATCTGGGAGGTACTTTATGAAGGGTCGTTTTTATATTTTATGAAATATATCTGTTATTTACGTTTGGAGAAGAAAATTCTTCAAATAAAAGTTACTTCTAATATTTTCTATAATTTTTGTTTTATGCAAAATTTTCCTTAAATGGTCCGTATTCGAGAAATATTATAAAATGTAAAAAAATTCTGATTTTTAAGAAAATTGTTGATTTAAAAGATGTTTGCTATATCGATCTCTATAATTTTTGTTTGTTTTACATGATTTATCTATAATGGACCGTAATGGAAAAATTGGAGGAAAATTATAAAATTTAAATTTTTCAGCTTTTTCGTTAGCAATGAGTGTACTTATATAGAAAAATGTTTTGAGTTAGATGTATGTTGAAAATGTATATATTAAGTTAACCTCTAAATATTTACAGAGGTGCTACAATAGATTGTACAAAATAACCGAGAAAAACCTGAATAACTAGATAGGAAAGTCATGTGTTGGACACATCAGATTTTTTATATTTGTTAGCTATTCCACTTTTCTCTATTTTCTCGGGAAGAGTATTTATTACATACAAATACAGAATACCGTCGTTGACGCGGTGAAACCTATGTGACATTTTATCACAATTTCAGATTTTTGTGCCCAGGGAATTTTATTTTAAAATATTGTGATTTTGGATCAAAAATGAAACCTCCCTTGTGCGTAATACGTATAAGGCATCAGAACAAAATTGTTACGTTTTTTATGTCTACTAAAAATTTTGATAAAATCTACATAGCAACCGGACGAGACCACCGTATTGTCTACGAACCGTGGATCGAGTCGACCGAGAACTGGACAAAAGTCGTCTTTTTTAGCACTTAGACAGAACATTTCAAGGAACCTCAACCAAACCGGAAACTTTAACATTTTGATTTAATTTATATTTATATGCTTGCCCGTACTTTTCCAAATTTTTCTTTTACTACAAGTATTGCAAACAAATTGTACTACATTTTTAGGGAACATTTATTTAATTGAAAAAATCTTTTCATTATTTTGAGTGCTGGAAATTAAATGACATGTTGATTTTTCCAGATTAGAGAAGAAGTAGATATTCAAAGAAAGAGCGATGCGTTTTGTGAAAGAGTTATAGATGCAATGGAAAAAGCCATAGATTTTATCAAAGATTTTGATGAATACGTGTTTTTATGGACTACTGACCGAGTAATTTTTCTAGAACATTTTTTACTTTACGGCAGGCGGTTAACTCCCGAAGAGGTAGAAATCCAAAAGGACGAGACCAACCCTCGACGCCTAAAAGAATCTCCACCTACTATTGAACAATTTCAAGAAAAGATTATTTTCTATGAAAATTTATACCATAAAGTGGAAGCGATGCCTGGTGAAAAAATTTTATATGAATGGTTAAAAATTGATGTGAGGCCCTTTCGCCAAGTGATATTGAACAATATCTGTAAATGGAGTTTGGTTTTTAAGAATCATCTATATAATAAAGTCATTAATACGTTAGAGGAGCTGGATACATTCATAACAACATCTATCGCGGGAATGCTGGTTTGTATATATTCCAATTTTTTGGTTATGGATTGACATCTAAAATAAGTTGTTGTGCGTAAATAAAATGAAAATGAACGAAAAATTATTTTCGTTACTAATTTAAAGTCCTTTTTAAACCACCCAGAAGAAAGAGGTCTAGGCGCGTTTGTTTACGTATAGAGCGTTGGACCTTGATTTTATACTTTAGAATTTTTTTATCAAAATTTGTTTCAGTAAAATATGTTTCTTCAAAATTTGTTTCATCGAAATCGTCAAACCAGCTAATCGAAAAGAGTACATATTAGGTTCTTGCGTTCGTCCCACTGGTGTAGAAATGAGCTACATCAATGGACACTATAGCTTTCTTTCGGCCAGGTGTAAAATCCACTACACCTTTCGGTTGCCTCTAAGGTGTCCACTGGTGGACACTTTCTTTACCAGCTATTTAGCAGGAGTGAATTACTCTCAACATGCACATAAGGAATAAGGAGGGAAGTAAACTAGGGTAATAAGGGTTGTCCCTGTAAGTGTTGTTCCAAACAAGAATAAACCTACATACAAAACTTTAGAGAAATATTCAAAAAGATATACGAATTCGCTCGGCAACGTTAAAAAGCCAATAGCGATAAAGCAATAGCTAGAATCGACATGCAGGACACAGGAACACATTTTTAGAGAGGCGATCCAGTATGGTTGAACAATCGCAAGCGCCGAAGAGGACTTTGTCCAAAACTGTAACGGAACTGGGAAGGCCCCTACACCGTCCTTAAGAAAATCAACGACCAGGGGGTTAATTTTTGAAATCATTCGCCACCCTGACGTAAGCGAAAGCGTGTACTTTTACCTAAACTGTATTTTTGACTTACTTGATTCGTTTTCGCATGCGAAATTGACGTCACTTGCGAATAGACATTTAATAGGTTTTGCAATGACATAGGACGTTTATGCATCTCGGTAAAGCAGTTTCATACTAGGTTTCTATTGGTAGATTATCGAATTTTTCTGAAATAATCTACAATTCTTCGTTAGGTTGATCTGTTCGCAAAATATTCATCGAAGAGCATTCAAAAATATACCTTCCTTGACGAATGCGATAAATGTCATGCGTTAATTGACGCATACTACTTTTAGCGAATGGCTTCAAAAATTAACCCCCTGATCTACCGCATTCAGTTGTCAGCGGGAAGTAAACCCAAGGTAGTTCACATTGAAAAGTTAGCGCCATACCGTGATCCAGATCCTCCCCATTGGCTCCAGTCAGGTACTATAGTAATCAAGTTATTCGGGACGAATAACTAGAGAGGAGGGAGCAATGTTACGCAGCACCCTGTAGCGTGCTGCGGTCGTCATAAGTAAAGGTACGAGTAAATGAAGAAGATATAATATTTCCGAAATGTCTCGAAATGTCATTTCTTGTCAAAGAAAAGACCAGATTGTTCGAGAAGGTTCTAGAAGGTCGAGGCAAGCTATATAAGGCGACGACCTGACGTCAGAGTTCAATTTTATGATAGACGTTACATGTTAATGTATCAGTTGTATAATTGTTGTTAAAGTTTATTTAAAATTTATTTAAAAGGACGTGGTTCGTAGTATAATTAATTAAACGGCTTACCTGTAAGGAAGTTCAATCTTAATTGAACCATGTCCGCATAGACCAACCCTCCTAACTACTAACCCTTCTTTTGACCCGACAACTGATTTTTCGTTTTAAATAAGACACTTCGAACGAATGATTGGGTTATGCCGATGGGTTCATGAAGATGCAAGCTGAAATTGGTCAGGGGGGGATATCGCGCATGGTGTCATGGCGGCGCTGACGTCATGCGTAGAGTTAGTAGAGTTGGCGCGAAATAAATATCATAAGACAGACACATGTTGCAGTAGTTTGGGAGTCGTTTATAGTGATTTATAAGGTATTAAACAGATATTTGTATTATATTTTGTTGTAAACTTTCTTCTCTCCGAGTGGTTTTAGTAAAAAACTTTGAAAAATTGCGGTAGGGATGTAACAGTAACAATTAAAGCAAAGGATTCAAGAAAGATATTATGGTTTTTCGCTTTCTTGGACAGTAAGAGCTCAGTCAGAAGTGAGGAGTGGCCCAAGGGCGGCTCCAGCGGAGGATCAGGGGAGCATGCCGTTCCCTAGATTAAAATTCTTAAAATCCATGAGCCTTTTATTAAAAAAAATATACTAAATAGGCAATTCTACCCTCCTTCCCAAGAAAATTTGACATGGAGCAGCCCTTGCAGTGGCTTGTAATCCTGCAAATACATTTTCATATGTATTCCAAGCACTTTCAACCTTCCAATTATAAGAGGAACCTCTAATCAGAACTTCAGATTAGTTCAATCGCAACTTGGGACTTCTAAACTGGAGACTCTACCCTTTGAAGGCTAAAAATATAAGCATAAGTGAAATTGTAAATGTCGCAAAAAAAAGAAAATTTCGACTTGTACTTGATGAATGAATTAAAAAAAACTGTCAGCAACTTTGTCCAGGAAAATAGCAGACATTTTATTTTAATTTTGTATATGCACCCACAAAATGTTATGTAGCTGTTATTTGTATTTCGTACATTTTTTTATGCTTTGCATTATATTATATGAACGTCTGCATTATATTATATGAAAAAACATATTTTTTAAAACTTATTTTTATTCAATTGGGTAATTTAATGCAGGTAAATGAGTAATAAGATAAAAATTTCCGGCATATCCAGATGCGAAATTGTTACCAGGATCCCCAGTTTCAAGTTGCGAAGATACCCTTTTCATTATCCTAGTTATAAAAACTATTCTTTAGAAGTCGAATTTGTATAACCATAATGAATCATTAAAAAAGAAAAAGGAAAAAATTGTTTAAATAAATACTTCTTTTATGTATGTATTTGCATTTATGTTCCTTCATAGTTCTTTCCTTAACTATCCTATAATAATATCCATAGATATTTCATGTAATTTCTAAAATATTATCTTTAATATTCATGAAATTTCTGTAAGTAGCATATATTTTCCTCACACTTCGTCAGTATTTTTAAATTCGCGCCTATATAAACTCTACGCGTGACGTTATGCGCGTGGCCGTCCTATTTTTGACACTGTTGATATCCTACCTTTTATTTTTTATACCATGGAAATTGGTTCTTTAAAATACAGTGGCATGTGTAACACCAGGGGCGTTACTACATTATGTGGTCTATAAGGACGTGGTTCGTAGTATAATTCACAAATAATTTATTTTTAATTATTAATTTTATAAAATTTCAACCATTCTTAATTATTCTAAATTAGTATTGCTTTATTTAGATTCCGCTCACTGAAGAAGATTACGATGGCCTTTTATCAGTTATGCAATGTCTATTTTCAATCAGAGATAGAACAGTGGAAACAGATGCCCTTTTTGAGCCACTAAAAGCAATTATGGACCTGTTGACAGAATACGGCATTATGTTCCCAGAAGAAATTTATTTACAATTTCAAGATCTTCCAGATCGATGGGCTTATTGTAAAAAGGTAATGATAATAATATAAAGTTTTCATGAGTTAATTTAAATTACTCTCTCTTATGTCTTTCTTTAACTCTACTTTGCTTATCATGCTACCACAGGATTATGGATTTGAAATACCCGAAGCATTTTTTGTTAAGATTCAAGAAATTCCTTCTCGATGGGAGGAATGCAAACAGGTAATGGTAATGAAAAAGGTCACATTGAAAGATTACTTGGGAAACTAAGACAACATTCTACAATTTATTTATTCTTATCTTTACCTTTAAGCACACTTTCAGAAGTAAAATAATTATGTTGCCAAAGAAGTAAATCAGTCATCACTTAGTACTATTAATGGAGCGACGTTAAAACTGTAAAATCTTGGAACCCAGTTCCTATATGAATCAATTTAATTGAGACTTTTTGCATTGTGTTGCTAAGACATAATACTAAAATGTTTATAGAATAGCAATTAATGTTTCTTTTTCAATAAACACTTTTTGCACGAGTTGCATACAATATTTTTTTTCTACGTTCATGCAAAAAATATTGTATGCAACTCGTGCAAAAAGTGTTGTGTTGTCAATTTCACGTCGCGTGCAATAAACACTTACTTTTTGCACTTGTTGCATAAATAACTATTCTACGTTCATGCAAAAATCAAAAAATGTTTTATAGAACTGCAGTTGTATTATCCAAATCATAGTGGCTGTGATCGTGTACCTTTGTTTGAGGCATTTATTTACGTTTGTGTTTATAATTTGTAATGACATTTTTAATAAAATACATTTTTTTATTAATTTATTTATTAAATGATTGAAAATAATATGAAATATGCAATTGTTTTTAAAACGTAACACAAAAAATAAAAATGGACTAAATATTTGGCGTTGATTTGAATATTTATGTTTGTCATGATCATAAAACGCTGTAGTAAAATGACAGATGAGTGCAATAAAATTTTTATTGCACTAGTGCAATAAAGAACCAGTTTTTTCACTAAATATAGTTCAATAAAGTTTTGTTTTTTGCATGAACGTAGAAAAAGTTTATTTAAAAAATCCAAAATGTAGTAACAAATTATTCAATCAAATTGATATATTATTAGTTGTTGAGGTATGTGATTTCACATTTAAGGTAAAAAATTAAAAAAATTAAAAATGTGATGAGGATATAAAGGGTGTTTCAGATTTAAACGGACAAAGCTTAATGGAAGGTAGAGTACACTTTGCTTAGTTCAAAACACTCCCATACTTAGCCTTTAATCTCACTCGTTTCTGATTTATGATTTTTTGCCAAAACTAAAGTCGGCCATTTTGTTTGAACGGTTATAGATATTTTGATAAAATTTTGTAAAAAAGTTACTCTCTTAAGTTAATCAAAGCCATAATTTAGCTTACCTAGAATATCACCCTGTATATCTGATTTTAATAAATATTACTGCACATTTAAATAGTACGTGAATCAATAATAAAAGAATGTGATAATACTTAATGATTTTCTTACAGTAAATTTTTATAATGGCGACTACAATATTATAAATCACTATTTACAAAATTGAAATCAAATATTTACTCTGTATTTTTAAAACTCTACACAAATTAAGTACTATCTTCATTTATTTTTAACTACTGCATTTTGAGAAATTGAACATCTACACAGAACCGGGCTCACTTTATTTAATAAAGTAACAGAACAAACTAACAGAAACAAATAATTAAAACTAAAGTAGATTTTCAAAATGAACACCGTGAACGTCAATACACCTCTGTGAATGTTTTAACAGGTTTTTCACTGATTTGTTTATTTCTAATGTTGTTACAAACATTGTTAATTTTTTTTCAATTCCACACCAAACATTGTATGTGTGTTCAAATCTCTGTACTTTTTTTTATATAAAATAGATACACTTGTTTCTGGTACCAAGGTACTTCTTATTCATTACTAATTCTTACACTAACAGAAACATGATTTCGAACCACCTCATTAATTCCTCTCTCCACGTTCATCTTTAGGTAATTATATTTGGAAATTAAAATGAACTAAAACTTAAACGAACTAAAACTCTGATGAAATCAAATTTAAAAGTTAAAAAAACTAGGTATTTTATAAATGAGCAGAAAACTCAATTTAGTCAACTGCCAATATGAGCCAAATACGCTAGTTCAGTTATGATGTAATTATGGTTCCAATGACAATTAAAGTGACAGTAGATTTTTTGAGTGCGTTTTGTTCGTTTTGTTTACCTAAATTATATCGTTTTTTACTTTTATAAATATATTCCTAAAGTAAGTAGGTAACATGCATCAAATATACAATCGTTTAGTTACCAATTACATACCTTTTTTATGACCTGTAAACAATATTTAGAAATAAACTAAAAGTAGTAAAAATGTATATGTCAAATTTATTGATGTTTTTGTTAAAAGTTTGGTTAGAATTAAATGTCAGTGGAACCAAAATGACATCACACCAAACTAGCGTATTACATCATCACTTATTCCGTTATGATTAATGTAAAATTGTATAATACCAGTAGACTTGTGTCAAATAATATCATTTATTTTATGTACAGTATTTTGAGCTAAATTACTTTTGTGCATAAGTGTAAGTTTCTAATGGTATGAAAATAAAAGTATTTCAGGATGCCGTTTCAATTTTCAATTTAGTAATGAAGAAGAATGTACAGAAATTATTTTTTGTAAAAAGGAAATAATTCCAAACTCAAATGTGAGTGAGATGTAAAATACATCAAATAATTCTCAAAGCCATAGTCACAACAGTATATGTGCGGCTGTTTCTCTTTTGACAACAACTCCTCCTTTGGCCAAAGAATACCTACCTAAGAAGCGAAACTGAATGAGTTTTAGTATGTATAGGGAACTTAATACAGTGGGAAACGTATGAAAATTAATCATTGTCGTTTGGTTCATAAGAATTGAACACATACTAAAGTAAAGAATTAAAACATTTAGTGCTCCTAAACATAAAACAAAACTTTGCAATAGAGGTGAAGTACCTAGGTAGCTCCTTTGACATCAAGTTAACATGGAACTCACTCTTATGAACAACGCCGCCGAATCGTGGGGCGCACCTAGGGTTTCTCCCCCAAAGCCGTCACATGGACTTATAAGACCATGCTAACATACGGTGCAGTTGTCTGGGTACCAAAAATCCAAAAATTGACAGCTATCCGCAAAGAATAACAAATTCAAATAATAGCATCTCACAACATAATAGGAGTCAGGAAAACCACACCAACTAGAGCCATGGAAGTCGTTTTTAGTCTCACTTCCCTTGATATTTACATCAAAGAGGTTGTTCTGATGACAATGACACGCCTCTGCACGGTTGGAATAGAAACTGATGTTTAGAATAGAAGACCCGGAAGTGGCAGGTACGATTTATATCTACACCGATAGTTCCGAAACAAAACAAGGCTTAGGATGTAATATACTCCAATTCCTTGAACCTCAATATAAAATGGGCTGTGAGCAATGTAGCTCAAACCGAGCTCACGGAGATTATCATAGCAGTAAAAGAAATCACCAGAAACAGTATCATTGGAAGAAACATGCTCATCTATACAGATAGCAGACAAGCACTACTTACCCTGAACAGATTACGAATTTACTCAGGGTTAGTACAAGAATGTCCCGAAGCTTTGGCAAGAGTATCCATCATTAATGTGGTGCTAATTCACTAGCCAAGAAGGCAGCCAACCAAATACTTTTTGGACCTGGCCCTTATCTATTGGACTGACAACATAGGTAGTGACAGACCTAATTAAAGAAACTGCAGAGTTTCCAGGGAGCTGTTAAGTTATCTTGACAACATTACAGCAAATAAATACTTCACTATAACTAGACAGAATCTGCGCCTGATCACAGGTATTCGTACTGGTCATTGCCAAGTACGTAAGCATCTTCATATAATGGGGCTGTCATAATCCGCACCTTGCAGGGGGTGCGAACAAGAAGACGAGACCATTGAGCATATCCTCTATGATTGCCCGATGCTCTTATTTATTAGAAAATTTGTTTTCGGCGAGTATTGGCTAACACCGGCCGACATAAGAGAAGCACCTCTTGGCGACGTTGTCACCTACATTCAATCTGTAGACGGGCTTACGTGCTAGGAGATGCCTATTATCTTAGGAGGATACACAATGGGCCTAGTGCATGTGGTAACACACCCTCCACACGTTACATATCTAGAAGTACTGTAGGTAGCTGCATGCATTTCGATTGCAACCTGATAGCAGTGATTTGGTTCCTCGGAATCAGTTTGTCATATATTTTAATTATTGTTATTTAGTGTTTTAATTCGAATGGTTTAAAAAACAAAAAAAAATATTTGAAATAAAAGACTAAGAAATTAAACGATGCATAATACGTAGTCGTAAATTATCATTATAGGTAATACAGATTTAGAAATTTTAAAAATATAGTATATTACATTACGAGTGTGGAAAGTGACATTTTTCACACGAGTGGGAAATATTGTCGCACGAGGCGTAAGCCGAGTGCGACTATCACACGAGTGTGGAAAATCACTTTTCACACAAGTGATGTACAATATTTTTCCTACGACCACAAAATAATTTCATCAAAAAATGTAAAACCAGATTATTATAATAATTAAAATGTATTTAAAAAAATAATCAACAATAATCGTATTTATTAAATTTTCATAATTTCTAAACAAATAAAAAAAAATAAAAAAAAAAATTAAAAAAAAAAATAAAAAAAAAATTCTGGCCCAGCCAGGATTCGATCGCGGTCGTTGGACGGTCTCAAATTGCAAAGTTGATGCTCTAACCAACTGAGCTAACAGGCCTTACGGTAATTGATTGATCTAATCGCTTATGTGTTTAACCAGAATAAAAAGCAAATATATCTTAGTTATTTTAAAATTATTTTAAAAATAATTGTTAAAGATAAATATCTAGGATCTAATTTACAATAATTTAACAATCATATCGATTTTAGTATTAATATGGACATTACATAGATCAAAATAGAAATTATGTGTTTGACATTTTCTGACAGCTACTGCGGAAAGTAGCATATTCTCACTTGGGTGGAAAGTAAATTCTTATTCATACGCGTGTGATATAGGGCACTTTCCATAGGTCTATATAGTGTGATATGTGTCACTTTCCTAAGTGGTCGTAGGAAAAAAAATTTACAGCCGGATGCAAAAACGTTCATTAAAATTTACGAACAGCGCACTATATTTTTTTATGTAAGAAAAATCTTAAAACTTAAAAAACGCTAATAATAATGTACCAAACGTTGCTCTACATAAATTAACAGCTGTATTTGACATTAAAAGGTGTTTTTTGTCCACGAATCGCCCATTTAGTTTTGCTTCTTGGGTAGGTATTCTTTGCTTTGGCTAATACCTCACCAGGTATAATTGAATTACGTCGAAAGAAAATAGCAGAGGTAGAAAATATTTTCAACACTCTACCTTTAATTTTGCCCACTAAGGAGCAAGTTATTCTTGGACCGGTTTCGTCCTTATTAGGACTCTTCAGCAAGAAATAGAAATTCTCGACTCCAGTCTTTAATGGAGTCTGATTGCAATACAAATTTCGATCGAACTTAATTACGGCGGGTTGAGCATGAGTAGATATTTAACGAGCGAAAATGATATCGCAAAATCAAAGGTCGCTGTAGTACCTAGTTCAGAGACTAGGTGGAATAAAAGCCGGGCGATTTGTAGATCTTAACTAATTATAGAAAAGCTAAATATAATTTTCCGATAAACGTCCCAGTTTTCATTCTACAGGGTGATAAAGTGAATTTCACGAATACATAATTTTCTAAATATCTTGCCTTATGTTAAAGACTAACTTAAAAATATGCATATGTTAATCGTTATTATTAGTTAACACACTTTATTTCGATAAATAACAACACCCTATATTTCATAAAACTTAAGATTAATAATTATTTCTCACGTAATTTGTCACAAAAAAGGGACTTGTAGTTGATATCTGTAGACCATTCCATTTCTGAGATTTTTCAGTTTTAGTCCTACTCGAACATGTATGTACATTATGAAATTCCAAAAATGCAAATTTTTATTAAAGGCCGTTTTCATAATCATTATTAGGTACATAAAATTTTGGTCTCACTAGTTAATGGAGCTTATAACATTCATTATGAAATCTACCCTTGGTAAAATTGTATATAGTTTTCTTGTTTTTGTAGAACTAAAACTGAAAAATCTCAGAAATAGAATATTCTATAGAGATCAACAAATAGTCCCTTTTCTGTGACAAATTGCGTGAGGAATAATTATTTATCTTAACTTTTGTGAAATATAGGGTGTTCAAAAAATTTGATTCAACGTCAATGGGTTACTGTTGAAATAGAGTGTGTTGACTAACAACGTAAAGAAAGATATTTAGAAAATTATGTAAATAGGAAATTCACTTATCACCCTGTAGAATGAAAACTGAGACGTTTACAAGAAAATTATATTTAGTTTTTCTTTATAATTAGTTAAGAATTAGTCCCACAATTTACGGTACTTTATTCTGAAGCACCCTGTAAGTAGATATATTTTAATTTCGAATTTACAGGAATATTTTTATTTTAGATCTGTTGACGTGTTGACCTCTAGCTACAGGATTTCGCGAAAACTCTCGCTTCCTAGCTCTCACTCAGAATAGTGCACCACAAAGACGTGATTAGCCAGAGCGAGAGCGCAGTGGCGTATCAAAAATAGAGATTAACACGTATAAAAACAATAAAATTATAAAAATTGAATTTATATTTTAAAATAAGGTGTTATTTATGAATTGTAACTAGGTGTACAAATGAAGCAATAGAGAAACCACCCCTAAAGGTATTGTCACTTAATATTTACAAAATTCAAACTCGATTGCTCGAAATTATGTAGAAATGATGGTTATAAAAATTTTAAAATTAAGCTATTATCATTTTCAATGTTCCCTATTATTTTAAGGTTTGCGAAATCTGTTTCTTTTTACTGTAACACCCTTTTCTACTTCCCTCCTTTTGACTGGCTGCGTCCAAAATACAAGAATGTTATTTAGTACAAACAAATTTGATGATTTGATGATTGTTATTTCTCAGAACCATTTGAGTGGTATGACATGATTAGGTAGGTTGAATTTACCATTTACCCCAAATGACGTCATATTTTATAGTAGTAATTTGTCAATCTGTTAAAAGAAAATTTTCTCTCTGTTGTTTTCTTTTTGGTATAATTCAGTGTGTGCTGTAGCCAAAGGAGTAGTTGTCTTCTAAAAGCAAATGGTCACCCAACGTTTCAGTGACACGGTCTTCGAGTTTTTCTCATTTGCTTTATTTTTATTTTTAAATTGATCACATTAGATTATTGGAATTTATTTCCTATCTTAAAATAGTTTATACGATTTTATTTTAGAAATATCTCAAAGCAATGGAAATAAAGTCAATTTATTCAAAATTGTAAACAAAAAATATCGTAAAAAATTTTAAACCTTTTAGTATGTAGTGTTGAAAACATAATGCAATGGGTGTGACAAAAATGTATTCACAGGTAACGAGTTCCTAGGTATAAACCTAACGACATGGCGATTCGTTATAATGGCGGACCTAGGAGTTTGTTTTGTGACGAGAAATGGGTTTCGGAAATTGTTCTGTATATTATAGACTTCAAAATAACATTTTTAGCACCCTTCGTGGCATCACTATTTTTCATGAATTACAAAATTGAAAATATTAATTATTACTTGGGTCAACTGCCCTAATAATTAAATAATTATTTTACTAAAATAGGAAATAATTTGTCACTTTTTTTTTAATTTTTAACATAGATATGCAGTTATAGTATACTCAAAACTCGTATACAAGCGAATATTGAATTATTAAAAGCTTTTTTGATTTGTAGATTGCTGCAGTAACCAAACAGAACATTGCTCCACTACAAGCTATTCAAATGATTTCGATCAAACGTAGACTTCAAGTATTCGAAATAAGACAAGATGTATTTCGAAACCATTTTAAAACTTTGCCGTTCTTCAAGTTCAGTTGCAAGAATGTATATATACTTTTGGACAAAGTTAATACTCAGATAGAATCTATGGAGCAAGAACGGGATCATTTGAAAGAACAGAGCGATTTGTTCGAGTTGCAATTTCCTGATTTTAAAGGTTTGCGAAAATGTAGAAAGGAAATAAGGTTAGTGAAGCAAACGTGGGACTTTGCAATTGTCGTCCTGGGTTCAGTAGAAGAATGGAAAGATACGCCTTGGAAAAAGTTGGATGTTGAAAGCATGGAACTGGAATGCAAGAAATTCGCCAAAGAAATCCGTATCATGGATAAAAAAGTGAAAGTTTGGAATCTTTACATTCAATTGGAAGCAACTGTTAAAAATATGTTGACTTCTCTTAGAGCAGTCACTGAACTACAGAATCCTGCAATTAGGGAACGTCATTGGCTACAATTGATGCAAGCAACGAAGGTTTGTTGATTTTTTAATTTTCTTTTTTTAAATCCTGGAACTATTCCCAAATAATAAGCCTAAAAAAATACAAGTTATAAAAGACATTTTAAAAAACCAACTCCAAAATCGTTCAGATTTCCTTAAAAATTGAGTTTTTTTTTTATTTTCTTAAAGATCATCCGATTCTGACGAGTTGTATATGGGACCACCCTTGAGGTACCCTCTTTCTAACGAAAAAAGAATCGTAGAAATCGGACAACGTAGTAAAGAATTATCACTGAACATATTCCGACTAATTGAGAACCTCCTCCTTTTTAAGTCGGTTAAAAATAAATATAAGTTTGCTAAGAATAAGTACAAATGGTTTTAATGGTCTATATGCTGATACTTAGTTTACAGTACGAATGTGAAAAACATTAAATTTTTGAAGGTGTCCAGTGAAAAGACAACATTTATTTCTCAAATATTATGTTATAAGACCTTTAAATTGGTTCAAAAGCATATATATGTTTGTGTTATAAATACAAATCGCTTTTAAATAATCCAGTACACGTTCACGGAATAAGTTCACAAGAGGGTCAAAATTATTTATTTTTAGTTCTATAAACACTGTAATTCTTAATAAATAAGAAAAACATAAATACGTAAATAACAATAATCTAAAACTTCAAAAAAATTATAATTGGACATCCTATGTTGGTCGTTATCGTATTATTTGCTTTTTCATAGGCTGAACAGCGTCTTCCTCCACATTACACAGTGAGTAACGAAAAATCCATTTCGCATGAGATTGTCCGCTTCTCATAAAAACATCAACTACAATTTTGAACGTCTATTTTTCGATGCATTTTCTTTGGCACATTCACCGCAATTCTGCACGGAGCTTCTGTTTTGAATTTTATACCATTTTCTATAAATAAAATTTGCACTATGCAATGATATTTTTTATTTTCCTTATCCTATCATAGACAATATTGGTAGGTAAAAAGCTTAACCTGAAATTTAATTAAGAATCAAATGAAAGACGTAGTACTGGAAAACGTATCAATATATTTCTCCGGTTTTCTACAAATAGTCGAGCACTTTCGGCATTAAAACTTTATCAGAGTATTTTTCTTTTTATTGGGCGGGTTGTATAATAGGCAGATAAAATACCCAGACGACACACCAAATCCCAGAGATATCCACAGAATATATTTTGTGGATATCCAATATATCCACAGGATATCATAGATATCCACTGGATCTAATATGGATATCCAAATGTCCGTCTATTTCCAGGATATAGAAGATATTCTATGGATATCCAGCAAAATATCTAATAGGTACCTTTAGTAGAGGTTCATAAGTAATCAATGGATATATCCTATAGATGTTTAACATATCCAGTGTACATCCATTAGTTGATATATTTAAGATATCGAAAATTATATGTCTATAGGGTGTCGTAGTTAAGTATTAAGTATTGTTCAACTTTCAAAAAAACGATTTTCATATGCCGCCAATTTACGTAGACAGTTGATGGCATAGGATAGCTTTTTTATTACTAATTTTAGGAAAAAAAGTTGTTCTTTATAATAAGTTGAGCATGATCTAAAACCTAAAATACAACCAAATATCAAATTTTATCAGTTGTATAAAGAATAAAGGTACTTTACTCTTGAGTAAAATTCATATTTTTTGACAAACCTCGTATACCACTGAAAAAATTTGATGACTGTATTCTAGGTTTTAGATAATGCAGAACTGAATAACTTTTTTTCCTAAAATTAATAATAAAAGAGTTTTCCATATGATTCCAACTTAGGGGGACATACTGTATATTATACTTATTTATCTAAAATCTAAACTGTTGGTCCAGCTAAACATAATATGAGCACGAAGAAGAAGGAAATGTTGATGATTTTGGTCTACATTTAAGTTTTTGTGTTATTATATTAAAATAAGCATGACGTGTTTTTTTCCAAAACAACAAAATAAAGAAAATTGTAACATAATTTTCAAGAAAAATCGATAATTTTGGCAGCACAGCACGATAATTTCTTCATCGGCTGGTGGCAACACTGAAAAGTATGCTATTGAATACAAGGCAGATGTACTAAGATGACCTCAACCAGTGAAAAAAAATACCTGTTTCTAATTAATTGTAACAACCATTAAACAATAAAAATAAAACCGTATCACCAACAATAATACAATACCTAAATCACACGAAATAAGTAGGTATATGAAGGCAGGGGTATCGTAAAAACGACATGAATTTCTAGGGAATAACCTAAAAAGGACACGTGAATTTAACTATTGTCTTATTAAACTAAAGTCTATCAACCTTTTACACTAATGAATTTAGATTTTAAAGCTTACTTTCTTTTAATCCACACTTATTAAATAAAACTCATTCACGGTATTGACACGACACAAACAAACTATAAAATGGCCGATGCCGCCGATTTTTAGGTTTCAATTATCGATGTTTAACATCGATGTTCTTTATTCCGATGTTATTAGTTAACATAGATTTTTCAATTAACATCGATGATTTTCTTTTCAATGTTTTTTTGTTTTTTGTCAAGCGTCATGTTTGTATTCCTTTTTTCCTTTTCCTTTTTCCATCGACACATCGATGTATGGAAAAACAAACATCGATATTTAGAAAAATCGATATTTTCTTTTCCGATTTTTTTTTCAAAATCGATAGTCATCATTTGATGTCAACATCAATGTTTTAAAAAATTTGCGTATCCCTAGCCGATGGCACCTGTGAGGACAGGAAATATTCGCGCTTGTGCTCGCGTTCATTGCCAATATTATTTATCTAGTAGATATCTGTGAGATATTGAATACAACTTATAATTTTAAATTTCTATAAACTATACCTACACACTTTCTTAGTTATCACATGGCGTAATATTTTAATAATTATTAAATCAATTTGTATATTTTATGTACATATTATATCCATAATTTACATTCAGTGGATATCCACCATGGTTTGCGTTCGCGCCCTAGACTTTGATATATTTAGCGGATATCCATGGGCTATTGAATACATTTAAAAAAAACATTAATTGAAATATCTAAATGGTACTATTAGCCATAATGGCGTAATTTTTTAATAATTTCTGATGGAATTATTATAATTTATGGTCATTTGCGTGTCTATAAATTACATCTCATGGATATAAAATAGATATCCACCATGGACTGGACATTCAGTAGATATTGGAATGTTCAGTAGATATCCAAAGGATTTGGTGTACTGTCTGGGTATAATCTTAGTTTAAACTTTGAACCTCGTTATTGTAATCATCGGTTATTGTTAAACATAGTTTTAAAAATGACATTTGTACTTTAAATATAACCAGTTAAAAACTCCTTTTAGCTAAACTGAGTTTACAGCATTCTTTGTACAACCCGCCCTTATAGTGTCTATTGGAAATATATCCAGCATATATTACTGATACATTAGGCCAACCTGTCTTAAATTAATTTAACAGTTCTGAGATTAATAAATCACTATAAATATATCCATCTCTATTGCATGCATAAGTGAATCTAATGTTATTTATGTCGCATTGTCACATTACTCCGCATTACATAGGTCATATGGCCAAGCTTCGAGATTGTTCATACGACTGCTGGAAGGGATAAGTAAAAAAGATGAAATGACACTAGATTAGCATTTGAAGCGTTACTCCTTCTCAAAGATAAAGAATAAAGTAATATAGAGGTAATTGTGCAAACCACGCGTGTCAGTCTTTTTCTTTAAGTTATTTATTTTGTTACTACTCTCTGGACAAATTAAGAAACAAAGCTCGTGGAAGTTATTCTAACAAGTTAAAATATTTTTGTGATATTCATTGTCAAAGTAAAAATGATTTTACTGTAAATAGTAATACGTGAACTTTTAATTAAATAGTTCAAATCAACAGTTCTAGTAGTTCTACCCATCAATGAAACAAGACAGTAGGAATAATAATTATTTTTATTGGAACCAGCATACAGGTAACTCTTGATCTACATTTACAGTCCACAGTGATTAGGGCACCAAAGCTATATTTTAAAAAAATGTGTATAATCTGCATGAACTGTGAACCCTTTATTGTACAGTGTCCTAATGATGGGTTAATGCCGAAAGTGCTCTACTAATTATTGTACAAAACCTGAGAAATATATTGATATTGTTTTCTCTTATTACACACTTTAAAAAAATGAGTACACACCTACCCTCTATGACATTTAATTACATTGCTATGCACAAATCATTTTCTTATATACTAGAACTGTAGGGTGATTTTGTTTATATTTAGCGATATATCTTTCCCATTGTCTCTAAATAGTGCTAAAGAAAAAAGATTTGCTGCAATTAATACACACCACAGGCGATATATATTAAACAGACCTGGAAATGACAAACAACTTATCTGCCGTACAAGTTAATTTGTTGATGTGTGTTGTTTTGTATTTGTTATAAAAATTAGTTGGAATTGGCACGCTGCTTTTTCGGTTCTCTCGTAACGTACCTCCTATTTAGCATTGTAAAAAACACTCGAAATGTCCGCACCAAGTATCGGGCCTTGTAGTAGAAAAAAAAAAAAAATAAAAAAAAAAAAATAAGCAAAAAGAAAATGATAAAACTAAAGAAATATATTATCAACTAAACCTGCGCTTAAATATTAATATACTGTTGTTACTTTTTTTTCTTCTTTTTTTTAAATTATTGTTAATTTTAGTATTAAGTTAGTATGATGTGCAACCTTATAATTGGGCATTTATTTGCTTGTTAGGTTGCCAAATTTATAAATAAATAAATATAGAAACAAACGGCAACGATACTGAAGACATGCCAGTGAGACGATTCCTCAAAGACCTTAGGGTCCATCTTGAAAAGAACGGAGCTCATTCCTTTTGTATTGAATGTTCCCCTTGATACATTCTCTAATCCAGATTTTCAAGCTCTTTCAAATGATTTAGAATAAAACCTATAGCATGTAAAGAAATTTAAGTTGGCGACTCTAAAATTTTCAATCAAAAGAAAAAATTGGCACTTATTATGCGGAAAATTCTGGAGTTATTTAGAAATGTTCAGTTTTTGACGTCGAATTGTTTGAGGTTTGGTTTCATATTTAACATCAACCCGGCATAAAAACATTACAAACTACTGAAAAGCTACAGTTTAGTAATCGTTCTTATACAATTTGATTGGCAGTAACTGCTAAGATGTTGATTACATCCTGCAAGTCCTAAGTCCAGGAATAGACCATCGGAATAATATGTTAAAAGTGTACTGACGTCCGGGACCTATATCCGAGAATACCGATCAAGGAGAAGCGACAGTAACTGTCGGTGCCTTTGATGTCGGATGAACCTTTTTCACAACATGACTTTGATTAATACACAACTTAATACGCTAAGAAAACATGCTTATTTTCTACACTGAGCGAAATAGTTGGCAAATTATCTGAAATAATTGTTATAGTCCATGCGTAAATGTTGTACTGTGATTTAATTACATTGAAGTAGTTAGGGTTAATAGCAATGGTGAAATTTCGGCACCAAAATATAATTCATTATGTAATAATTATTTGTTATAAAAGTAAAAGACGTTTATTATTTTTTAATTTATCTATAAAATTTGTTCAATATTTGGTTTATTTATTGTTAAAAATGTAATAAAAGCCCCATATTTAAATTAAATTACCTTTTCCTTAAGTAAAAATAAGGTAAATAAAATTAAGGGTACCAAAAAAAATTTAGGTTACAATTAAGACATTAAGTTTGAGAGGTTTACCTAAATATTTGCAATGCGCATATATTTTCAAAGCTTTTAGCTTAAAAAAGTACTTATATATTTTTAGAATTTCTGGATTTATATTAAATTAAAAGGACTTTCAAGTTTATTACTCATTTCTGTAGAAACAAGTGTTTTATCACCTGGCTATCACAAATATGTCCATTGGACGTTCATTCGATATACAATTTTGGATGTCTATACGTCCAAAAATGAGTTATTTCTGGACTTCCGACATCCAATGGACGGCCCGTGAAGTACAAAAATGGCACACTTTTGACCATTCAGAGGAAGTCACACTATTATTATTAATAATTTGTTTATTATTTTCGCAAACCGCTATACACCATTTATTTTTGTTTAATTAAAGATCGCTTGACCTGGGCTAGACGAGTTCGACCAAGGAACCACTTGAAAAATTTTTACTAGATATATTGGAATAAGATTTCAAACTTCCGCTGATAGAATGAAATGCAATAAATTCAATTTATCAATTTTTAATGACCAATTATATTAAAAAAAGAAGTGTATATAGATGGGAATTATCTGGTAGGCTTAATAAATAATGACCTAAGATGGACGTCCACTGGACATCAAAATACTAATAAACTTAAAATTAAGTCCAAAAACAGACGTTCTCTGGGTATCGATATTCAGCTGTCAAATTAATTTGCATAAACGGACGTATACTGGATGCCTGGATATGGACGTCCTGACTCTCAAATGAATTTAAAATGTACGTCCATTGGACTATGTGTGCTGTCTGGGTATAGACGAATTTTTAGAAATAGTACTTAAGTATGTACCAATATTTTCAAAATCAACTCCAGTATGATTCATTCAATAAATATAAATATGAATGGGCAAAACATCTTTATATTGACATAATTGTAACTTACAATTTAGTCATAATAAAGGGATTTCGCCCACTTTGACCAATCCTAATTGAAACACGCGGATTTATTATATTTTTTTAAATATATTTTAAAATAAAATAAAAAAATTCTGCAGTTCATTGTTTATTAAATTTATTTAAAAGAAGAAACACATATATTTCAGAAAATCTAATGCCTACATATGAAAAATAAAATGTCAAAAATGATTAAAACATTATACTTAATATTTATACATTTGATAAAATTCTTAGTTTCCTAATAACTTTTTTTGAACATCTTATATCTATATTAAAATACCTAAGAGTGAAAAAATCTTCATCTTATTACTACACAAAATTATTTATCTCCCCCCTTCAACCCCTTCGGAGTAAAAGTCACCCCTTTAATTTTTTTAATAGAAAGGAGTAGCGTGTGATACCTCATTTTTAAGGGTTTTTAATTCCCTATTCAGCAGTATAAGATTTTGTTTCTTGTACATTTATATTCACGAAACATCAATTTTCATTTTTAACTATTCTATTAATAATACTACAATTTTATGGTATTAAATGTTCAAAATGACAGCCGGTAACTTCTTGACAATAACCAATGCGATTATTAAATTCTTAAAGAACATCTTGTATGACGTCCGGGCCAATTTTTTCAGTTTCTTCGGTGATTCTTTTAATTCGTCAATAGTCTCCGGTCGATTTAAATACACTTGAGACTTTAAATGATCCCAGAGAAAATAAACAAGCGGCATTAAATCGGGAGATCGAGGTGGCCATTCAATGGCTCCACGCCTGCCAATCCATCTGTTAGGAAATACTTCTTCCAAGTAGTCTCTTACTCCATGTGCAAAATGTGGTGGAGCACCATCTTATTGGAACCAAACATTTCTATCTGTTTCATCTGGATTGTTATTATCAGGATACAGAACTTGTAATTGAGGTACCAAAAAATTTGTTAAAAAATATAAATA
The DNA here is from genome assembly GCA_927349885.1 of Psylliodes chrysocephalus. Taxonomy (NCBI): domain Eukaryota; kingdom Metazoa; phylum Arthropoda; class Insecta; order Coleoptera; family Chrysomelidae; genus Psylliodes; species Psylliodes chrysocephalus. The sequence goes on from OV651817.1 coordinate 50,887,496, forward strand.
TCCTTCACCTGTCAGAGAGTCATTAAAAAAGTAAGGCCCAATGATTTTATTTTCAATAATACCACACTACACATTCACTTTTTTAGGAAACTGAGTGTGAGTCTTCATTATCCAATGAGAATTTTCTCTGCTCCAATAACGAGAATTGTGTCGGTTGACAGTACCATTTAAGTAAAACGTTACTTCGTCCGAAAAAAGTATTTTCTGTAAAAACTGCACATCTGCCTCACATCTGTTCATTATTTGTTCACAGAATTGTAGCCTTCGGTCTGGATCGTCCTCAGATAACTCCTGTACCAACCGAATTTTATAGGGATGGTACTTTTCTTTGTGTAAAAAACGCAAAATTGTTGTTTTACTGACGTTGTATTCGGCAGCAAGTTGTCTAGTAGATTTATGCGGATTTTCTTCAAGGGCTATCATAACATCTACTCGTTTATCCTCATCAACTTCAGGGGTTGTTTCTGCGTTACGAACTTGCTTCACATGTCCAGTACTACGAAATTTCTTTGCTACTTTTCTAACTGTAGACTGTGAAATATGTCCTGGATATTTATTATTAAATAATTCACATACCTCCCTATGCGTTCGTTTTCTATTGTCACAACCAAGCATCATAAAATTGAACCAATTAAATAGTATAAATTATAATCGTCAATTGTAAATAAATGTTCCTTGCTTATTCCCTTGTAGTCATGTTTAATGATGTTTTGTTAAAAGTTTGTAATAAAATGGCGTATACTAGCTATTATTCACCCCTACCCCAACTAGAAATAACGGGAAAAAAGCGAAGTTTCGCTTTTTAGCAGTCAACTGAGGGACTACTAGCATATTAAAATGATATTTATTTAGATATGTATATAATTTGAGGGTTAAAATGCTTTTTCATAATTATACGTTTCTACTTATGACATAATTGCACAGTTTTGTACATTCTAGAACCTTCTAACATTAGACTTAATATTCCTAACCCATTCTCTTTTAAAAAGATTCAAGTAGTAATAACACATTATTTTTAAAACTATTCCAAAAGACTCATTATCATACATTATATTCCGAAATTGGTAAAAATTAATCATTTAATAAGGATAATGTCACAAAGCAAGGCAATTAAATTGAATTTTTTTTGTCGTTAATCTTATGACTTTTGTGTATGTAGACTCATATACAGGGTGTTTCCAAATTCATGCGACAAAATTCAGGAGGTGATTGCTCGTATAAAATTAAGATGGATCTTTCCTATAACAAAATTTTTCCATCCCACCCCTTTCCGAGATATCACCCTTAAAAGGTGGTGACTAAAATTGAGTTTTTATTTTTTTTCTAAAATGTATTTTGGCTAGAGGTGGTCATTTCCAGCATTTATTATGAATCGTATTACATTTTACATCTTTACTGTTTTCCACTCAATTTATTTAAAAAATTATAAAAAATTATATATTAGGTGTTTATTTTTTTTCTGTGTAGCTATTGGTTTTGGGAAAAAAATTTAGGAATAAAAAATTTTTTTAAACAAAACAAGGATTTAAAGTTATAATTTTATTTCATAAAACTTCATCTCGAAAAAAAGTTTTGATATGAAATAAAGTAAGGGTTGCTAATTTCACCCCCCTATAATGTAACAGAAATATTGAAAAAATACCCGTGGTTAGTCCTTTGCGAGTGCACGAAAATTACAAAATTTCAAGTGTCTAGCTGTACTGAACTTTTAGAAAAAAAAAATAAAAACTCAATTTTAGTCACCACCTTTTAAGGGTGATATCTCGGAAAGGGATGGGCTGAGGAAATTTTGTTATAGGAAAGACCCATCTTAATTTCATACGAGCAAGCACTTCCTGTCGCATAAATTTAGAAACACCCTGTATATCTGCTCATAGCCCATTTTATGTTCAGGTTTAAGGATCTGGAGTATATTATTTTATGTTTAGGTTTAAGGATCTGGAGTATATTCTACATCTTGAACGTTGTTTTGCTTTAAAACCGTCGTACACCTGCCACTTCTGGCTATTTCATTTGTTTTGTTATAACTTCATATAGCCTATGAAAGATATATCTCGGTGACATGGAGACCATGTTAGCTTGAAGGAGTGGGAGCGTATCGACCACCTCCTACCAAAAGGACGTTTTGCGTCACCATATCAGGTTCTTAGGTCCTCATATCAGATGATTTGGCAAAATTAATATTACCTATTAGGCATACCAAACAAAATGGTTGCATGTGGGCCTGATGGATTTGACAAGGTCACTGATATACATAGTTGTATAGATTGTATGTATTGAATAGATTGACCAACAAAAAACATAAATGTAGGTAATTTCTTTTTTTACTATATTCAAAGGCTCAAATTTGGTTTTAAAATACATTTTTGGTCAATCGGTTCTGATTAATAAGCACTTGCGAGGCAATCATAGATATATAACCAAGACATATAGGATTGTTTACAAAATTTCTGAATCCAACACGTATTCACAATCTGAGCTTCCGTGGCAGAAATGCAATATTCTGATTGAACATTGCATCCAAGTTTACGGAGTTCTTTAGTAATAGATACAAAATATGAAATCTAACTACCGCGCAGTAAGAAAATCGATAATTTTAGTAGTAGTAAATCTGGTTTTTCATTCATAATTTTACAGATTTAAACTCAACGTGTTTATCGCATAGGCGTACACAAATTTAAATATCAAAAACGTAGGTATTTGCAGTAAATTATTTGAAGATTTAAATTTAACGATTTACTTTAAAATTGTTAAATTAACTATATTGATTGTAAATAATCTAGCGTACTAAGGGGAAAAGCCTTTTTAATGAGTTTTTTTAATGTAATTGCAAATATATTTTTAAATATTTTCTCTAATATTGTGCCTGAAGGAATTGCACTTTTAAGACCAGCGTACATTATGCCTGAATAATTTTTACAATAGTTATACATTTTTAGAAAGTTTAGATATCTCAAAAAAATTGGTACTTGATACACTTTCTGATAAATTTATTAAGGTTTTATATTAAAATGTATGTTGTAATACTTTAATAGTTGTTAACCAAATGGCTGTATCATCCTAGAAATGTAGGTCTATAAATAATGTTTTTATCCAGAATGGTTTACTACATTTTATATGAGTTAAAGCACATTGTTGTCTGTTTGCACTAACCTCTACGCGACGTATAGTATGTCGTGCTGCGAATGACACTGCCAAATGGAAGTTCGTTTGAATTCCACCGTATTTCAATGCCGTATGTCATTCGCAGCACGGCAAACTATACGTCGTGTGCATTTAGCGTTAATCACACAATTCGCACATTTCAAAATTCATGCGCATCAGGATTATGTTCGAAGTCGTCCAAATAGTACGTATTTTAGAAACATGTGAGAGACTTCGCTGGGTGTACAATTCAAAAATCGTGTGGTCTGGATTTATATAAATTGACATCTAATTAGATTGTTCGACATTCATTTTAGAAGATCGTTTTTTTTAAACTGACCAAATTTCCATTTTTTTGACAGGTCAGATTTGTAATGACCGACGAAACCACTTTATCTGATCTGCTTGCACTGAATCTTCATGAGTATGAAGAAGAAGTAAAAAATATCGTAGATAAAGCTGTTAAAGAAATGGCTATGGAAAAAGTTATAAAAGAACTTAATAATACTTGGAATACTATGGAATTCCAATCAGATCTACACGAAAGGACTAAATTGAGGGTATTAATGTTGGCTGAAGAAGTTATAGAAACTTTAGAAGAAAATCAGGTATAATATTAAAAATATAAAATAATCTAGTACTTTTATTATTTTATTTATCGAGGACTAGTTATGAAGTTATAGATAACAATCAAATATTGAGAGAGAATTATAATTTACCTTTGTCATTATGCTTACAGTTTATAAAACAAATTTCAGATTGGCCCCATTGCCATTGATATCAAATAGTCTCTGCTAAAGCCTTCGAAGCTCTACTCCTAGTTGTCAATTTACTCATTGCATAATTAAGAGGGTCCCTTACCAAGGAGGCTTCACTGGGCCCCGCTTCAGCCTCTTTTTCGACCTTTGGCCTTATAGTAAGTGAGGTGAACGCGTAGCTCATCCTCATTGATTTGTTTAGGGTTCCCATGTCTTCGTCTCCGATGCCGAAGACGAAGAGATGGCCCTTGGGGTCTTTTTTTATTTCATGGTGGAAGGTGCACCACTTCGCCACATGTAAGTTTGGGTTTTGCCTCTCAAGTCGCCTGAGCACAATCTCCTTCTCGTCAAGGTCAGCTTGCGCTACCCCTGGGATCCAGAGAGAAGCTTTGGTGAGCTTGGGGAGCTCGTCCATCCTCACAACAGCGAGTGTCGCTCCTTCCCATGTTTTTAAGGTTGGTACCTTGGTTTTTAGCTATTCCAACGTCAGGTCATCGTCGCACGTTACTCTGATGATTCCACCAGAGTGCGTCCAAGACCTGAAGGTGGGTGGCTTGGTTTTGCTGCAGGAGGCGGACAAGATTGTTTTGTCCAGCTCTCCCATCAATGTCTTTTTGACAAGGATTTCTCTTTCGGTAGTTATCTTACCGTAAGGGTTATCGTTGTCTATTATAGTTACTTTCAGGTGGCTCGTAGCTGCATCCTTGTAGCTTAACCCAGACAGAACTTTGTGGTCCTGCCTGGGTTTTGTCCCCTTCCGGGGCGTAACCGCGGAAGAGGTGTGAGATCGCGGCTTTTTCTTGTTCCTAGTTGCGTCGTGTTCCTGGCCTCTTGTGGAGGCAGAACTAGCGTCGCTGTCTAGGGACTTGATTAGGCCGCTTTTTTGTTTGGAGTGAAGGAGTTTGCTGAGGGTGGCGGTTGCCGTAGCACTGCCTGCCTGCAGCTTATCCCTCTTCCTCCTCTTTGCTTCAGACCCAGATATTTTTTTGCCTCTCCGGGGCCTGTTAGTTGGAGGTGAACTACTGTGTCCATCCTCCTTTTTTGAAGGTGGGCGTCGCTGTCCAGCCTCCTGCGCTGGAGCTGAACTTTGTTGTTCAGGCTCCTTTGCAGGAAGTGAGCGTTGACGTCCATCCTCCTTTTTTTGAGGTGATCGTCGCTGTCCAGCCTCCTGCGCCTGAATTTGACTTTGGTGTCCAGTCACCTTTGCTGGAGGTGAGCGTTGACGTCCAGCCTCTTTGGGTTTTTGTGTTTGTTTTTGTGAATCCATATGGTTCCCACGAGTAGCTAGGGAAGAAAAAGTCGACCGACACAGAGCCCCGCATGCGCCGGCAAGGCTAGATACAAGAGGGTTTCACCAGGTTCCTTCAGGGGAGCGTTTGCTGCCGCATATACCCCTGCGACAATTCATTCGTCGGCACGTTACCATACACCTTAGATTGGGGGAGTTGGTTCGCGGCGGTAGCCTTCGCAAAAGATTTTGAAGGTTTTTAGGCTCTTGCACTCTACTTATGTCTACCACTAACCAAGGGAAACTTGACCGTCCTCCTATCCACCACCCGGAGATGCGCTCAGTTGGCACTCAACCGTTGAGTTCCAAGGTACAATCCAAGGATACTTTTTCTTGCGAATGCAACTTGTCATGCTTGTTATTAATCTCTTAGCCATTATATTTTAATGCATGTTGCATCATACCCAAATGTTGTAAAATCTATCTCTTGTGTTAAAAGAAATTACTAAGTATTAGATGCTCTTGTAATAATTTGGCAATTATTTTAATTAATCTAAAGATTTTACATAAAAGTACTTTCATTCATTGACCTTGGAATATTAATAACAATTATTATAATATCAAGGTAAATTAAATATATTAGTTGATCAAAATATCAAAGAAAGCACGTCTCAACTAATATTTAAATTATTTGGGAACGAGGGGAAGACTGACTGAGTGGGCCGGGCGTTATGCTGTCCGACGATTCACCGACGCTACTATAAAGCGTCTTTCGGGAATTTTAAAGTAATTTTGAAAGTAGTGATTTAATAATAAATAAATATCTGCCAACCGATTTTAAACTTAGTGAAATCGAAACTACGTTTCGAGCAAGGTAAGCCTTCCTCTTTCACTATATTAAAATTGTGATAGTTCCCCTTTCATTTGCCAAACTATTTATCTTACCTCTCTTCGTAGATTTTATAGGAAGTGATATAGGCACGTTATTCCACTTATTCTTATAGTAGTTATCGGTATTTTATTATCGTCGACTGATTAACGAATCAGGCGAGAACCTCAGGGTGGATCTTGTACCTCTAAAAATAGGATATTATTTGATTGTTTTTTTCATATTTAAAATTGTTACATGTTTAAATATATTGAGTTGTTAAAACATTCACCTGTTTTTATCTTGTGTGTTACGAGTTGTTGAGTTCCATAAAGAGGAACAACCCCTAGTCCAGCTAAGCTATCTAATCAAATCCAGAGTTCGATAATTGAATAACTTTTCAGGTGTTCCTTTTAATTCTTAACCAACACATACATAACCGTGGAAAATATCCTCATCAGGTCTACCTTCCCCCTTTGTCAAAAGACACTGGGCACTTTGATTTTGCCATTCCCGTGGAGGTGGGTATACAGATCATATTTTAAATGATCATAAGATTGTTCAATATACGTTGAGAATTCAGGTAAGATTTTCTGAATTCGCTGTATGCTGCTGCTTGGATGTCTCAACTAGCTCGTAGTACCGTTCGTAGAATGATATCAGCTCCTTAAATGCCAAATCAAAGTTGTGTCGATCAAATTAAAATCGAACACGCTATACTAAAGTGACCATAATAACTGTTTGTTATTTTTATTATTATTATTATTATTATTATTATTATTATTATTATTATTATTATTATTATTATTATTATTATTATTATTATTATTATTATTATTATTATTATTATTATTATTATTATTATTATTATTATTATTATTATTATTATTATTATTATTATTATTATTATTATTATTATTATTATTATTATTATTATTATTTTTAAAATCATATAAATTTGTATCGTCACTTCAGGTAGCTCTACAGAACATGATGACATCGAAATATATTGATTATTTTATAACTGAAGTTACTGAATGGCAGTTTAAATTAGGAAATACAGATCAAGTTTTAAATGTCTACTTCGAGGTTCAAAGGAAATGGATGTATTTGGAAAGTATTTTCATTGGTTCAGAAGATATAAGAAATCAACTGCCAGACGATTCTAGAAGGTTCGACAAAATCGATAGGGAGTTTAAAGAAGTTTTAAGGGATATAGGAGCAAACTTAAATATTGTGAAAGCTACAAATAAAACAGGATTATATGAAAAATTAGAGGTTTGTTAAGTTATTTTTAGTTTGAATTAAATTTGTGTGCTAAAACTACAGAGGAAACATTTACACCGACTTCGCCGGTTGAAGGCCACATTTAAAAGAACTTCATGTTTGATTGACAATATTAAAGTAATTAATACAGGATGTTTTGCATAAGTACCGACACAGAACAGGTGCGTGTTGGGGTCCCATTGTTATCTGAGTCTCTACTAAAATTTTTCTTTCAGGGTAATTTTTTGTCTAATTTCGATGGACTAATATTTTTACTTTTATTGTACACTACAAAGTACAAATAATTAAATTTTATTAAAAAAATTGCATTCTATGTTCTTTTGAACTTATTGACATTTGCAGAATAGTCCGATTAGCTCCCTTCGTATACGAGTTTCAATTATAAGTTTTTCGTATTTTCCAAAAATAAGGACTATTTCTTATTAAAATATTAATGTGCATACGTAGTTGTTAGTTGTCAAAATAAGGTTACCGTATTTAATAGAGAATTGGCGCGAAAAATAATAGTTAAATTCGAGGGGTGAACCACTCCCGAAAGACTGGTACGTTTTCGTTCGAAATCACCAAAATTCTGTCAAAATTATTATCGAAATCACTTGGAAATGGAAAGAGTTCAAAAACAGGTCGACCAAAAAAAAGTTATTTGAATATTCAAGGAGACAATTTATAGAAAAATGTTATACAATGATTTCGGCGAAACCACCGAAATCATACGAATTTTAGATGATTTCCAAAATACGAGTACCTACGTTTCGAAAATGAAAACCTAATAAAAACAATTTATTTTATACTTCTGACAAAATTAATATTTAATATTTATCTCTTATGTGTCGAAAACAAGTACCTACGGAAAATGTAAAAGTGTTTTACTTATTAACAAATATTGTTTTATTTTTATATTTTAAATGTAAGCTTCTTTATTTCCTATTTCTACATTACTTAGGGTCATTCGCACCGCTTCAGAATAAATTTCCCCTTAGTAAAGTGAAACTTATTATTTAAGTATTACTTATCGTGGTTTAATTTGCACCAGCCGATTAAAAAGCAACAACTAATTGTCAGATTGATTTGGCAACGTCAATATTTTTCTAGAAAAAGAAGAAATAATGTCAAATTTTAATTTTATTTTGAATGTTGGATCAAAGAATACCTACCCAAGAAGCGAAACTAAATGGGCGATTCGTGGACAAAAAACTGCCAAGTTTTCTTAGTGTTTTAGAGGTGGTTTAACGTCAAATATAGTTGTCAATTTATTTAGAGCAACGTTTGGTATATTATTATTAGCGATTTGTGAAAATTACAGTACAGTTAAGAAGTTGTATTTAACTAGATAGTAATAAGAAATTAGATAGTTTTATCACATGCAAAAAATATATTGCGTTGTTCGTAAATTTTAATGAACGTTCTTGCATCCGGCTGTAAATGTTTTCTTTTTAAAATTTCTGAATGATCGTTTAATTTCCTATTTTTTTATTTAAAATATGTTTATTTTTGGTTTTCAAACCATTAAACTTAAAACAGTAAAGAAACAATATTTATAATATATGACACCCCCCTCCGAAGAACCAAGTGGATGCTATAAGGATGCAATCGAAATACATATACAGCTACCTACAGTACTTCTGGATATGTAACGTGTGGAGGGTGGGTTACCTTCTAGCTCGTGAGCCTGCCTACAGATTTAATGTAGTTGATAACGTCGCCAAGGGATGCTTCTCTTATATCGGCCGGTGCTAGCCGATACTCGCCGAACACAAATCATCTAATAAAGGAGAGCGTCGAGCAATTGTAAAGGATATGCTCTCTGCAGAGTGCGGATTCTGACAGCCCCATGATATGGAGATGCTTCCGTACTTAACAATAACCAGTCAGAATGCCTGTGACTAGGCGCAAATTCTGTCTAGTCATAGTCAAGTATTTGTTTGCTGCAGTATTGTCCGGAAGAGCTCCCTGGTAACTCTGCAGTTTCTTGTTTCATACCATCTTTCCTTGAATTTTACAAGGGAATGTTCTTTAATTAAGTCTCTCAGGCGAGTAGATGGGCCAGGTCCAAAAAGTATTTGGTTGGCTGCTTTCTTGGCTAGTGAATCAGCAAGAGGTTACCTTTTGATATGGCGTGACCTTTGTTCCATCTTAAGGTGACCACATTGTTGATAGATACTTTGGCCAAAACTTTGTGACATTCTAGTACTAACCCTGAGTAAATTCGTGGTCTGTTCAGATTGAGTAATGCTTGTCTGCCATCTGTATAGATGAGCATGTTCCTTCCAGTGATATTGTTTCTGATTATTTTTTTTTGCTGCTATGAAAATTCCCGGTTAGCTCTATTTGAACTACGCTGGCACTATTGGTCACAGCCCATTTTATGTTTAAGAATCTGAAGTATATTTCACATCCTGAGCCTTGTTTTGTTTTAGAACCATCAGTGTAGATATGAATAGTACCTGCCACTTCCGGCTCTTCTATTTGTTCTGTTATAACTTCATATGGCTTATGGAAGATCTATCTCGGTGAGATGAAGTTTATGTTAGCTTGAAGCAGTGGAAGCATATCGAGCGCCTTTTGCCAAAAGTATGAGTTCCATGTTAACTTGTTGTCAGAGGTGCTACCTATAGGTAGTTCACCTCTGTTATAAAGTTTTGTTTTGTGTTTAGCAGCTTTGGAGGTTTTAATTTCATTTTCATAATTTGCCTTGTAAAAAGAGCCATTTCTGTCTTCTTGGGATTGATAGACAGTGAATGGTCCTTGCACCTCTGTTCCATAATTGTTCTTAAAATTTACTATTTGCAGAATGACCATATCATCTACTTACGCTATTGTGTAGTGACTCTAATTATTGTACCTACAGTACTTATTTCGTTATTAAAATAATGTATTTTATACAATGAACATAGTAAGAATTTTCTGTCATTATGACTTTAGTATGTCTTATGGACCAAACGACAAAAATTGAATAATTTTCATAAGTTTCTCAGTGTATTAAGTTCCCATCTTTGGTACATTCGAAAACTCATTCAGTTTCGCTTCTTGGGTAGGTATTCTATGGTTGGATATTTTTCGCAGGCGCAGAAGAAAGAACCACTCTTTTCTGTGTCACTAGGGCTATTTAAAAAATTAGTAATAAAATAGAGCAACATAAAGTACAGCTATAATGAGACTAAAATTAGTATTAATTCAATTAGTTAATATAAAAAAATATAGAAATCATAGTAACATTGGAAGATGAGGATGAGGTATCCAATACTACCAAGAGTTTAATGTTAATTTTACAAAAAATATTCGCAAAAAAAAACAATTTTTTTATATTCTTCGTGGTATCCAATAATAATGAGATCAAGTATTTTCAAAGCCTAATCATCTTCCATTATTTCCATTTTGTGTATTGCAATTTTACAAAGGCGTATTAGTACTTATAATAGACTGATTTGCATAACCAATGCTAATAAATTAATTACACAATAACAGTCAAAATCGTTAAAAATTATAAAAATTAAGTAATGGTTTAAGCTGAAAAATTTCTGTTCTTAATAAAGAGTGATTCTTAACGCCTTGATAAGTAGAACTTTAATAACGGTGCTAATGGTTGTTTTCTTAAGTGTCACTTACATGCTAAGTAAAAACGGTGCGAATGGCCTTTAGTGGTTTACCCCTCGGTTAAATGATTATTTGAAATATTCATCTTATTTGTGGCCTGTTGCAGATGGGCGCGCTGGCGAAGAAGGGCGCTGGTGTAAACCGGCGAACTAGTGTTAATAATTGTTAATCACTTATTGTTGCGTTTCATTCACCACCAATATCTTATTTTTAGGAAATCTTAAAAGATTTAGTTATTTGCGAGAAAGCACTTAATGATTATTTGGATACGAAGCGTTTAGCTTTCCCGAGATTTTATTTCGTATCATCTGCCGATTTGTTGGATATATTATCTAACGGAAATACACCGGTATTGATTCTGCGCCATCTAACAAAGTTATTTGATTCTTTGGCCAAAATGATATTTACTGTCGAACAAGGAAAGGCCACGAAGAAAGCAAAAGCTATGGTATCAAAAGAAGAAGAAATTGTAACGTTTGTAGGTAAGTTCTATAATATTCTATAATATTCTTTAAAATAATTTGTCTTCTCTTTACATTAAATGCATCTGTTTGTAGTACAAAATTCCACTAAACATGTTCGTAGATTATGATGCTAATAAACCAAGGCCGTCCCTGCCACAGAGTTGGGTATCCTTCCAGTACCCCACTCCGTTAATCTTTCTTTAGAAATTGACAGCATGCACACAGATTAAACACCGATGTATTGTGATGTTTGTTTATTTTAAAACAACCGTTTTTATTAATGATTTATTTAAACACTTATTTATTTTATAACACTATTCTAATTTATATAAATTTCGAATGTCTTTGAATCGTTTACTATTTATATTCACCACTGTCTATCTACTAATGATTGGCCCGTTCTTCCTCCACCAATATTTATATACACATTTAAAACTTTGGCGAAGGTATTTTCACCAATTCTCACCAATACTAGAAACATTATCACATTGACTCTGGAATGTACTCGAAAAGCACTTCCACCATAGTCGTCACATATGTTTGGTCTTAAGGGGTTTAATTGATGTATGATAATCGGACAAGTTGAGCCTCAAAGGCCAAATAAGACAGAGAGGGACTTGGAGGATTAGAGCATGACTAAATAATGAAATGGCTCACATTACAGTATGTTAGGGTGCGTACAATTATGATGGGCCGGGCCCGGGCCATGTCTACGTCTTCTTAACAACGGGCCGGGCCGGGCCCGGGCCGTGCCTGCGCCTTCTTAACAACGGGCCAAGTTCGTCAGATGTTTACGGTGCTGTTTGTCTATTACGAGTTGAGCCAAATGGGATCGAAGTAGGCCTGTTGCTTTCCATTGCGCGGTAGATCCACAATACGCTAAATTAGTGATGACGTAATTTTGGCTCCACTGATAATAATAAATACTATCACTGTAATTATTACAGTGACAATATATTTTTTTTTTTAGTGCGTTTTGTTTGTTTTGTTTACTTACATTGAATTGTTTTTAAACTTTGTTTTTGATTTATATCAGTGTAGTAAATCATATTCAAGACATAGAATCTGATTTAAAATCGTCTTATGTGTCTACCATGGGCCGGGCCAAATGCGCTAGTTCAGTGTGATGTCATTTTGGTTCCACTGACATTTAATTCTAACCAAACTTTTAACAAAAACCTCAATAAATTTGACATACTGTTTTTAGTTTATTTCTAAATATTTTTTACAGGTCATAAAAAATAGTTTAAAGGTAACTAAACGATTGTATATTTGATGCATGTTATCTACTTACTTTAGGAATATATTAATAAAAGTGAAAAATCGATATAATTTAGGTAAACAAAACGAACAAAACGCACTCAAAAAATCTACTGTCACTTTAATTGTCAGTGGAACCATAATTACATTATCACTGACATGCTAAAAAGTGTATATTCGACTAATCTGACAATTTGAGAGTGACGTAAGGAAAGGAGAGGGCAGCAAAGTTGTAAAAAAAACGTCATCTTGACATTCTCGAAAACTGTATAATCTGACGATTTCCGCAAGCCGAAATAACTAAAATTCGTCGACTAAGTTTAATGCGTGCAGCTGCGTGATGCCTATTTTTCCCTTCGTGTTTCTATTCCTCTCCCACTCAGTCCCGGTTTATCAGCTGATACATCATGTTAGCGAATATGGAACACCTGTAAGCAAGAGTAGAAGTTTGAATGGATCTTGGAGTTGGCAATGCACGCCGATTCATCGACGTATCCGCTCTCTACAAAACAGGCCCAAAAATTTCGAAAGAGCTTCCAGCTTTGCATGCGTTCACTGGTTGTGATTTTAACCCCGCATTGTTACAGACGAGGGAAAAAGAAACCTTTGCAATTTCTGATAAATTCAGAAATTTTCCAGGAAGCATTTCTGGATTTGGAATCAAAGGAGCATAATGTGCAGGATTCTTTTAACATCATACATTCTTTTGCCACTTGTATGGGTTGAAAAAGTAAGACGATGTCAATTAAGCCCAGGATTGTCATCTTCAATAAGACGTACAAGGTAAAAGACAAATCACAACCCTTCTCCTTGAGTGTCCGGAATTACGATGCGTGCAACTTGGCACCCTGTGAATCAGAGTTACTCCATCAAGTGTTACGTACAAGGTACATTGCATGCTTGTGGAGTAATGCCCATAATACAAAAATTTATTGATCTTCTACCAACGGACTATGGATGGAAAGTTGTCGACGGAAAATTAAAAATGATCTGGTTTGCAGGTGATCAATTGCCGAAAGCGTACGAAGATGTAGTCATAACACCTGATATTCTTGAGGATACTGCAGAATCAGGTATTTCTTTTCTCCAATAATTAAAAAAACACTTACAGATACGCAATCTGAGGATGAAATTGAGCCAGAAGAGGAAGATGATTCTACTGATGATGAAGATGATTAATCAATTAATTATAAAAAATTTAATTTTTTGAGCATTTTTTTTAATTATTTTCTTATAAATACAAATAGTATTCTACTTAAAAATCATACACTTTTTTAGTTGCATGCTATTTCCTGAGCTTTTCCAATTAAGTTCAATGATTTAAAAAAATAAAATTATTTTTTGTTAGATTAGGCGAATCCCTCTAGATAATCGTCAGATTATGAGACAGCACGTCTAGGACATAAAGATGAACAATATATATCTTAATCTGACGCGCTTGAGTATTTCAAAATGGCGAATTTTTTTGCACATTATAATAATGGCAGCGAGTTTGCGTTACATCGAAATCGTCATATTATTGAATGAGACCTTTTTTTTGGTTCACTTAACACCCCCTTAGAAAATCTGACGCTCTAGATGAATGTTGTTTTTAATTTTTAATCCTTACGTACAACCACCCGCATCATGCAAACGATCAGATTAACATACGTACATTATTAAAAATACGTAGGACATTGATGCTATTAATATATGACGCGCTCGAGTATGTCCATGCAACAGTATTTTTTTACATATTTAAAAACCTATAGCCGCTTCCCCCACCGATGAAAAGGTATATATATGACATTTTTTTCTTCTTATCTAAGCTTTGCAATCCAATAGGTCTCTATGACGCTCGAGTAAATCCCCATTTAGCATCGTGGGCTCCCCTACTACTAGTAATATACGCTCGAAGAGGACGATAAAATTCACTTTCGTTGTTAGAAGATTGAAATGTCTTTTCATCGGTGCATACCCATTGTTTCAAAATTCCTCCATGTGAATTAAAAATTCATTTGCAAACTGGACTTCCCTGCACTTATTTTTGGCGGTAGGAGCGCAGGTTTTTAAGTCGGCTTGTTTTAAACGCATTTGAGCTGTTTCTGAGAGATCCTGGGAATAATGTTTCATCTCGTGCTTCCACAGGGTTCCAAAAGAGACCTTCCTTACACCTTGTCTAAAAGGTTTTAACGTCTTAACGTAAAATATGAAACTTTTACTGACATTTAATTGAGCAGCCACTTTACACAACGACCAATTTTCTTCCAATTAAATGCTACTGCATTTTTGAAAATTAATTTGAGCTGTCAATTTTGAATGCAAAGAACGACTATGATGCATAGTCTAAATCACACAATAAATGTATGCGTTCACACTTCGGTGCATTAAAACATTAGTGTATAGTTTAATCATTTCCCAATATTTCTTTTAGGTATATGTGATTGTGCAGGCAAAGTTGAAATTTGGCTCAACAGAGTAATAGATATTATGAGACTTACTCTTCATAATAGTTTTGGAGATTGTGTAATAACATATGATGAGAAACCAAGAGAACTATGGATCAATGATTATCCAGCGCAGCCTGCCTTGTGCGGTAAGAAAAGAATGCAACTGAAAATAACTAGATAAAATTCAAATTAATTTTGTCTGGATTAAATTTTGTGCTGCATTAACTAGAAATGGCAATGTCATTTATTTTACCCATTTCCATTAAATTAATATTTTTCAATATCCAAAGTGCCTGTTACTATTTTTAGGTACTCAAATTTGGTGGACAACTGAAGTAAATATGGCGTTTGCCAAACTTGAAGAAGGTTATGAAAATGCCTTGAAAGATTATTCACGGAAACAAATAAACCAGTTGAACGCCTTGATCGGTCTTTTACTTGGCGATCTAACATCGCTGGAGCGTCAAAAAATTATGACAATTTGTACGATTGATGTTCACTCCAGAGATGTAGTAACAAAAATGATAGCAATGAAAATTGAGAACGCGGCGGCTTTTCAGTGGCAAAGTCAATTGAGACACCGATGGGATGATAAGAAAGATGACTGTTACGTTAATATTTGTGATGCTGAGTTTGCATATACATATGAATATTTGGGAAATACTCCTAGATTAGTAATTACACCGTTAACTGATAGGTAGGTAAATATGCTGAGTATTATTAAACTTCATTGATGAAAAGACAAGTCCTGGAAGGCAAAACGTAAATATAGTATACCTAAAGGGCTTGAAAGAAGTTCATACTGATTATCTACATTTTTTAATTACGGCCCTGGTAGGCCAAAACCATCATTTCTGCTTGTCTTGAGTCACTGATAGTAGAACTGCTTGTTTGATGTGTCAATTCAAAGTTCATATAATACTTTAACATGATTTAATAAACATTACAAACCATTCACATGTAATAATAAATATCACAAAAATAACGTTGATTATTTATACTAAGTATAACAAGTTACAAGGTAGCAACTTGCTCAGAAAACCATTTATTTGGTAACTCCGTTGATGGAGATAATAAAATCTGAAATTGCTTACTGCACGGCATAACCGCCTCGAGTTTTATAAAATGTGATTTACATCTTGTTACGATTTTCCACTAAACGGACAAGACAAGAACAAAACAAACTCCTGTCGAAAAAAACAAAACTGCAACTTTTCGCAAGACTGGCGTGTTTTGTATCTAGAGTCCTGCTCGGAAGCGGTAACATCAAAAAGTTTCGACGCGTTTTGAAACTCAAGTGTGATTACTGGAAACGGTCGTGTTGTGTAGTCTAAAAGTCTAAATTTTGTACCAAATTGGTACCTATGGGTAAGTAAATAACTTATTTTTGTATAGATACAGTTCATCAAATTTCTAGAGGTGTTCGACGCCCAGACAGAGAACGCGCTACGTGTGACTAAGATAGCTATTGTACAGTCTGCTAAACAAATTATTTTAAATAGTTTTTAATATTTTTAGGTAATTAAATTTTAAAAGTGTGGAATAGTTTAGGGATTAAATTGGTCTGATTGGACTTTCTTAGAACGTTTTTAAAAGCAGCTAAAGATAGTATGTAGAATTGAAAATAATTATTATGCCATAAAAGGTGTTTTGGAATTCCTTCAACCTTTTGAAATTGAGTCAGAAAATATAAATTTTATAGGATAGCGGAAAATACCTATAATTTTTTTGTAGGCCTTTGTAAATCGTGGAAATAGTTTATATTTTATTTCTACCTTATTAAGGAAAATGGTACCTATTATTAATAACGGTTGTTTCTGAAACATTACTAAAATTTTCGAAATTTTGTTTTTCTACAAAATAAACTATACTATTTAGAAAAAAATTTATTTCTCTTATAATTTTATAAAAAATAACAGGGGAATATTTACATTTCTTGATCTATTAAACAAAACGATAAATTATCTCGACGAATGACACCATGTTCTAGTACGGAAGCTAGCTTTACATTTTTGTTGGTGGTTTCATGGGTTTCATATCAATTTTTTGTAATTGTAGTTTACACGTACATATACCTCTTAACACTTGTTTGCTTTATTAAAAAAGTGTGTTGTTGTGATTTACGTCGAAATAAGTCAAAAACAACTTGAAACCCCATATAAAATCAAAAAGGAGAAACGGAAAAAAATTGAGCCTGTAAATGAACACAACTCAGAAACAAAAATAGCTATCTAATAATAAAAAAATAAAATTTGATTCTTGTGCAGCTTCATCTATATCATTAACTGTTTTTGGTTTTTTAATGATTTTTCTTGGTGATGAAAATTCCGATATCTCACGGTTATCGATTCTTTTTTTCTCTCCAGAAATGCGGACGACAGTGTTTTTAGATACTCCTGTGGCTGCAGCAACACGATCATTTACATTTTTAAATGGTATTGAAGGTGAATTAAAGTTTCCTTCTCTTCTCATAAACTCTATAACATTGGCTATTATTTCGCGAGATTGACTGTTAATCACGCGGCCTCTTAATTTGCTATTAAACTCTCCATACTTAGGTTCTATTAAACTGTAATGAGCAAAAAACACAAACGAAAATAAAAGAAATGTTTTAGCGAAATTTACATCTGACATTTACGTCTGAATGAAATAGTGAAATACTTGATGCGCAGAGTGTACTTTCATTGCGTAAATCCGTCGGGATGCCTGTCAGTAGTGCTTTCTCTGTCTAGCCGTCGAAAGCCTGATGAACTGTAAGTAATTATTAATAGGTAACTTATTTTTAAATGCTGGATAAATTTATAGATATAAAGTATGTTTATTAGTAGAGTATATATTTAAACATATTATTATTATTATTATTATTATTATTATTATTTTGTGTGTCATCGGCTTCAACTGCTAAGGTTATTTCGCCTCATGTTCTGTGTAGGCTTTGTTACTGTTTCCCAGCGCCACTTTAGGAACAGAACTGTTAATTAGAACCCAACCGTGAATGGTCGAGTAAGGAATCCTACCTATGCATTAGAATTATTATTTCATTTTTTTTAATTAAATAAAAATTCCTGCCACCGGTGGGATCCTGAGACCTCAGAGTCATGACTCTAATCACTGAGCCAACCCACCCCCTATTATTATTATTATTATTATTATTATTATTGTTGTTAAATCTGTCGGCAAATTGTTTGGCGATTTCTATTTAGGTGGAATTCCTTTCAACGGTCTATCGAATCTTCTAGTAGCTTAGGGTGAGATTACAGAACGTCTGCAACTTTGCAGATCTGCAAATATGGCGGCAGATCTGCAAATATAGCGGACTTACATATGCAAGTATCAAGTTTTCGTATTCCAAAAAATATCTGCAAATTCGCAATAAACCACAATAAATTTTGCTAATTTGTAGATATTTTTTGGAATACGAAATCTTGATACTTGCATCTGTAAGTCCGCCATATTTGCAGATCTGCAAAGTTGCCGCCATATTTGCAGATCTGCAAAGTTGCAGACGTTCTGTAATCTCACCCTTCATGATTGACCGTTCAAGCGCGACAAGCTTTATTACGTCAAAACTGTCTTTAAAATCAAACTTTCGATTACACGTGTGAGAGAGATGGACATATTGCATATGATAAATGATTGATCAGTTTGGCACTCAGGACTGGGCTAGCCTGATGTAATAAATTAATGAAGAGAAAAGATCAAAACATTTTGAAAAAATATTTGAACATAGCCAAATCTAAAAACTACTATGCTAAAATACAAGGTCGCTTCCTAATAATAAATAATGAAAAGTACACGATTGAAAAATTAAAAAATACGGATTATGAAGATGACATCAATACAGAAAATAGCAGAAGTGAAAAATCCGCTAGTGCTCCTGATACACCTACCATTTTCACTACTGAGAATATTTTTCTTGAAGACACCCTTAGTCGATTCACTATCCAAATACTCCAAAGTAAACCAGAACAATACACTACAAACCATCAACAAGAGAGAAATAACGACCTAAAAACCCTTAGAGATAGAAATAATTCCCCGGGCACTATCAAGAAAACGGCCAAAAACGACAAGAAACTACAAAATAAAGTGAAAGAAGACAAGAATGAAAAAAGATTAGGTGTAAAAGAAAAAATCCGAAGAGAAAAATAAACCAGAACAAAAAAATATAGAAGAAAACAAAATAGAAGACAAAAAACTGCTTTAAAAAATAAGTCACACGACTCAACTCATTAAAATAAAAAAGAAAATTTTCAAGCTGCATAATATAAGTATCTTTTTATTTTTATTTTAACTTGTAATTTAATTTGTTAGTACCCGATATACCATGATAAATAAAAATGGATCAATATATTCGAGATTTCCAAATAAAATAAAATTAAAACCTTCAATTTGAATAATGTTAGTCAATGTAGCCAAATATTGAAAATTAATAATAAAAATGTAAATTTTAAGATATTACATATTAATATCCGCAGTATTGACAAAAACCTGGACGAATTCAAAATATTTTTGCAACAACTAAATGTAGAATTCGACTGTTTAGTACTTACCAAAACCAGACAATTACCTAATCCAGATTTTTATAGCATACCTGGGTATTCCATTATATACAATCAAGGAACATTTAATCAAAACGACGGCACTGTTATGTAAATTAAAAATGACTAGGATTTTGAATACCACGTTATAACCATAGAAAACAAAATTTTTAAAATCAATAATAAAATTTTATAACAATCATATAACAGTTACTGCGTGCTACAGATCCCCAGCTTCAGACATTGCCGACTTCATCAAAATACTGCAAACATAGAAAGTCTTATCCCCAAAAGCGACATCCTCACGTAATGACACAGTACTACAAAAAAAATGTAAGCAGTGGTGGCTTGTGGTAACTTAAAATGGGTGTTCATTTTTCCATTAATTTTATCATATGTAAGTTCGGATCAAAACTTTGTAAAAGAGTCAATATCGCTTTTTTTATTATTTGAGTTTGTATTAAGTGTAGTTATTATTATCTACATCATACTGTTAGTTAGTAAACTAACTTTTCTTCATAATTTGAGATTATTTTTAAATATATATTAGGTTACGTAGAAAGCATGACATTGATTTTTGTGTAAAAAATTTTATATGAAACTTTACCTAACATTTTTTAGTTTAATCATTTTCACAATTTTTTAAATACCTTTTATTGGCATATAAATTAAGAACTAAAATGTTTTAAATGTTTATTTTATAAGATCACTCCCATCACAATACATAATATTACACAGACACAAACTAGAATAAAGATAGATAATGCCTGGCATTTTAAATGATACTCTTTGAAGTTTAACAGACCCCCTTAACCCCCATTTTTAAGCAGATTGTTTTCACAATCAATAGGCCTCATCTCCTTATAAACCTTGATTTTGACTAAAAATTTCATGTTGATATCGCTTTTCATTTTTGATTTTTTTTTTTAATTTCAACCCCCTTGAATCTCCCATATTTAATCAGATTTTTTTATAATGAAAGGGCTTCTCCTTTTAGGATTTTTTTTAATATTTTAACCCCCCTTTAACTCCCTAATATATTCATATTTTTTTCAGTATCAATAGGCTTTATCTTCTTATAAAGCTTCATTTTCACTAAAAATTTCATATTGATATTGCTTTTCGTTTTTAATTAAGGATTTTTTTTAACTTCAACCCATCTTAACCCCCTATTTTTAATTAGATTCGTTAAAAATCAGTAGGCCTTGTTCCCTTATAGAGCTTGATTTTTGCTTAAAAAGTTTATATCATTTCTCGTTTTTGAATTATCATGCAGACAAAAAACGTGACTTCGGACAGACACACAAAGTAAACCTATAATACTCTTCACATAATACTGTATGAAGAGTAGAAAAAAAATGTATAAGGTAAAATAAACAATTTAAAAAGGTCACCAATAATATTCCTTTTCCTTTTATCAAAGTTTAAAATAGCAACACATAATTGAACATTTACATAAATCTGTGAACTAAACTAGTGAGATAAACATCGTAAAATGTTATCACAATTAATTCTCCATATGACCCTTTCTAAGTGTATTTCACAGCACATTCCAAAGTATTCTTGTCATATACCCTTATGGCAGATTTTTGCATGTCCATATTCACTAAAAAATAGTGTTTTAATAAATAACAGAATAATAGTATTTTGTCTAAATAGGTAAATCGACTTCTTCTGTATTTTCAAATTATTATTCAATTGTAGATAGTATATTAATGTTTTGATATGTACTTATAGGATTAATTAGCCAGATCATGTAGATATGTGGGATGTGACTAATCAAAATCACAATTTATGTTTGATACTTATTGCTTTATTCGAGACATACTTTATTACCAACTGTAAATTAATTTACCAACAGCCTTATTTTTATTTAATACCTGGAGTGATCCAAATTACCATAACATCTAATATTTTTGAAAATTCTAAATTATACAAATAAGGCAATAAAAAAATGTCATTAAAATAAAAGATTTCTGGTTTGTATGCAACAAACGATCTAGGTTAAAGGGCAACACGATTGATAATGTACATACCATTTCTTAGGTAAAATTTCTCATCGAGTATATTAAATTAACTGGTTGGTCCTTTTTTCTGATTCAGAATTTTAAAGTGAAAAACTATTTGTCTCTTTATCTTTATCAAATTTTTATTGTACATTTCCATAATGATGTCTAGTTACACCTCATCAGAATAATTAAATTTTTCCATTTAGCGGGTTTTGTGGAAAAAAAAATTACAAATTTTTTGCTTACTTCTTACTTCATAGTATTTACAATTGAGTACAAAATAGACCATTTTAAAGTAGTCTTAGACACTGAAACAAAATATAAAACAAATTACAGTAGTATAACTTTATGATAGGTAAAAAAAATCAACATAACCTTAAAAATTTTAATTTACCTTGCCTTATAGAAGTTTTTCAAGAACAATCGTTGAATTGGCACACATACTTTCAATTTATTGAAGACACAGTTCCTAATTAGACACATTTTTTTAAATAAGCACAATTAAAATTATCTTATGTTTTTATTTAAAGTATTTAATAGCAGAGGAATGATCCTAATGACAGTGACAGTTTGTTTGATTTGGTACAGTGTTACCAGAATATGTTTTTGTTATGTACCAGATTCCTTAAATGTATCAGATTTTTCGAATTCTATTTGCAGTGACATCTAATTCATTGAAAGGGAAAAAATGGGGTCTTTATTGATAACGAACCCAAACAAGGAACACTATATATTTTACACGTGAACACTGATGCACGGAGAATGTAATACATCTAGTGCAATTGTGAATTGTACTAGACTGGCAACACTGGTTTGGCAACCTTGTTTGTGAGTTGCGCGCCAATTAATGTGTTCTTTGACAGTTTGAAGGATCTGTTGGCGTGTTGTCTTCTCGTTTTAGCTATATGCATTTGGCATATCGTCTCACTCGTATTAGGCTCACTCATCATAACGCGCCACAGACACAGTATACTTAGGTATACTGTGACATAGAGACGCGATCAGCCAGAGGACAATGATGTACAAAAAAATATAGATTGACACGTATGAAAATAAAAATTTTAAGATTAAATTTATATTTTTGTTATTTATGTAATATTAAAATAATGTGTTTTTATGAAATTTAACTGGGTGTTCACTGCACAAAAGAACCAATGGAGAAACCGCCCGTGACTACTAGATTTATTTGTTATGCAATGTAATTACACTAATTATTATTTAAGTATCTATATATTTTTTTTATTTTAATTCACATTGTTTTAAATTGAAATTTGATGTTTTGCTGAATATACTTTTCTGTGAATGAAGTTATTATTATTATTATATGTTGAACAGAACTCATCTTGTTTTTTTGTCAAATAAATTATAACATGTTCTGCTAGCAATGGACGATGATAAAACAGTCATACGCTAGTTGGTGATTATCCCTAGATCCAAGATGATTCATCTACTGTTTAATGATCGAAGATTTTACCAATATTAAACTATGTTTTTATACTTCAGGTGTTATATAACTTTAACGCAAAGTCTTCATTTAGTCATGGGTGGAGCTCCTGCAGGACCTGCAGGAACAGGAAAAACTGAGACAACGAAAGATCTTGGCAAAGCACTTGGTATGATGGTGTATGTTTTTAATTGTTCTGAACAGATGGACTACAAGTCTATAGGAAATATATACAAGGTAAAGCCATTAATAATTTAAAAAAATTGTATTTTTACCTAAAAATCGGGTAACAAATATTTTTGTTTTGCAATTAAATCTAAAATATTTGAGAACAAATTAGAATTAGTAGTAGGAAATACGAAGATTTAAATTTAAATAATATTTCAATATCGGAAGAATGAATATCTTCACAAAATAATAGGAAATGACTATTTGAGGCATTTATACATAGTAGGGCATATGTAATATTAAAAAAAAATGTATTTAGTGTAACACAATACTATTTTAGATGGATGCGGCATTGCCAAATTAAGAAAAGATTATTTTTTTATTAATTTATTTCTTAAAAATTGATATATGTGACACCTCGTTAAAAAGTTAATTTAGAAGGTAATAATATTAAAAATATAAGATAACCGCCATAAGAAATAACAAAGTTATGGTAGGTTACTTAAAAAAATCTGATGTGTCCAACACATGACTTTCCTATCTAGTTATTATAGGCATTTTCCGGTTATTTTGTACAACCTATTGCAGCATCTCTATAAATGTTTAGAGGATAAACTAAATATATACATTTTACACATACATCTACCTCAAAACATTTTTCTATAGATTTTCATTGAAAACGAAAATACAGAAAAATTTAAATTTAGCACTTTTCCATTACGGTCCATTTTAGAAAAATCATGTATAAACAAAAATTATAGAAATCGATATCGCAAACAACTTTTAGTTCAACAATTTTCATAAAAATCAGAATTTTGCACATTTTGTCAAATTTCTCGAATACGGACCATTTCAGGAAATTTTGACATAAAACAAAAATTATAGATAATAATATTAGAAGTAACTTTTATTTGAACAATTTTCTTCTCCAAACATAAATAACAGATATATTCCATAAAATATAAAAACGGCCTCCCATAAAGTACCCCCCCAGATGTTCCGACTTTGTCCAAAATCTAATCATTTCACGTCAGGCCGAAATAAACCTTAAGTTTAAAATTTAATGTTTTTTCCTTTATCCGTTTTTGAGTTTTCTTCAAATTTCGAAATTTACACATTTTCTCAAATATCTCGAATACGGTCCATTTTAGAGAAATTATGTATAGGACAAAAATTATAGAGAATTATATTACAAACAACTTTTATTTGAACAATTTTTATAAAAAATTATGTTTTTTACATTTTGTCAAATTTCTCGAATACGGACCATTTTAGGAAAATTTTGCATAAAACAAAAATTATAGATAATTATATTAGAAGTAACTTTTATTTGAAGAATTTTCTTCTCCAAACGTAAATAACAGATATATTCCATAAAATATAAAAATGACCACTTATAAAGTACCCCCCCAGATGTTCCGACACTGCCCAAAATCTAATCAGCTCATTGGACGCTGAAACAAAGCTTAAGTTTAAAATTTGGTGTTTTTCTGTGTATCGGTTCATGAGTTATGCGTTATACAGACACACACACAGACACACACACACACACAGACACACACACACACACACACACACACACACACACACACACACACACACACACAGACATCATCGCGAAAATAGTCAAAACGGATTCAGGGGACCTCAAAACGTAAAAATCCGTCGAAAACTCGAGGTCGAAAAAAATCATGATTCCTATACTTTCCTTATATCTGTATACAGATAGGAAAGTAAAAAAGTTGGAATTATTTTCTATAAATATGTTCTCCATTTTTAAATCAAAATGGTACAGAAAATATTTGAAAATTTACGAAATGGTGAAAGAATCGATTTTAAAGTGATCGAAAACTAATTGGTTATACAGGGTGGCTCACGCTCAACGGGACGGAGCTTTATGGGAAAACGACCAAAGATATAAAAAATTCGTTTGGGAGGAATACGTAGGTTACAGACAGCTACAATGTAAAATTTGTTAGATGTATACATAAGAAAAAAAAAAATTAGTTCATTTAAAATTCAAACAAGAGTAAACGATTAATTTCTGGGAGACTTTTTTTCCTTAAAAATTCAAATAAATCGAAAACTAATAATAATAATAGGGAACCTTTAGTTAACTGACATTATTTTTGATGTAGTTTTTAATTCTAAAATAAAAAACAGGGTGTTCCATTAAAAATAATATAACTTTGTATATTTTCTCTTATGTGGGACATCCTGTCGTTTTCCCATAAAGCTCCGTCCCGTTGAGCGTGAGCCACCCTTTATATCCGAAAAATATGATGAATAAATTCCCAGGAAATCCCTAAACATATCCTGATATTACCCCTACAAAATAATAAAAATTATTTTTAACCTCTAAGGGGAAAACAAATTTAATGGAACATTGAAAAAAATCTGCCCGCAGGGGATTCGCGCCTACTTATCCATTTCCAAATATGGAAATGTTCGTAGTGACTTTCTGTTGTTTCTAATAAATAAGCTTTTAATAATTAACAAAATATTTATAGGGACTGGCTCAGAGCGGTTGCTGGGGGTGTTTTGATGAATTCAACAGAATTTCTGTTGAAGTTTTGTCTGTAGTAGCGGTTCAAGTCAAAAGCTTACAGGATTGTATTAAAGACAAAAAGAAGACTTTCTTTTTCGAAGGAGATGAAATTAAAATGATACCTACGGTAAGTTTAGGCTAGTTTCCTCTTTTTTTGTCTACTATATATCTAGGTAGTTGTTAATGTGTATTTTCTATACTTTCTATACCTAGCACAAAGTTTCTGTTCAGTAATGACAAGAATTTTTTAACAAATACTCAGTTACTCTATTTATAATCCACCCCGTATAAATAAGAACAAAAATACTGTTACGCAGGTTTTCGGTATCACAATTTATTTTAACTGAACTTTACAATAACTATAATTCAACTTTGACAATAACTTTACAACTGATAACATTCACGTATAACGTCTTATCATAAAACTGAAAACTCTGACGTCAGGTCGTCGCCTTATATAGCTTGCCTTCCCTTCCGGAAACTTCTCGAACAATCTAGACTTGTCATCTAGAATGTTCTTGACGGGTAATGACATTTCTGGAACATTCTCTTCTTTTACTTGCACTTCTACTTATGACGATCGCAGCGCACTGTAGAGCGAGGAGTAGCATTCCACTTCTTTTTCTATCTGTATGTTTCCTATGAAAGCCGCAGGCTACTGCAGGGTGCTGCGTAACAATATATTATTCAAGAAGTACATTGCTTTATCAAATTTAAAAATCTTAAATCAATAGTCAACCCTGACAACAGCAAAAAATGCAGCGTAACATATTAACTAGTATTTTTGCGGAAAATTTTCAATAATTTAAATAAAAAGTGTTAACTCTCTCCAACTCGTAAATTTATCTCATTCGCTCTAACATGGGCATAGGTAAAATAAATCATTAAAAATAAGCACATATGTGTATTTAATAGTTTCAACATATACGCTATCTTTGTCTGCATTAATCTGGTATAACTATCTCACCACGCTCTTCACAATCGATCACAAAACTGTATGCAAATGCATGATCTATTCCTTCAACCAATCACAACAATAACACACAGCTGCTAGCCTTTTGTCACCACAATCGACGAACAGAGAGGCCTATTCCAACCTCCACCAGAACAACACGTTATTTTTATTTAAAACAAATGAAAGATGTTTTAAACCTGTGTCTTTTATAAAGTTTTAAGCACTCACACAATACGCCGTTAATGTGTGATATAATTTTGGTTCCACTGACAGTTAATAAATATTGTTTGCAGGTCCTAAAAAGTAGTTTAAAGGTTACTAAATGATTATATACTTGATATAAAAACGATATAATTTATATGAACAAAACGTGCTCAAAAAAATCACTGTAATTATCAGTGAACCCAAAATTATGTAATCACTAATTTAGCGTATTGTAAAGTCGTTATGTAATACAATGTAAAGTTTATAGTGTCAAATAAATTAGTTAGTTGCAGTAATCATTTTAATTTCAACATACCAAAACAAGTATTAGGCAATTGACCAATGAAAATCATACATTCTACAAGCAGGAAGCTTGGGATTGTAGTTTTTACTTAAATGTTTATATTAACCATAGATAAAAGAGACCGAAGATGTAACATTGCACACTGCGCATGTTGTCTGTTTTAACCCCAAGTAACCCACCAACTGAAAATCATTGTTTGCGCGATGCCACCCGAATTGCTCCGATTTTCCCCATTCAACGCTCAGTTCAATCACCATTGACAGCTGTTTTTTAATTTATTTGTTGGTATTTTAGCAATTTAAAGTGTTCTAGTTATTCAATTTCAAGTTGAAAATACCACGATGTATATACCAATGTTATGAAAGATAAAAATATATTAGTTTTCAGCGGTAAATATTTATTAACGTTGACATAAAGCGCCATGATACTTTGGGCTTTAAGGGGTTTCAGTAAATATTAAGCATCAAATACATATTTCAGAAAACAGATTTCGTATTACTTACATAAACTTACAAAAGAGTTAAATTTTAAATATTTAATTTGAATAAGAAGTAAATAGGCATTGTCGCTAAAGACATTTTGTTTTTAAAAAGTAGTTTTATAAGAATATTTACTAAAGGTGGTTTTTAGCACTTTTTGGTAGATAAATAAGAAGTAGAGAAGCATAGTTGATAGCTAAATTTTATTTTTATATGAATATTAGATGAAATACAGGATGAAAAACTTAAAAGTTCAAGATAATGTAATAATCGATTTTAAAGGAAATACAGAAAGAAAGTAGATTTATTCAAAATAATCGATTTTTTTTGGAAAAATCGATTTATTTTTTAATCATTTTTTTTTTAATTAATCGAATATTTTCGAATTTTCAAAGGTATTATATGAAAATAATCAATCGAATATAATCGGTTATTTTATATAACCAATATTTCGGTTATTTTTCAGAAATATCGATTTATCGATTTTCATCGATTAATTTCGATTTTTTAAAGATAATAGAATAATCAATTTTAAAGCAAATATGAAAAAGATTATTAGAAAATAAGCGATAATTCGGTTATTTTTTTTGGAAAATATATTTAGATCGAAAATAATCGATAATTCGTTTTTTGTTTTTTTTTTTGAAAATCGATTTATCAGTTAATCGATTTTTTAATTAATCGATTATATTTGATTAATCGATTATTTTCGATTTTTCAAAGATTATCGAATAATCTGTTACAATGGACGAAAAAAAAATAGATTATTTGAAAATAATCGATTATTTAAAATAAACGATAATTTTTTTATTATTTTTTGTAAACACTGATTTATCGGGTAATTGGCTTTTTAATTAATCGATTATTTTTGATTTTTTAAATTAGTTTATTTTAAAGGAAATACGAAAACCAAATAGATGATCGGTCATTTATTTCGATAATAACCCACCCCTAGTGACCAGGGTTAAATCAAAGTATATTAACCGTTGAGTAGCGACAGCTGGGGAACCAAATTCTAGTGCGCCGACACGAAATAGAGAGGCGAGACATCTTCTAAAGATGTAAACAACCCCTTTCACTTTAGTCCGGCAGCTGATATAGGAATTCGTTTTTGTGGATTTAGTAGTGCTCTTTTATTGTGTTTTTGTTAAGATTTTTTGAGGTTTTGTGGGTTTTTCATTATGCCAGGAAATGCATGTGCTATAAGTGATATATATATATTTTTATATTTACTACATAAGTTACAGTTCATCAAATTTCTAGAGGTGTTCGACGCCCAGACAGAGAACGCGCTACGTGTGACTAAGATAGCTATTGTACAGTCTGCTAAACAAGTTATTTTAAATAGTTTTTAATATTTTTAGGTAATTAAATTTTAAAAGTGTGGAATAGTTTAGGGATTAAATTGGTCTGATTGGACTTTCTTAGAACGTTTTTAAAAGCAGCTAAAGATAGTATGTAGAATTGAAAATAATTATTATGCCATAAAAGGTGTTTTGGAATTCCTTCAACCTTTTGAAATTGAGTCAGAAAATATAAATTTTATAGGATAGCGGAAAATACCTATAATTTTTTTGTAGGCCTTTGTAAATCGTGGAAATGGTTTATATTTTATTTCTACCTTATTAAGGAAAATGGTACCTATTATTAATAACGGTTGTTTCTGAAACATTACTAAAATTTTCGAAATTTTGTTTTTCTACAAAATAAACTATACTATTTAGAAAAAAATTTATTTCTTTTATAATTTTATAAAAAATAACAGGGGAATATTTACATTTCTTGACCTATTAAACAAAACGATAAATTATCTCGACGAATGACACCATGTTCTAGTACGGAAGCTAGCTTTACATTTTTGTTGGTGGTTTCATGGGTTTCATATCAATTTTTTGTAATTGTAGTTTACACGTACATATACCTCTTAACACTTGTTTGCTTTATTAAAAAAGTGTGTTGTTGTGATTTACGTCGAAATAAGTCAAAAACAACTTGAAACCCCATATAAAATCAAAAAGGAGAAACGGAAAAAAATTGAGCCTGTAAATGAACACAACTCAGAAACAAAAATAGCTATCTAATAATAAAAAATAAAATTTGATTCTTGTGCAGCTTCATCTATATCATTAACTGTTTTTGGTTTTTTAATGGTTTTTCTTGGTGATGAAAATTCCGATATCTCACGGTTATCGATTCTTTTTTTCTCTCCAGAAATGCGGACGACAGTGTTTTTAGATACTCCTGTGGCTGCAGCAACACGATCATTTACATTTTTAAATGGTATTGAAGGTGAATTAAAGTTTCCTTCTCTTCTCATAAACTCTATAACATTGGCTATTATTTCGCGAGATTGACTGTTAATCACGCGGCCTCTTAATTTGCTATTAAACTCCATACATAGGTTCTATTAAACTGTAATGAGCAAAAAACACAAACGAAAATAAAGAAATGTTTTAGCGAAATTTACATCTGACATTTACGTCTGAATGAAATAGTGAAATACTTGATGCGCAGAGTGTACTTTCATTGCGTAAATCCGTCGGGATGCCTGTCAGTAGTGCTTTCTCTGTCTAGCCGTCGAAAGCCTCTAGAAATTTGATCAACTGTAAATACTCATAAATATAAAACTGTCTAATGACCAAACCTTTATTTTAAATGTAAACTACAAAAGAGTTTTACTTCAAATTACGTCGAGCAGTGTAAACATCACATTCAAGACCAGTTCATAATTCGAGCAGTGTTTTACTGTGTCGTTCCGTCAAAACGTCAAAAGAGAGAGAAAGAAAATTTGCACCACCCAAGATCAGAGGCACCGACGCTTTATGTCGCTACTCAACGGTTTATATACTTTGGTTAAATTTTAAAATGTTATCTGGTTTGAGACCTATGCATTTCTAGAGTTTTATGTGACTCATCCTCTATATTAATTAATATTACTAAAGAAAGAAGCTGAGGTTACAATACAAAACAGCATTTTCTCATTTTGACTAATTTAATATAATGTTCAACTCAAAAGGTTTGATTTGCAGTATTCGCCTGTGCACATGCTTTTTTATAATATTCGTAGACAATGAGTACCATTTCTTGCTCTATTAACAATATTCTATTTCAACATTTTACTGTAGTCTCTTGTTGAAAAGTCCGTAGTAAAGAAACGCTAACGAAATATTATATAAAATGTCGTGCATCTGTTTGATATTAAAAAATCACGTTAATTTTATTTCATAATACAAAATTCCATTAAACATATTATATTTTAAATAAATCTAATAGTTCATTATGATGCTAATAAACAAAGTTCGGTCCCTGTCACAGAGTTCGGGTCTCTGCCCAGTTCCCCCACTCCGTTAACCTTTCTTTAGAAATTGGCAACATTTGCGCAGGTTAAACATCGGTGTATGTTATATCTCTGGTCTCTTTTATCTAAGATATTAACTTATGGTGTATGATGATGTATATGGTGCACTTATATTGTACAAATATTTTTTTTGCAGATTGGTTTGTTTATTACTATGAATCCTGGTTACGCAGGTCGAACGGAACTCCCAGAAAATTTAAAAGCACTATTTCGGCCATGTGCCATGGTGGTACCAGATTTTGCCTTAATTTGTGAAATTATGTTGGTTGCCGAAGGTTTTATGGAAGCCAGACTCTTGGCCAGAAAGTTCATCACCTTATATACTTTATGTAAAGAATTATTGAGTAAGTATTTGCTAATAGACTCAGTGCGAAATTTTTCAAACTACAGGCTCACACGATTTCTCTAGCTAAGCGACGCAGGGATGAATATCAATAGAAAAGATCCTTAAAGGATTACGACCTATACGTATTTGGGGCAGCAATTCTTTATCCGTGCGTTATAATGGAATATGTCAGAAATTACAGATGTATTCTAAATTTGTCATCCATAGAGGGGGGTGGTGGTTTAGGGCAGGGAACAGGTATTTCAAGGTAAATTAGTAGGAAATATTTTTTAATTAAACAATTTTTGTTTGTTTTACAAATCCATTTATTTTCATTAAAATCAACATATAGTTTTTAATTACGAATTCTATTAAAAATTGTATTGTCAGTATACGAAAAAATCGTTATTTGACGTTGCTGTCACGCACGGTACCAATAAGTACTCATACTCAGATACACTCAGATACTTATGAGTACTTTGTAAAGCTACTTATTGTGAAGTTCTCATAAGTACCTTAACGTAGTACTCTGCCCAGCTCTGGCTATAATTAATGGACCTCATCTGAAAACGAAGGTTCCCAAGAAACAATACAACGTCGGTAGCCATTTTAGAGGATTACTTTACATATTACAGGTTTATTCGCTATGGCCGAGAATAGTAATAAACACATTAGACTATATAATAGTAAAGCGAATTTATTAATTACAATTAAATTAGGAATGAACATCAGAAAAACTATTGATGACTCCACACTTTTGCATCATAATTATTATTTAATAAAAAATATAGAAATATCAAAAATAAAAGTAAAAAAAAATATTTAAATATTATTTGGATTAAAACTTTAAATGCGTAAATGAGTAAATAAAATGTACTGTGCGGTTAAATTTGAAAATATAGACTATACACTGAAGAAATTTTAGCCTTATATTCGTCAATATGCGTCAATATTCGTAAATATTCGTCAATATTCGTAAATATTCGTAAATATTCGTCAATATCCATCAATATTCGTCAATATTCGTCATACCCGCACATTAAATAATATATTTTTTTTAATTTGGTGTTATTGGCATCAGCTACTTAGGTCATTAGCCACGTGTTCTTTGTCACTGTTTTCCAGCGCCACTTTCTGAATAGCACTGTTAATTAAAAGCCAACAGTTAATGGTCGAGTGGGGAATCCTACTAATGCATTAGAATTAATAATTTATTAAATTAAATAAAAATTCTTGCCACAGGCGGGATTAGAACCATAGACTCTTTGCTCAAAGTCGTGACTCTAATCACTGAGCCAACTCACCCACCCAATATTATTTATAAATAGAATAATTATTTGTTCATTAAAGGACCCCGAACTTTTTACATTGATTTTGGGTACTGGCAGAATTTGTTTAAATTTTAGTATGTTATTTTTCATGTCATTAGGGGCAATTTTCTTATGAACCTCAAGTAGGCGGCTCTACAGGGTGAGTTGTAAGAACTATTCAAAAGTAGGGAGTGCAGAATTAATATTTTCAAATATATCTCCACCACTCTTTAGTATTTCTTGTCTTTTCCATGAAACTTATGTCATGTGTTACCCTTGTATATAGTTTGTTAATGCTTACTTACACTTTGCAAAATAAATTATACAGCGTGTTAAAAAAATTAGGAATATTATTTGTCTTTCTGTCACAACCTGTATTATTAATTAATATTATCTAGTATTTAATATAACAAATAAGTTATCAGAAGTCATGTTATAATTATGGTAATACATGAAAATTCACCTTATTTCTGTAATTAATATTTCTATTTTTTAAACACTCTGTATGATTTATTTTAAAATGTGACAGTAGGCATTAACAAGCCACATACAATTGTAATTTATGCCATAAGTTACACGAATAAAACATGAATTACTTAAGAGTGGTAAAGATATATATGAAAATATTAATTCTGCACTCCTTGCCTTTGAATCCTTCTGACAGCTCACCCTGTAGAGCTGCAAACTTGATGTCCATAAGAAAGTTGACCATTAAGAGTAATATACTAAAATTTTAACAAATTCTGTCAGTACCCAAAATCAATTTTGTACGTTTTTAATACATCCAGTTTTGTACGTCTTGAAGACAAACCGTATTGGACGTGTTTAAGTCGTCTATTTACTTGATGAAAATTCATTTAAAAAAAAAATAAATGAATACTTGTCTACTATATTTAATGCTGTTTATTATACATTAAAACTGACACAGAGTAAATAATATTTTACAGTGTTGGAATAAAATAATTAGAACATGACTTCAAGTACTTGTTGCTATGAGAAACTATTCCAGTTCGGTCGATTTAAAAATTTATTTTATGGTAGTAATTTTAGCCAAAGCGTTTGTAACTAATGTCTTCATAGTATATAATTTTGTTGAGTTATTGTTTTAAGGTGTTTTTCTAAAAAATAAGACATTATTAAAGTGAGGTTATGAAATTAAAAGGCAAATAAATTAAAACTTGCCGTTTTTAATGATAAAGTTTATTAGTTCCGGCATACCACAGTTCCAATAATGGCAAATAAATAATATAAAAAGAAAATATATAAAAACACCCAACCACGAAAAAGTAATGACACTGTCCACAGACTCTAAAAATATTATGCAATGGCTGTCCCGAGAAGAAGGCAGCTAGAGGAGAACACGACTCGATACGCGCGCGCGAGATTTCAATCAGCCAATGACAATGACGATCTACATGCGCTGCAGGCAACGCCAAGAATGCTGTCGTGGCGCTATATTTAAATATAGCGAAAAGAGTTGAACGTCCACATTACCGACATATTTAAAACATCCTAAAAACATCCCAACTAAGACGTTTTAAACATGTCCTGAGTCTTAAAACCGTCCGTTTTACGTACCAGGACGTTTGGACGAAAGTAATACAGGACCTTTGGACGAAAGTAATACAGGACTTGGACGTCTCTAAGATGTAGTGTGCTCTCTAGATATTATTAAATTAAGCTGGTAAGAAAAATTATACATAAATGAAGATAAATGTATTACTGACCCTTAACTAATACTAATTTGGTACAATAACAAGAAGTTTGAGCGAACAACTCTTTTTTTATATATTTTAAGTTTTTGTTTAAGAACTTTGACTTGTCTTATTTTTTTCTTTATTCTTTTCTACCTGTTGTAAAAGTTGTCTTCTAAGCCGTTTTATGCTAGGGCTTCCAAATGCAATGCTCTTCTTTTTAAGTACTACAAACAATCAATTATTACGATAATGTTTTGAATTATACACAAAAGAGTTGGTAAATTCTTAAAAATTCATAACAAAATAATGAAGAGTAATTAAAAAAATATATATGTTTAATTATGTTTATTAATATACATGCAGCCGAAGAAGGTGTTTCTTCGGCTGCATGTATTTAGAGAATTCAGGAAACATAGTGAGAACTTCTCCATTTAGTATACGTCTATTTCAGTCCGTCCCATAAAAAAAATATAATTCAAAATGTTTTGAACACTATCTATCATTTGGCATAGACATCCAATTTGCAATTTTCGTTGCCTGAATTCAAAGATTTTTTTGCTGGATCCACAGGAAATCTAAAATAAAACAACAAATAAACATTGCTGAAATTAAATACGAGGCAAATATAAATTAGAATTTAATAAAAGTTAATATTTTGAATTGTATGATACGCCACTGGAAAAAATTACATGGTTGGATATTTTAATATCATTAATTACTTAAATATCAATGAAAAGCATAAAATAAACAAACTTGGTGGGTAAAATTTATTACTCTGGAGTGAGAAATGTACAATATGTAAATACCAAGTTATATAACACCAAATAAAATGAAAAATATAATAAAATATATAAAGTGAAAACGATTGATGTTTATCATTTACCTGTAAAACGTAATGGGGTCTATTCTGTAACAATTCTTTTATATTTAACGGCCTTTAAAAATATTTTCTTCTTTACTTCTGTCATTATTTAAACGGATCTTTAAAATACATTAGAGGACTATCTTAAAGAAATCTGTTTAAATAATGACAGAAGTAAATTAACGGATACGAACATGTTTTTATATGCCGCCAATATTTTTAAAGGCCGTTAAATATAAAGGAATTGTTACAGAATAGACCCTATTATCTGCTTATTTCTTGCCGCTATAACTTTAACACTGATACGCCACACAATAAACCATTGTAATAAACCAATTATTAAATGTCGTTTAATTCAAAAATCAGAAATAAACACGAACAAAAACTTTGGTGTCACTGAAATGATTAGCACCAAAATAATGGCGGACAATAGATAATTGGCACAGAATACTACGTGTGCTCGATAAACTTGTTACACGTCCTCTCTTTATTACCTAGTCTAAGATGGTAATGTTGAAGTCTCTGTTTCTTCTTTTTTTTAAGGTAAACAGGATCACTATGATTGGGGATTACGAGCAATTAAATCAGTACTTGTGGTGGCAGGTGCATTAAAGAGAGGAGATCGACAAAGACCCGAAGACCAAGTATTAATGAGAGCATTGAGAGATTTTAATATTCCCAAAATTGTTACTGATGATGTAGCGGTGAGTTCAAATTTTATTATAGGTATTTTAAGAAAATGAACATCCTGTTTTAATTTCTCGTACTCAAGAGCGTCGAATACTGAATAATATTAATTCGCTTATTTTGTTAGGTATTTATGGGACTCATTGGTGATTTATTTCCTGCGCTGGATGTTCCCAGAAAGAGAAGTTTGGATTTCGAGAAAATGTGTAAAAAAACTGCGATTGATCTTCAATTACAACCAGAGGACGCATTTATTTTGAAGGTTGTGCAACTTGAAGAGTTGTTTGCTGTAAGACATTCTGTGTTTATAATTGGATTTGCAGGTATGTTTTGACATGATGACACGACAATTTTCTAACTGAATATAAATGTGTCCTTGGTTTTAGGCACGGGAAAGTCAATGGTATGGAAAACTCTAAACAGGACTTATTTCAACATGAAATTGAAGCCAATGTATAATGATCTGAATCCAAAAGCAGTCAGCAACGATGAGCTATTTGGAGTTATCAACCCTGCCACTAGGGAATGGAAAGATGGTTTATTTTCCGTAATAATGAGAGATCAAGCTAATTTGCCCGGGACAGGCCCTAAGTGGATAGTTTTGGGTAAGTTAAAGTATCTACTATTTATTGCTATTCTAAGAACTGGTAAATGTTACTATCCCAGTCAGACAGCGTTCGTCACAGATGCGAATATTTAAATGCCAGAATATGTTGTTAGCTAGTTTTATTATAAATTATTATGAATTATTGATAACAACTATGAATGATCACACATTGGCTATGTTGAATTTTAATGACCCATAAGGATTACGACCAGGAAGGCTTAAGCACAGCATAATAAACAATCGGCAGGCTCACTTGCCGCTGATCGCATACAAATATTATACTAAGAAAATTTGACCTTGGCGACGCCATTCGGGGGTCTTAGTCAGAGTCGTATTAAAGCGTATTTAAAGATTTTGTAATAAAATAAGGTATTGATAGGCAGGATCGTATTAAAACAAAAAAGTAAAAATTTACATAAAATATATTTTAATTTAACTTATAAAAACAGGATTAATAAAGACAATATGCTCTACAGATTGCGCCAAATAATTAGCTTGTTTTTATTGATAAATAATTCAAAATTTTGTTGAAAAATTATTTCAATTTTTGGTATTAAACATACAAAACTATTATTTGACATTTTTAAATTGCCAAAAATATCTTCATTTGCTTTTTTTTGCATAGTTTATAATAACAATACATGGAACTTGTATCCAAGTCTTCGTGTGGTAAGGCATATTGTGTACATACGTCGCAACTGTGCATTTTAAGACATTTTTTTATTAAAAATCCGCATATATAATAAAATTTTCTTAAAAAATTAATATTTTGTGCATGCAATTCATTAATATGCTTGTTTATATTTACATTTTCGACAATATTGCCACCATTACACGCGTTTTTGGAAAATGACTCATCTGTACTAGTCCTACGAATTTCATGCAGCCTTACAAGTAAAGCATCCCCCACCTGTTTCGGAGTTTTCAGTTCCAGAATGTAATAAATTTAAACATTGCAATTTTTTGAACGTCCTTTGAAATTGGACCGATGTAGAGTTTACACAGTTACCATCATGGAGGAAGGATAATTAAGAGTTGCAAATCTCACAGAAATTTGGCAGCATGTTTACCTTCAGCGACATATGGAATAGTTTTGTGAAATTAATACTCAGTCGGTAATATAGAAAGATGTAATGCTATTTTAGTTTTAAAATTGGCGGGCTTTTGAATTTACTTCGACAAAATATAAGAATTACATTTTTAATAGCATTTTTTTAATACGCATCTCAGGCGTATTAAAAAATGAAAATAAAAATGTAAAATTTTATGTTAAATAATTTTAGAAGTGTAAAATAAATAATACAAAATTGTAACAACTAAATATTATTTGTAGAATCTTTATTGGTTGCAACAATAAACATAATATACATTTTCTGAATAAACAACTATATTAAATAACATAAAACAAACAAAATTTTTCTATAATCGTGCGAAATAAAACAAGAGTTCCAGCCATAAATCCTGAAAAGAAAAACAAAAAAAAAACAAGACAGTTTATTCATATAGTTTTTTGCTGCACAACTTTGCCCAGACATAGTAAAGCACGCAAAAGTTAACAAATTAACACTGGAAAACAACTACTATATAAAAAGTGTCAAAAAATATTTACAAACTATAGGCGAAAAACCAAACACCATGTTTTTGAGGTGTTTAAATTGTTTATAACTTTTGCAATTTTTTATGCACTGCAAAATTTTTCTTCGCACATTGATTTAGACATTATTCCGAATCGAATGAGCTATTGAACATAATTTTCGTAATAGTATATCCCAAAAACACGCTTTTGAACTTGTTGATTGGACTAAATAAAGTGTATCGTGTTTTTATATTTTAATCTTTGTTTCAGATGGCGACATCGATCCAATGTGGATAGAGTCATTAAATACTTTAATGGATGACAACAAAGTGTTGACTCTTGCCAGTAATGAAAGAATTGCTTTATCCAGGAATATGCGACTTTTGTTCGAAATAGCAAATTTACGAACTGCCACTCCAGCCACTGTATCCAGAGCAGGTATTCTATACATTAATCCTGCCGATGTAGGTTGGAACCCATTCGTTACATCTTGGATTGATACCAGAACAAATCCTAGCGAGAAAGCAACTCTTACGATACTTTTTGATAAATATATACCGCCATGTTTGGAAGTAGTACGAGCAAAATTTAAAAAAATTACACCAATTGTAGATGTGGCCCATTTGAACATGTTATGTCTATTACTGGATTGTTTTATGACACCAGAAAATGTGCCACCAGATTGTCCGAAAGATTGGTATGAAATATACTTTGTGTTTTCTATTATTTGGGCATTTGGTTCAGCTCTATTTCAAGATCAGATCACAGATTGGCGAAATGAATTCAGCAAATGGTTTTTAAATGAATTTAAAAGCGTAAAGTTTCCACCGGGTGGAAATGTCTTCAGCTACTACATAGAAAAAGAATCGAAAAAGTTTTCTCCATGGACTGATTTGGTACAAGAGTTTGAATTAGATCACGAGGTTCCCCTGCAAGCAACTCTAGTAAATACAGCTGAAACTACCAGAATTAGGTTCTTTATTGATCATTTGATGGCTAAGAAATGTCCAGTAATGCTGGTAGGTCCTGCTGGCAGTGGAAAAACAGTATGTGTACAGGAAAAATTAAATTCTTTATCGGAAGCTTTCGCTGTTACGAGTGTACCTTTCAATTTTTACACAAATTCAGAAATGCTACAAAGTATCCTTGAGAAACCTTTAGAGAAAAAAGCAGGTAGAGTATTTGCTCCTCCCGGAACTAAAACTATGATATATTTTGTGG
This sequence comes from Psylliodes chrysocephalus, assembly GCA_927349885.1. NCBI lineage: Eukaryota > Metazoa > Arthropoda > Insecta > Coleoptera > Chrysomelidae > Psylliodes > Psylliodes chrysocephalus. Next base: position 50,926,823 of record OV651817.1, read on the forward strand.
ATGACATGAACATGCCTGAAGTAGACAAATATTATACTGTCCAACCTCATACACTATTAAGGCAATATATGGATTACCAACATTGGTACGATAGAATAAAACTGTCTATGAAAGAGATTCACAATATACAGTTTATATCATGTATGAATCCGACAGCTGGCTCATTTACAATTAATCCTAGATTACAAAGGCACTTTTGCGTTTTTTCAGTCGGTTTTCCGTCTCAAGAAGCTTGTTTGCACATTTATAACTCTATCTACAGTCAGCACATAGCTACTCCATCAAAAAAATTCGTTCCCGGTCTCGAAAAAGCTGCTAGTGATGTAGTTTACGCAGCTTTATTAGTTCATTTAAAAACGAGTACCACCTTTTTACCTACAGCTGTAAAGTTTCATTATACCTTTACTTTGAGAGACTTATCGAACATTTTTCAAGGAATGCTTTTCGCCACTGGTGACGCTACTAGAACTAGTACCGATGTGATGAGGTTATGGATGCACGAGGCAAGCAGGGTATACAAAGATAAATTAGTTGATCGAAGGGATCAATTGAATTGGACTAAAATGTTGGCGGATTTGCTCAAGAAAAGTTTTGATAGTTTAGATGAAAATTTGGTTTTCCAACAACCATTAATATTTTGCCACTTCGCCGATGGTATTGGTGACCCAAAATATATGCCTATACAAGATTTTCCACAACTTAGTCGTCTTCTTAATGAGGCTTTGTCAGGCTATAATGATCTTGTAGGTTCTATGAATTTGGTTCTATTCGAAGATGCTATGTATCATATTTGCCGTATCAATCGTATAATGGAATCGCCAAGAGGAAATGCTTTACTAGTAGGAGTGGGCGGTTCCGGTAAGCAATCGCTTAGCCGATTAGCTTCCTTTATTTCATCATTTGAAGTGTTTCAAATTCAATTAAAAAAAGGTTATTCTATGGCCGACATGAAAGCGGATATAGCGAGTTTATATATTAAGATTGGTCTTAAAAGCATAGGTATAACGTTTCTAATGACCGATGCTCAAGTACCGGAAGAATCTTTCTTAGTCCTTGTTAACGATATGCTAGCTTCTGGAGAAATAAATGGTCTTTTAACCGATGAAGAGGCAGAAAACGTCATAAATACAGTTCGAGGCGAAGTTAAGGGAATGGGATTACAAGACACTAGAGAAAATTGTTGGAGATTTTTCATTGATCGAGTGAGAAAATTATTAAAAATTGTTCTATCATTTTCTCCTGTCGGTTCAATCTTAAGGGTGCGAGCTAGAAAGTTTCCAGCTTTGGTTAATTGCACTTCCATCGACTGGTTTCAGGAATGGCCTCAAGAAGCTTTACAATCTGTTTCGAGCAGGTTTTTGGCTGAAATAGCAGTTCTACCCGAAAGTTTAGCTGAATCTGTTTCTTTATTTATGTCTTACGTTCATACTGTAGTAAATGATATATCTGGACAGTATCTTTTGAACGAGAAAAGGTACAATTATACAACTCCCAAATCTTTCCTGGAACAAATCGATTTATACAGCAAGTTACTTACAGAAAAAACACACGGGGTGGTGAATAATATTTACCGATTAGAAAACGGTATAACAAAATTAGTTTCAACTGGTGAAGAGGTAGATGGTCTCAAAGAAGTTTTAGCAGTTCAGGAGGTAGAATTGACTGTTAAAAATGAAGCTGCAAGTAAACTTATTGCCGTATTAGCTGCTGAGAATGAAAAAGTGGCTGGTGAACAAGCTATCGCTACTGAAGAAGAAGGTAAGGTAAGACAGATTGAAGAGGATGTATTAAATAAAGCGAAATTGTGCGAGGAAGATCTGGCTAGAGCTGAACCTGCTTTGATGGCGGCTCAAGAAGCACTGAATACTCTAAATAAAAATAATCTAACGGAATTAAAATCTTTTGGTTCTCCTCCCGAAATTGTGAAGCACGTTTGCGCAGCTGTATTAATATTGTTTTCTAAAAAGGGAAAAATTCCCAAAGACAGACAATGGAAAGACTGTAAACTGATGATGAATAAAGTTGATGATTTTCTAAATAACCTTATAAATTATGACAAAGATAATTTGGCTGCTGAGGTAGTAAAAGTCGTTATGGAATATGTAAAAAATCCAGAATTTCAACCCGACAAAGTAGCTACAAAATCACTGGCCGCTGCTGGGCTTTGCTCGTGGGTTCTGAATATCCTAAAATACTACGATGTTTTTCAAGTTGTAGGCCCTAAAAGAAGAGCACTAACCCAAGCTACTAAAGATTTAAACGCAGCTAGAGACAAATTACACGAACTTCATGAAAAACTAGGTATTCTTGAAGAGCAATTAGGTCTCTTAAAGGCTGATTATGACGATGCTATAAACGAAAAAATGAAATGTCAAGCTGAAGCAGATGCAACAAATATGAAAATAGATATTGCTAATCGTCTTGTAGGAGGTTTAGCATCAGAAAACGTGCGTTGGCGTCAACTAATAGAGGATTATAAGTTAATGATAATTACTTTACCTGGTGACATTTTGCTAGTCACAGCATTCATCTCGTACGTAGGTTGTTTCACAAAGAATTATCGTGTCGATATGGTTAATAAGTTTTGGATTCCATATTTGGGTACAATGGACATGCCCATTCCAATGACTGAAGGTTTGGATCCTTTATCTTTATTAACGGATGATGCCTCAATTGCAGCGTGGAATAATGAGGGCCTACCGACTGACCGTATGTCAACGGAAAATGCTTGTATTTTAACGAATTCTGCTAGATGGCCTTTGATGATTGATCCTCAATTCCAGGGAGTTAAATGGATTAAAACAAGATATGCGAGCGAATTGACCACAGTAAGACCGACAGCCAGAGGATATATAGATAAATTAGAAAAATGCATTACAGGAGGACAGATTTGCCTTCTAGAAAATATTGGAGAAAATTTAGACGCTGTTTTAGATAATGTACTTGGAAGGGTTTTGGTGAAGAAAGGAACTATCGTAAGAGTTGGTGACAAGGAAGTTGATTGGAATCCGAATTTCAAATTGATTCTCCACACCAAATTGGCAAATCCGCATTACAAACCTGAAATTCAGGCGCAAGCGACATTGATTAATTTCACCGTCACTCGCGATGGTTTAGAAGAGCAACTTCTAGCAGAAGTGGTGAAAGCAGAACGGCCCGATTTGGATGTTAAGAAATCGGAATTAACCAAACAACAAAATAATTTTAAAATTACTCTTAAAAATTGTGAAGATAACTTACTATATAGATTGTCTTCTGCTACTGGTAATATTCTAGAAGATGTTGAATTGGTTACTAATTTAGAAGTTACAAAAAAGACGGCTATGGAAATTGCAATAAAAATGGAAGAAGCCAAAATTAATACGATAAAAATTGATGAAACAAGAGAATTTTATCGTCCTTGTGCAGCTAGAGCTTCTCTTCTATACTTTATTCTAACCGATTTAAATAGAATTAATGCTATATACCAATTCTCTTTGAAAGCTTTTAGTGTTGTTTTTATAAATGCTTTAGCTTTGGCCCCTCCTGCAGAAACATTAGAAGAACGAGTCGCAAACCTATTAGATAGTATTACTTTTGCAGTATTTATGTACACTTCTAGAGGATTGTTCGAAAGAGATAAATTAACGTTTACGGCTCAAATGGCATTTCAAATATTACTTAACCAAGGTGAATTGGATCCTATAGAACTTGACTTCTTATTGAGATTTCCCGCCCAGGTTGGTCTAATATCTCCCGTTGACTTTTTAAGCAATATTTGTTGGGGTGGTATCAAAGCTTTGGCCGATTTAGCTGAATTTCAGAAATTGGACAAAGATGTCACAGGATCTGTTAAACGTTGGCAGAAATTTGTAGACAGTGAATGTCCCGAAAAAGAAAAACTGCCTGGAGATTGGAAAAATAAGACACCCCTCGAGAGACTTTGCGTAATGCGTTGTTTAAGACCAGACAGGATGACTTATGCAGTAGCCACTTTTATCGAATTGAGTATGGGAAGTAAGTACGTTACCGCAAGGAGTGTTGAGTTTTCTAAATCTTATGAAGAAACCAGTTCTTCAACTCCCGTGTTCTTCATCCTATCACCTGGTGTTAATCCTTTAAAGGACGTGGAAGCTTTGGGAAAAAAATTGGGATTTAGTTTCGACGCACGAAATTTTCACAGCATCTCTTTGGGGCAAGGTCAAGAGGTTGTAGCCGAAAGTGCAATGGACGTTGCCGCTGTACATGGTCACTGGGTCATTTTGCAAAATATTCATTTGGTCGCCAGTTGGCTTGCTAATTTGGAAAAAAAGATGGAACAATGTGCTGATGGTGGAAATGAAAATTACAGGTAACGTTTTATTTCAGATTGTTTTTTTTTTATATTTTAAATTACGCTATAAAGTATTTTATTATTTAGGTCTATCTGCCATAATACTCTGTAAACGTGATGACCAATTTATAATATATGATTCTCCGCACCTCATATTTAAATGAATGCTATGGTATTGTTGAGAAAGTACAAATTCTGAAATGGCATGTTTACGACATATTGAGTTGCCTTCTTTTTTCGTTTTCTCAATTACCATTTAAAATCTCTAATTTTACCTTAGTTCAAAAAAGTGTTAAATTTCTATTGTTTATTTCAGTACCACATCAATTTTTTTTACACAATTTTTACCATTTATATAAATCTTGTGTTTAATATGTAAGCGGTATTATAATATGGATCCATATTATTCTGCAATTTATACAATTTGCAATAAGATTTTTGTATTATAGGCCTCTCCTCGTGAGACCGAAACTATTGATTTTAAAATATTCTTCAATTCAATAAATAATTATTTTCTATCTCGTTTTTTATAGGTTATATCTTAGTGCTGAACCAGCAGGAGATCCTCAAGTATGTGTCATACCTCAAGGAATTCTAGAATCTTCTATTAAAATCACCAATGAACCCCCTACAGGTATACTTTGATTTATATTAATGTTTTTTTACTTGGCAAACAAATTCGCTACCGTTAACGTATAACACTTAACTGCACTATACTCTGCTTTAACATCACTGAACTAACTCAAAAGGCTTGGTTCTCTCGAGTCTTCTTATGAGATTGTTGAGCTGGATAATCTCAAGGTTTCCATGTTGGAGCAGTCGTTGTATTTTCAACAGTCTCCACTTTAAGGTCTCTATGAAGATCAGTATTGTGGCAGTATATACCAGGGTGCATCGACTATGTTCTTTAATACTTTATTCTGGAAATGTTGAATAACTTGGATGGTACTTTTACTGACACATCCCCAAAGCTGGCAAATTGCTTCATTTCCACGAATTCCTTTAAATGCACTAATCTGAAACAAATTAAAAAAGATTTATACATGCCTTTCAACTGGCTGTAGAACTAATAAATAAAACTGGTGTAGGACTCAATTTCTAATAAAGACATATTCTGTTTCCCATATAACAACAGCACAACTACTGTTTTCGATTCTGACAATATCTTCTTATCTATTTTTAACTATAACAAACATCATATATAAATCTTCTGGTGAAATTGAACTCAAATTCTCGTTATTAGGTATGTTCGCCAATTTACACAAGGCACTGGATAATTTTAGTCAGGAAACTTTAGAGATGTGCAGTAAAGAGTCTGAGTTCAAGGCAATACTCTTTGCGTTGTGCTATTTTCACGCGGTAGTAGCAGAAAGAAGAAAATTTGGACCTCAGGGATGGAATAGAAACTATCCTTTTAACGTAGGTGATCTGACCATCAGTGCAGCGGTTCTGTACAATTATCTGGAAAACAATACCAAGGTTAGTGCAGATTTCATAAAATATAAGGTTTCAGCAGGCGTTTCTAAACTATTTAATAAACGTAAGCATGGAAGCATTTTAGTAGTAATTCAAAATTTATTTTACACATTGTTAGCATAAATGAGTGTGTAGTTATTTTATTAATAGGACTATTAAATACTTCTAATACAAGATTAGTTAGGAGCTAAATAATAAATAATTCGGCTTCTGTTGATTCTTAAAAAGGTTCCCAAATCTTCGACCGCTCTCGAATAATATTGAGACTATTTTCGTACGAAACAAGGTAGGAATGAATTGATTACAAAAATCCTGTGTGTATTAGCAAAAAATTTAGGATTTCGTTCAAAGTTTAAAATTATTTTGCAATGTGCCTTAGTCGCAAGCCATTATCAGTGCTCGTGCACAATAAAAATACCGTGTCTTTTTTTTCCACCGGTTTGTTGGAGTCGCTGTTTCACCGATGTGACCTTGAACGCCTTGTGTTGGATTTGGTTTATTTATGGTTGACCGTTGAAATAAACAACGGTTGACATTTTGCATTAAAATTTGTGTTTGTAATTTTATTTTAATGTACCTACCTTGCCTTAATAAGAAAGTATGTATTTTTAAAAGCCCATAGAACAATTAAATAATTAATTAACTCCTTAATTCTGCTTAATTCCCGCAAACCAGCTGTCAGTTGTCATATCTAATCGAAAAAACTAATGGATTGGTGTTGAATCGATTGCAGCAACGTTGGATAAAAGACATCATCGATAGATTGATTGAAAAAAAAAAAGGTAAATATCGCACTGATGCCAACGTTGCTACTACATTTGGATAAAAAGATACACGTATTGTTTTTGTAACCTTTCTTCACATTTATTTGCAATATTCGGGCATAACGCTTAAATCTTAACAGTTTTCTTTGAATAGACTCTTTTGCTTACGTAAATAATGGTCTTCCGGGTTTGGAAAAGCCTGCTGGAACAATCTAGTATAGAAAATTTATTTTGAATTAAAATATGCAAATTGAGTTTTCTTTCTTTACTCTACATGGAGGTATATCAAAACAAGGTTAGTTATTTCATACTGAACTTAATACCCTCAACTAATATTTTACATAATCTATATATGGTTATGTTAATTTTACATGCAACGATTTTTGTTGTACGATAAAAAGTCGTATGATAATTTATCGTATCGTAATTCCTTTCACGCACACAACAACGATTTTTACTGTTGTTGTTTGAGCTCAATATTGAATGACACGATTCTTATGTACTTCTTCACGCCACTAATGGAATGTGGTCGTACGACTTTTTATCGTACGACCAAAGGGGCCTTAGTGAATGGTTACACTGGATGCAGATACGTACGATTTTTTAGTCGTGCGATATCATAAGACCGTTTGTCGTACGATTGTGTGGTTACATTGTTTGCGATTCGTTGCATTCGTAGTTTTAATTCAAAATGGATGACGAAGGGGATTTAGATTTCCTTAAAAAAAGTTGTTTGAAATTTATGATGTTAAATAAAAAATAAAATATTGTGTTAATGATATGTACTTAAGGAGAGACCAGGAAGGGGAGTACGTAACCCTTTTCAAGGAGTTAAGCAAGCAGCCACAAAAGTTGAGTACTTTAGAATTTTGCCTTCAACATTTAATTATATACTTAATAGAATCCATCAACGACTCGAAACATATTCTAATTTTCGATTAGAAAATAAAACTTTTTGCGTACCAAAGGATCAAACTATTCCAAATACAGATATTATCATTCCTAAGAATTTATTTACTGTAATTTTAGATTAATTATCTATATGCTTTTTGTTAAACCGTTTTCTTCCAAATGTACTGCTGTTCTGTAATTGGGTTTAACCTGTTGAACAATGTGTAAATAAATAAATAAATAACTAAATAAATAAATATGTGTTCTTGGACGATGAAGCCTATCTTTTAAAAGTGTATTTAATGAGACCATATTTTGGTCGTAACCTTAGTGAACAAGAAGAGATTTATAATTATAGACTATCCCGAGCAAGGAGGATTGTTGAATGTGCATTTGGCATACTATGTTCCAAGTGGAGGATCCTCAAAAAAGACACAATGCCATCCAGACAAAGCAGATATGATTGTTAAATGCGCTTATATTCTTCATAATATAATTATTGATAAAGAAAGATGTATCGAAAATAATTTTAAAATGAACTCTGAGGTAATAAGTGTTACTTGTTTCTTTCATTTTCTTTGCTATCTCTTCCCATCCTTTTTTTATTACAACTCTATTATGATAGTCTTTACATGTTTGACCCAACAACGGCTTTCTCGAATTAACTTTACAAAATCTCAATTATTATTGAATGTGACCCAGGTGTCAGCTTTCTATATCGTTAATATCGTACGATGTCGCCGAGAAAAACAAACGCGTTTGTTCTTCTCGCCTAGTCGACCGACATCGTACGATATCAACCGACTAAAACGCAGTTTATAGGTCTGTTCGGGTTCTTTAAAATACATTGAAAACTATCAGAGGACTAGTTGACCAGTGGACAGTTTAATAGTTGTGTGCGACGTATACTTTAGAAATGAACTGTTCCACTAGTTCTCGGACGGTTTGCATCGAGTTTTAAGGAAACCCGAACAAGCCTAATGTAACCGTACACCTTAAATCACTTAGTTTGTTTTTACGTCCGACAGCGTACGACTAAAAAATCGCAACTATCTGCATCCAATGTAACCATTCACTTAGTAATGATTAACTTAGGATAATAACAACTATCTTGTGTTAAAATTTCATAGAATTGATTGATTTCTGAAAATTTTCACTGCTTTGGATTGTTCTTAAAAAGCCGATTTCAAATCACTTGAATAGTAGTAATCAATATATATTTTTGTAGTCCAATCAAATAGACCTTTAAATCAAAATTTTGGAGGAAATACAGGAATTTTTGATATAAGTCACTTTAGAGTATTTGAAAACGATATGTAAAAAAAATTTGTTTTTCAGGCACCGGCAAATGTCAAAAAACAAGAAAATAAAGTGCTTTTTAAAAAAATCTTAATAAAGATTGTAAAGCATAAAGTTCTACATAAAAATGATATTTGACATTTTTTGCTATTATTAAAACTGACAGAGTTAAGGTGGTTAGAAATTAATAAAAGATGTATATGATTTAGAAAAATCATAGCGAGCTGAAAATTATATGATTTTGTAATCCCTTTTTATTATTTGCTCAGAAAATTATAAATTTCTTTTAGGAAAAATTATTTTTTTTAAGTTATAACAATTTTAATTTAGAAATGTTCAATATATTATACGAATTTATATAATAAAATAAATTTTGAAGTAAACTTATTAGCTTGACTCACATGAAAAATATGAGGAGTCAACTAATAAAAACGACATCCCGACAGTTTGGTCCCCACTCGAAGTTCCATTAAATAAATAAAAATAAAAACAAATAAAAAAGAACTAAATAAAAATATTAAAAAAAATAAAAATGAAAATAAATATAATAAAAAATGAATATTTATTTTAATTTATTTTAATTTATTTCATTTTTATTTTTTTTATATTTTTATTTAGTTCTTTTTTATTTGTTTTAATTTTTACTTATTTAATGGAACTTCAGGTGGGTACCAAACTGTCGCGATGTTGTTTTTATTAGTTCACTTCCTATATTTTTCATGTCAGTCAAGCTAATAAGTTTACTTCAAAATTGACCATATAAATTCGTACAATTGAAAATTTCTAAATTAAAATTGTCATAACTTAAAAAAACAAAAAAAATAATTTGTCTTAAATAAAATTTATAATTTTCTGAGTAAATAATAAAAAGAAACTACAAAATCATTGAGTTTTTCAGCTCGCTATGATTTTTCCAAGCCATATATTTCTCCTCTTAATTTCTAACCACCCTAACTCTGTCAGTTTTAATAATAGAAAAAAATGTCAAATATCATTTTTATGTAAAACTTTATGCTTTACAATTTTTATTAAGAACTTTTTTTTATAGTACCTACCATTTTTAAATAACCTTAAAAAACACTTTATTTTCTTGTTTTTTGATATTTGCCGGTGCCTGAAAAACAAAATTGTTATACTTATCGTTTTCAAATACTCTAAAGTGACTTATATCAAAAATTCCTGTATTTCCTCCAAAATTTTGATTTAAAGGTCTATTTAATTGGACTATTTGCTCATTTTCTGCATTTTATTTATTATCCTACAGTAGTTTATCATAATTCTTCTTTACTGTTGTAACTTATTTAATTAAATCGATTCTATAATGCATAAATTATTATAACGCCATAAAGAAGTAGGACTCAAAATTTGATATTCTTAGATCGAAATTATTCGAATGGTCGAATATTCGAATAGTCGAATATTCGAATATTCGAATAGTCGAATATTCGAATAGTCGAATATTCGAATAGTCAAAATTTATTTTGAATTTATTTATATAATTTAAATGTTTTTTATCTATTGCTTAAAAATAAAGACAGAAGAAAAACTACTAACAAAATTCAGACTAGGGAATCGGGACTATTACTTTATGGCAACATTGTAATTTTTTTATTACCTTGTAGCGCTGGCGTTTTATTTGGTTAATGAGGGGAATCACCAACATTGTTTCGCATTCGCACTTTTCACGCTTGTTTATTTTTATTAGTTATTTTATTTCTATTAGTGTGTATATGTCTGTCAACGCTTGCCCACCACAGGTGTTAAATGTGAGTTTAGAACGCAGTAAGGTTTGGCTTTACTTCGATAAAAAACAAAAAAGCATGTGCAGTGTAAATTATGTACTTACAATGTCATATACAGAAGTAATACCAGTAATTTGTGGAATCAATTAGGAACCAAGCATCATACCATAATAAACAGGTATAAATTATACGTTAATCGAATAATCAAATACTCGAATATTCGAATACTCGTATTCGAATAGTGAATAATTTGGGTATTCGAATGAAGTTTCAAATGAATATTCGAATAGAAAAATTTTGAAATTTCGAGCCTTATAAAGAATAATTTTAATTGGCACAGGTTTTTATCGCTATCTTATCATCGCCCTTCTTGTTTAACTTAAACTATTGGTTTAAAAAATTGTTAGTCCTACAAAGTCAACTGACCTAGCGCTGGACGATCTAAACAGGCTGCTTTTAAAGTCAACAGCAGATAAAGTGATCGCAATAGCGTCTTTCTTAGATATCGAAGGAATTTTCAATAATGCCACAACCAAGTCAATAACGAAGGATCTAGAACAGTGAAAACATAGAAAACTCCGCCATTTTGAACCCTTATTACGTGTTGCCTACATCTTGGCGCAATATTTTTAATAGGTGCGTTTTAATCATCCGCTTCTGCTTCGGAATTGTCGGTTTTCTTGTTTTAATTTGACAGGTTAAAACGACTAAACCGACAATTCCGAAAGCAAAAGCGGATGACTAAAACGCACCTGATATTTTGCTTGCTGCTGTCAGTGTCAGTGAATATTATTTTTGAAGTCACAGTTTATTGCTAAAGAATCAGTTAGCTCACTCGGACCAGATGAAAATTTCAAAATAACATCCACTCCAGGGCTACAAATTCAGAATACGCAGAAGACTGCTATTTTATTATAGGCGGTTGTCATATATTGTATTATCCCAGTTGCGCAGTGTATAAACTGGAACATTGAGATGAAAAGTGCCGACGCAGAGTGAGCGATCTGATTCTTTAGCTATAAACTGTGTCATAGGAATCAAAATAGCCGCGCCCTATGTTGGGCGTGTCGGACCTCTCTCTTGCCCCGTATAGTAATCAAAGTATGTGGTTGGACTACTCTTTAGACATACTCCATAATCAAGAACGCTGTTGATAAATTATTATTAACATAATTATAGGAAAATATAATTACCTATATTGCAATGTAATTTTTTAAATGAAATTGTATCAACAAGTCGACAAACTAGATATATCCAATCCAGTGGTACTACATATTTTTAAGCATGCTGTACTTTCGTACGATACAAGCGCTTTGTACGGATTTATTGAACAACAACGCCACATACATTGCATCGTCCGTGGATCGTTTAAAAGTTCTTAGAAAAGTGCTTAGAAAATCGATATATCATTACTTTTGCTAGAGCATGAGCATGAGTAAGTCTATTACTATTACTAGATAGATTCTTTTGTAATATAAATGATTTTTTATTATTATTATTATTATTATTATTATTATTATTATTATTATTATTATTATTAATTATTATTATTATTATTATTATTATTATTATTATTATTATTATTATTATTATTATTATTATTATTATTATTATTATTATTATTATTATTATTATTATTATTATTATTATTATTATTATTATTATTATTATTATTATTATTATTATTATTATTATTATTATTATTATTATTATTATTATTATTATTATTATTATTATTATTATTATTATTATTATTATTATTATTATTATTATTATTATTATTATTATTATTAATTATTATTTATTATTATTATTATTATTATTATTATTATTATTATTATTATTATTATTATTATTATTGTTATTATTTAGGTGCCTTGGGAGGATTTGCGTTACCTTTTTGGAGAAATAATGTACGGAGGTCACATTACTGATGACTGGGACCGTAGATTATGTAGAAGTTACCTCTTAAACTATATGCAACCCGAACTCCTTGACGGAGAACTCTTGTATGCTGAAGGTTTTCAATGTCCTCCAAACTTGGATTACGCAGGTAATATAAGATTGGAAATATGTTGCATTTTGTACCTTCGTCATTCATGCTTTTAAATAATTCTTCATTTATTTCTGGTAATCGAAGTCCAATGTACCTAAATTAGTCACACTCACAAACAGTCGCTAAAACGAATTGTATTTATAATTACTCCAAAGTTTTGCTCTCAATCACTAAACATTATCACCGAGATGTGAATATTGTTTCCAATGCTCACTTTAACATATAACTAAGAGCTGGAGAGAAATTTGAATGAATGAATCCTAAAGAGTAACATAACGGCGGAAAATTTTACATATATTTTCGTTCGAGCCATTTTCGACCATGCTCTAATCCAGAGGTTCTCAAACTTATTTTGCCCACCGCCCACTTTGAGAATAAACATTTGTGTAGCCCCCCCTCCAAATTTTTTTAAATTATAATAAATTTGAGTAAGTATCTAAAAAACTGTAATAGAACATAAAGAAAACAAAATTTAACCCAACTTCAAAAAATTTACTAAGAGGTACAAAATAATTAATTTTATTACAGTTAATTAATAATAAATACATTATTCACCCTCTCTGGGATGGGACTAACTTGGAGAACTCCCGCACAAAATGAGCCTAAAAACATAATCCGTCAAGTGGTTCCCAAAAAATTCGCGATCATACATAAAAAAAGGCCAACGACGAATATAGAATTTTCTTTTTTAAAGTCGGTTAAAAAGATACGAGTTTAGGACATTACGATGAAGATATCTTGTTTCTGAACTTAAATAGGAATGTTTTTTTTTTCTCAGAAAGGAATAAACAAAAAATGATACACACCCACATTTAAAAATATTTTTATTGATATTTAAAGATTGCTTTGATAGTCCAATAAATGAAGGACTGAAAAGATCGAAAGCTGTAAAAAAATCGCTGATGAGTTCCCACGTAGCTCAATTTGTAGGTCATCGCAGGTGTTTTTAAATGAGAAAATCCTTAACGCGTTCTTGGTACCGGAAGGGGCTGAAAATGGACCCCTAAACTCTGAAAAACGGGTTTCCCGCTAATATGCCAATTAGAGAATTTTTGTTCAGATAAAAATGAAGATCAGCTCATTCTCTACAAAAATGATTTCTATATTTTGGACTTTAGAGACCAATTGCAAATGGCGCCAGCACCTTTGCTCTTCTCGCTAAATTACGGAGTTCGTAAATGAAAATCTCGGAAATAATCGATTATTCGACGATTACTGGCGGATTTCACCTGATTTTTTTTCTACAAAGTAGCGCTTGGGCTCTCTCAATTTATTAGCGAATGTTCTGTGCAATTTGAGTTGCAAATTTACCAGAAAATTGCAAAAAATTATTTTTCCTTGTGTCAAGGTCTTTTGGCTAAACGCTAATGACAACTTTTAGAGCGTGGTGAATATTCACCATATAACCATTCTAAATATTTTTCGCATTTTTGCGATTTTTTTGCAAACTTTTTTCGGAATAATATAGGTGCAGGATTTGGGAAAAATACGCAAGTCTTTGAAAAATTACATTTATTTGGAAGAATTGGTTGGATATAAAACATACATAACAACCTTTAGGGTGTGGTCAACCACTATATGTCATCAGAATCCTATACATATTCTTCATCGTCAACGGCATTCCCGTCGCCTACTCCCTCTTGCTCCATTTCTACCCTTTCCCCTGTCGTTCTTCTCTTCCTCCAGCTGTATTTCTGCCTCCTCACTTTGCAACCATTCTGTCTCTTATTATCGCATCTCTCCTTGCTCACTCGAATCAAATTTTCTAAACCAGGAATAACATTTACACCGTCATCCACAACACCCTCCTTACAAAGAAAGCATTCTGTAACGGAATCGGCTTCCATTTCAACAACACCAAGAGCTACCAAAAAATAGCTGATCCAACCGTTAGAATAATTACACCAAGTTTTTTAAGTTGAGGCAAAATAAAACGAACCCTATTTTCTGCTTCCAACAAAAAAATCCTTGAATATTTCTTTCCTGTAGACAAGAATAACGTGGAAATTTCTCACTTTAAACACTTCTTCTTTTTTTTATAACTGAATTAATTTAATGAAAAATATTTTATTTTAAATAAATAATTCAAAATAAATAATGAAAAAATATCATCAGTACATAAATAATCTGGTCAGGCCGACGCGACGACTCTAAAACAGAGATTGTATCAATGAAATGGAGAGGGGTAGGATGATAACTGTCAATGAAAAAGTCTAGACACTATGCACAATTTCGTTTTGCACATTTTGTGAACAAAATTCAGGGACGGTTTAACAACATTTTGTGCAACAATTATAAAATAGTGCATCGGAAAATAATTAACAAGTATAATTTAATACTAAATTGAAATAAAAGCATAAAAAATCACAAATATACGCAAGATAACAAAGAATTGACGCCAAAAAAAGCTTACAACAGCCACAAAACAAACAAAAAACAGAGCTGAACATGAACATAATCGCTGAACAGAGCCAATCATGGAATTTGTTTACAGTGCTTTAGGGCAACCTCTCCTTGTCATTTACATGTATAAGAGTGGAAGGTTGAATCACGCATAATTTCTACACTCGTGATGGATGCGCAGACGGTACTTTATCGTTCTACCCTCTCTACTTCTTTGGATTGTATACAAACACATGCAGACAACTATCGCCGCGTGGGTACACGAAGTTAGGTTATATAAAATATCATGGATCTCAGAGGGGGAGCGTAAAAATGAAGTATATAATTGTAACAACCTTTTTAGAACCAAGAACGGATATGGGGATTGACTTAAATCAATGGAAAGGTCAGAATACAAGCTTTACTTTGATCTAGTTATTAATCCTCAAAAAATAAAGAGCGGGGAACAAGAAATGGTTAAACAAAAAAAGGCCGGTTTGCACTCGTGTGTTCAATTTTTCTCATTTCTTGAAAATTAAAAATAAAAAAATATATTCAAAAAGTATACCATCTAAGCTTTAAAATGATGTGCATTGGAAATCAATATAACGGATCATAAGATTATAATTCGCGCTTGTTCCGAATATTCTATGGAACTCCGAAATCGGCTAAAATATGTAAATAAACAAATCAATTTTGTATTAAAACGCAAGAAAAGTATTAAAAAAAAATTTCTGAGATCATTCAAGACTCCCCAAGGTCGCATTATAAAGGCAAAATGACTCTTTAAAGAAAATATGAATAAATTAATGAAGCAGTCTCTAAATATGGTTGAAAAAAATTTTGACCGCTTTTTTAAATATTTTTGGCAAATACGAACTGACTTTATATCACACGGAATTGTAGGTACGGGTTTTCCAATTGCGATGAACTTTGAATCATCGAAAAATATCAATTTTTGCCCATGAGGGGAAATTTGAGTGCCATTATTTCGAAAACTATTGAATTTTTGAAGAAAATGATAAGGGCCATTTTTGTAGATAATTAGCTGATCTTCATTTTTTGTCTGAACAAAAATTCTCTAATTGGCATATTCAGTCAGATATTAGCGGGAAACCCATTTTCCAGGTTTTAGGGGTCCATTTTCAGTCCCTTCCGGTACCAAGAACGCGTTAAGGATTTTCTCGTTTAAAAACACCTGCGATGACCTACATATTGCACTATGTGGGAACTCATCAGCGAATTTTCTACAGGTTTGATCCTTCAGTTACTGGACTATGAATTTAACATTTAACTCTTAACTAATGTGAGGGATGAATCTGATGCAATATTGGGGTCAAAGTCACTTAAAAACAGGCGTAAGTCTCCGCGTTCAGTAACATGCAGCCTATTTATTTCTCTTCTTAGTTAGCAGAGTTATTACTACACTAAATCCACGCTTAGATAAATACGATGACGGGAATGCTATTAGGAATCGTTGAACCGTCGACCATAATCCAGGATACAGTTGTGGGATTGGCTTCTGCAACCAAAATTCGTGAAAACCATTTTTGAATTTAATTTTTAATACCTCGTTTCTTGTCTGTTCTACAAGTTCTTTTTCCAACTGGGATGATCCTGCTGTGTCGACATTTGAAAAAGGATCTAACGCCCAGGCTGGTATGTCTTGCTCAAAATGTCCTGGAATCGTTCTTTGAATTCAGCCTTAATATTCTCCAAGAATTGACAGTAAACAAGCGAGTCATCATTGTTGATGTTGGAAGATATTGCTAATAAACTCGGAAAGTTATTAAATTCACGCCTGCCTATATTTCTTTTGTAAAGTTGCAGTTTGGCCACGAAATCAACAACATTTTTTGTTTTAATCAAGTCGTCGCGTTGTCCTGAACAATTTGTAGAGGTCTGTCAAGTAGGCAATATCATCCTTTGGAGGTTATCGCGTAATTATCTGTCTTTGTTTCCCAGGAACTCTATCACAGAATCAAACAGATTGTAAAAGCGAGCCAAACAAATACCTCTTGATAACCAGCGCACTTCTGCGTGAAGCAACAAACGGTTGAAATCTTCATCATTGGCAACGCCAAGCTTGACTAAATAATCTGTCATTCAGTAAGTTGCTTCCTTAGATAAAAGAGACCAGAGATATAACATACACCGGTGTTTAACCTGCGCAAATGTTGCCAATTTCCAAAGAAAGGTTAACGGAGTGGGGGAACTGGGCGGCGACCCGAACTCTGTGACAGGGACCGGACTAGCATCATAATGAACTATTAGATTTATTTAAAAGATGTTTAATGGAATTTTGTATCATGATTTTTTAATATCAAACAGATGCCACGACATTTTATGAAAAGAGAAGACCTTTTATAGAATATTTCGTTAGCGTTTATTTACTACGGAGTTTTCTGAAAGAGATTACAGTAAAATGTTGAAATAGAATATTGTTAATAGAGCAAGACATGGTACTCATTGTCTATGAGTATTATAAAAAAAGCATGTGCGCAGGAAAATACTGCAAATCTAATCTTATGAGTTGAACATTATATTTTTTCTACGGCTATTACATAATATTAAAAATTAGTCAAAATGAGAAAATGCTGATTTGTATTGTAACTTCAGAAAAAGGTATATTAAGGCTTCTTTCTGTAGGAATATTAATTATTATAGAGGATGAGTCACATAAAACTCTAGAAATGCATGTCTGAAACAAGAACATTTTAAAATTTAAATCTATTGAAAGTCATTTGGTTGCTAGGGGTGGGTGATTATCGAAATTTATCGATCATTGAAAATAATCGATTATTTTCTATCAATCGATTATTTTCAAGCAATATATTTTTGTCATATTTTCTTTAAAATCGACTACTTGATTATTTTTGAATAATAAATAATAATAAATAATAACCGAATGATCGATTTTCATCTAATATTCTTATAAAAATAAAATTTAGCTAGCAACTATGCTTCTTTACTTCTTATTTATCTACCAAAAAGGCCTAAAATCCACCTTTAGTTAACATGTTTAAATGTTCAAAATTTTACCCTTTTGTAAATTTGTGTAATATGAAATCTGATTTCTGAAATATGTATTTGATGCTTAATATTTATTGAAACCCCTTAATGCGGATCTGAAGTATTCAGCCCATATGATCATGAAGCTTTATGTCAAAAGTTAATAAATATTTACCACTGAAAACGAATATATTTTTTATCTTCCATAATATTGGTACTTGTATTATAAGTATATATAATTTTTCAAGATACATCGTGGCATTTTAAACTTGAAATTGAATAACTAGAACACTTTAAATTGCTAAAATACCAACAAATAAATCAAAAAACAGCTGTCAATGGTGATTGAACTCAGGCGGAGGTGATCGTTGAATGGAAAAATCGGAGCAATTCGGGAGGCATCGTGCAAACAATAATTTTCAATTGGTGGGTTACTTTGGGTTAAAATAGACAACATGCGCAGTGTGCAATGTTACATCTTCGGCCTCTTTAATCTAAGGTTGTTTCTGATCTTATTAACTGCTTTGATGACATATTGCAGTGATATGGGTATCAATTAAAAGGGTTTGTTGAGAATAATACAAAAAAAAATAAAATGATGTTACACTAAATTCAAATGGCAGACCGCCTCAAGATGGCGGCCAACATTTTCTTATCTACTATCATGATATGGGTATCAAATGAAAGGGTTTGAAGAGTATGGAAATTAAATGTCACTTTAAATTTAATGGCGGGGCTATAAAAGCTTGTTTTTAAACATATACTTTTAGTATTAATTATTTCTAATCGAATGTACATCTTTTTTTTCGTTTCCCTCTAAACTTAATATCTTTTGTGATAACAAATCTGAATATAAAGACTCGCCTTTTAAGCACTAATTAAATTTAACTAATTGTATAATATGTGAGTGGGGGTTTTTTATTGGCCATGTATGATTCCAGTCGCCCACAGAGTTTTTCTTTCGATGCTTTAGTCTACGAGTGTATTTTTCATACAATGTCATACGAAATAATCTTTTTTAATTATTTGACATCGGTTTCGATTATGCATTATTAGTAGGCCTTAACAGGTATCCCGTTAATCGAGATAGGGACGCAACTATCTCACTAAAAGACTTCCGCAAATGTATTTGGATTCGACAAACTGGTGCAGACCTGCGAACTGGGGAATATCCAAGGACGGCTCCACGAAGGAGGTTATGACCACAATCGCCAAGATAAAAATTCTTACAATCCAAAATCATCTATTTAAAAAAATAGACTAATAAAGGAAATGGCTAATGGAAACTGCCCTCTTTGAAAATTCGTCCTGGAGCGTTAGAACCAGCCCTAATAAGTTACTGTATATTTATTGTATGGAAAAATTATTAACTGGCAACTCTGCAGCTTCTTGTTTCATCCCACCAGCCTTTCTCGAATTTCACAACTTTAATTAGGATCGTCACTATCGATATTGTCAATACGACGGAAGAGCCAGGTTCAAAAAGTATTTGGTTGGCTTATTTCTTGGCTAGTGAGTAATGAATCAGTAATACATGCAGTTACTATCGATATGGCATATTGAGCGCCTCCCTCCAAATAATATAGTATAATAATACATAAATATATATAGTGTCATAATAAAATTGTTCGTTTAGAAAAAATATTGGGTTGATGAATGAAAAAAAAAAAGGTTTTTTGTTAAGGAAGACTGTATTACTGATATTCGGTTAATAGCAAGATAACGATTCTATTCCATTATTGATTTGTGAGAAATACAAATGTTTTTATCTTATATAGGATACCACAAATACCTGGACGATAGATTGCCTCCTGAGAGTCCTTATTTATATGGGTTACATCCCAATGCTGAAATAGGATTTCTAGCTACTACTTCTGAGAATATGTTCCGAACTATTTTTGAAATGCAGCCTAGAGATTCTGGAGCTGGCGGCGGTGTTGGAGTTTCAAGAGAAGACAAGGTATACATTATTTTTTGTATTTACTAAAAACTTAAAAAAGATATATCGCATAAGAATTTCATTTCTATAAAGGTACGTTGCTCTGACTATACCTACTTACGACTTTCGAGATCGTTGATCTTGTTTTTTATATAATTAATATCAACAAAAAAAATGTACTAAAAAGACAACGTTTCCAATCGTTTATTGAGCACGCGAACGCGGACATGTTCCTGAAAGCGGCATTTGAATATATCGATTGAGATTTACACGGGTTTACAAAAAATGTTGTGATATAATTAACACTATAATAATTTCGCATGCAGCTGTCATATTTCCCAACGCTCGAAACCACCGAGCTAATTCTGTATAGTCTAGTCAACAAGTTCAAAAGCGTGTTTTTGGGACATACTATTACGAAAATTATGTTCAATAGCTCATTCGATTCGGAATAATATCTAGATCAATGTGTGAAGAAAAATTTTGCAGTGCATAAAAAAATTGCAAAAGTTATGAACAATTGAACACCTCAAAAACATGGTGTTTGGTTTTTCGCCTATAGTTTGTAAACTATAAATATTTTTGGATTTTTCAAATAAGATCCTTAAAGAGGAGGAAATTTGCTATAAATAAGTTCCAACTCCCGGAACTGTACCTCCATTATTTATAATTTTAATTTAACGCTCAAAGTAGCCTTCCGCGCGCCATTTTTAGGTTGCGTGCATGGCGTAGAAACCGAGTACGTTATATAAAATAATTATTTTAAGTTAATAAAATTAAATTCAAAAATTTAAAAAAATTACGGTGCATTCTAAACACTTGTTGATTAGACTAGTAGAACAATTACTCGTATCGTAGAATTCGATTACAATAATAAGAACACTGCTATGTCATAACCCAAAAGTAATATCAAAAACTGGTTACATTGATTTGTTCAGCAATTTAGCTGATTTATAGATAAAAAGCCAACTGACTGATCCATAGGTTGTAGCGTCTTCTGCTTATCTGTAAACCCTTTTGTAACGCTAATTAACATTAGCTGCACAATAAGATGAAATATCACTACGTTGAACATAAAGCTGAAGAAGCTCTGATGCAGTCTTGAAGTACACCACTAATCAGCCGTTAGAAATACGCCGCACAATAGGCTGGAAAAGTACTATTTAAGTCAAAATGTATACCTTTGCTCAGCTTGTTGGTTTAGGCTTAAGAAGCTCTGTTGAAGTCTTGAAGTACACCACTAATCAGCCATTACAAATACGCTGCATAATAGGCTGGAACCGCACTATTAAATCAAATTGTATACCTTTATTTAGCTTGTTGGTATAGGTTGAACATAGCTCTGTTGCAGTCCTAAAGTACAACAGGAATAGGCCATCCCAACAAACAATTTAAGTAGGTTAACTATTATGGTAGCGCTTAATCAGCTACATATTCAGCCAACGGATTGAATAATGGAGGTTTAATTGCCATTATAAGACTCTTTTCCTTAGGTTAAACAGCTAAAAAAGGAGAAGATAATCAGCCTATACAGTTCATCAAATTTCTAGAGGCTTTCGACGGCTAGACAGAGAAAGCACTACTGACAGGCATCCCGACGGATTTACGCAATGAAAGTACACTCTGCGCATCAAGTATTTCACTATTTCATTCAGACGTAAATGTCAGATGTAAATTTTGCTAAAACATTTCTTTTATTTTCGTTTGTGTTGTTTGCTCATTACAGTTTAATAGAACCTAAGTATGGAGTTTAATAGCAAATTAAGAGGCCGCGTGATTAACAGTCAATCTCGCGAAATAATAGCCAATGTTATAGAGTTTATGAGAAGAGAAGGAAACTTTAATTCACCTTCAATACCATTTAAAAATGTAAATGATCGTGTTGCTGCAGCCACAGGAGTATCTAAAAACACTGTCGTCCGCATTTCTGGAGAGAAAAAAAGAATCGATAACCGTGAGATATCGGAATTTTCATCACCAAGAAAAACCATTAAAAAACCAAAAACAGTTAATGATATAGATGAAGCTGCACAAGAATCAAATTTTATTTTTTTATTATTAGATAGCTATTTTTGTTTCTGAGTTGTGTTCATTTACAGGCTCAATTTTTTTCCGTTTCTCCTTTTTGATTTTATATGGGGTTTCAAGTTGTTTTTGACTTATTTCGACGTAAATCACAACAACACACTTTTTTAATAAAGCAAACAAGTGTTAAGAGGTATATGTACGTGTAAACTATAATTACAAAAAATTGATATGAAACCCATGAAACCACCAACAAAAATGTAAAGCTAGCTTCCGTACTAGAACATGGTGTCATTCGTCGAGATAATTTATCGTTTTGTTTAATAGATCAAGAAATGTAAATATTCCCCTGTTATTTTTTATAAAATTATAAGAGAACTAAATTTTTTTCTAAATAGTATAGTTTATTATTTTGTAGAAAAACAAAATTTCGAAAATTTTAGTAATGTTTCAGAAACAACCGTTATTAATAATAGGTACCATTTTCCTTAATAAGGTAGAAATAAAATATAAACTATTTCCACGATTTACAAAGGCCTACAAAAAATTATAGGTATTTTCCGCTATCCTATAAAATTTATATTTTCTGACTCAATTTCAAAAGGTTGAAGGAATTCCAAAACACCTTTTATGGCATAATAATTATTTTCAATTCTACATACTATCTTTAGCTGCTTTTAAAAACGTTCTAAGAAAGTCCAATCAGACCAATTTAATCCCTAAACTATTCCACACTTTTAAAATTTAATTACCTAAAAATATTAAAAACTATTTAAAATAACTTGTTTAGCAGACTGTACAATAGCTATCTTAGTCACACGTAGCGCGTTCTCTGTCTGGGCGTCGAACACCTCTAGAAATTTGAGCTGTAGCTGCTTAAAGTGGGCAGAGGAAGTGCTTCTTCAGCTTTTAAATAGCTTGGGTAGCAGTTTAAAGGTATATAAGTTGACTTAAGTAGTGCTCTTCCAGTCTATTGTTCAGCAAATTTCAAATTGCCGATTAGTGGTCTACTTTTGGGCTGCACCAGAGCTTCTTCAGCTTTATGTACAGCCTAGACCAAGTAGCTGAATTAAGGTATACACTTTGACTTAAGTAGTGCTCTTACAGCCTATAGTACAGCTAACGTTAATTAGCGCTACAAGGGTTTACAAAGAAGCAGAAGGGCTTCTATGCAGCCTATTGATTAGCCAGTTAGCTTATTCAGACTTCGCCACTACTATACATCTAAAAATCAGCTAAATTGCTGATCAAATCAATGTAAACAGCTTTAGATGTTACTTGGGATTAGAGATACGCTGCACAATGGGCTGAAAAAGCACTAGTTAAGTAAAATTGTATACCTTTATTCACCTTGTTGGCATGGCAATTAGACGAAAATAATGTGTAAATTATGGTTTTTACCAATTCAATAAATAAAATATCGGATAATGGACAAAGTCCCTGGTCAAAAAACTTCCAACCTTACACATACACTAAATAAAATAAAGCCATAAAACTAAAAAAAAGGGGTAGTCGTGACATTTTTGTGCTATATTATCCAATTTAAATAAATGGCAGACCACTACCTGCTGTGTCAGAACATAGAACGTTTTATTACCTTTACGATGCATGTCGTGCATTATCTTATGCAATTATCGATAGTCTCGATAACGCTTGTTGTATTATGTACAGCAATATATTATGATCCTGTGTTTTATGTTAAATTCGTAAGCTTTCAGGAAAAAAACTATATTCTAGTATTTATTTTTTAAATTCGTCAGCGTTCAGAAAAAAATCGATATTCATGTATTTATTTTTTAAATATTTTATTTAGGTTAAATATACCCTAGAAGACATTCAAGACAGATTACCAGAGAGATTCCCAGTTCAGGAAATGATGGCCAAAGTCCAAGATAAAACTCCCTATATTATTGTTGCATTCCAGGAATGTGACAGAATGAACACTTTAACATCGGAAATGAAAAGGTCACTACATGAATTAGAATTAGGTAAGCCAGTTAGTGTATTTTAAGCCCAATTTAAGATCCCAGAATTAAAAATACAACATTATGAGCTGTAGTTGTGGTCAGAAATACGGCGAAATTAGAGAAATATTGCAAATTTTTATAACGTCAGCCACTAATAGTGATAACATAAAATTAGACGCAAATATATTCAATGCTAAAACAATGCACACTTAAAGTTTTGTCCTCATACATATTTTTAACTTTATTTAAAAAACATTAGAAATTACCATTTTAAATGATGATGATGATGATGACATTAAATAAGTATTTAATATTAGAACATTTCGAAATGATACGAATGTCGGCGAGCGCACTCGAAAGCTAATAAAGTTGAAAGTATTTTCTGCCCTTAAACATCCAGAATTAGGGATATATATTATCTTTAATCAGTGGCGTAGCGTGGCGTCGATACAAGGGGATGTAATGAGTAACTGCAATTCACATTTTTTTTTTAGTAGTCTTTAATTTTGGACTTACAAATAAAGTATACAAAAAAATGTGGTAGGATAAAATTAGGGTACGGCCACCTAAGAGTACGCACTTAATATCTAAACCTTAAAACATTCTTGTACATATAAAACCTAGGTAGGTGTGAAAGTGTTCAAGTGTTCAACATTCTTTCCTTGTGACGCAATAATTCTTCTCATCTTTTCCTAAGGTCTTACTAAAATACTCAATTACTTTCTCTTTCCCCTCCTGTTCTTGGGATAGCACGGCGCCCACGCCGTGTTGGAATGCGTCGCAGTCTAAAATGAATTGTCCTTTTTCCCGAGGGTATGCTAGGATGGGTGCCGTGGTCAATCGTTTTTTTTAACTCGGTGAAGGCATTTTGACAATCCGGCGTCCAGTCAAATAGACTACTATTATTATAATTAACCGCATGGGCACTGGTACTGCATACTTTGTTCAAAATACATGGCTTCTTATGGGAATTATAAATAATTTTGTCAAAATAATAAAAATAAACTTGTTTAGAGCTAAATAAAGCACAGAACATACTGTTGTATTTATTTCCAAATAAGTCTTGCATGTTTTAATTGATAAATTATTTAATTTTATTTATATAAAATACAAATTAGGTATGTATGACCAAATTCGAAAAGGTTTCTTAATTGCTGAAATTTGATAAGTACAATTTTGCGGCAATATTTTTTTTTAATTTAACCAATATATAGTTTTAAGAGTAAAATAAAACACAGTTAACAGATTTTTTATTGTTGTAATACAAGTATAAAGGGAGAATGTATACATGGTATTACCTCATCCTTTAATTTCAGCTTTCCCGTTTTTATTTTGCTAACAGTACCATCAGCAAAAATAGTCTCATAATATTTGATAATATCTTCTAAAAAGTATAGAACAGCATCATTTCTAGAAAGTGCTTTATCGGCACTAGGAACGATATATATGCTGCCACGGTTCTAAACGTTTAGTATCCTATAAAAAACATTTACAATGACACAATTGGGGTAAAAAAAATAACAGTAGCAACTCTTTATACTTTAAAACTCTATAAAAAATAAATTTTCTTTTCTAGTAAGTTAAATTTAATGCATAATTATTGTTGTTTGTAAGTCAGCATCTATAACTGTAAAATTTTATATTATAGAAACTTATAATAAAATAAACTACACTTCCTAAGATACATATTGTGACTAGTTTACAATAAATATTATATTTAGACATGAATACATTATTTTACTTACATTAAAAGCTTTAAAAAGACATTGAATTGATTTCTTCTTGTGTTTTCTTTAGTTTTACATTTGTTTTGTATCCTGTTTTACAATCTGAAACGACGTAAAACTTGCTTTGATGTTTTTTGTCACTCATGTTACTTGTACTCAGGTACTTTTTTCACATTATTTTGATTCTTTTCATAATTTTTTTAAAAAATCACTTTATTTTTCATTGAATTTCATAGAAAATTGACTGCGCTGTCATTAGACATGACAACTACAGTCAATTTCGCGAACTTTATAAAAAGAAGGACGGAAATTTGAAATTTGCCGATTCGCCTCCTTCTCTCTAGTCTTCATATTTCGGGAATATGAACACAGTCGAAGAAAACTTCTAATTTCTCTTTTGTCTATTGGTTTCGGCCAATCTCTGACATCTGTAATTATTGTGATTAAGCCTTAGATTGGCTTTTCTTAATCTGTCAAATACTTTACTCAAATTTATCAAAAGATTTTGACATGATCGTTATGTCATCGAGATATACTAGACAAGTTTTCCAGGTTAATTCTTCCAGAACCATTTCCATTAGACGTTCAAAGGTAGCTGGGGCATTACAGAGACCAAACGGGAGAACCTGGAATCTGTATAATCCGCTGCCAGTTGAAAAAGCATTTTTGTCTCGATCGTCAGAATGTACTTCTACTTGCTAGTATCCGCTTTTCAAGTCTAGCGTGAAAAACCATTTTGCACCTGAAGAGTGTTTAGTGTGTCGTCTATTCGGGGGAGTGGATAGCTGTCTTTCTGCGTTATCTGATTTAATCTTCTATAGTCTATACATAAACGAGTAGATGCGTCTGTCTTAGTTACTAGGACCACAGGTGAGCACCAGGGACTAGAAGCTTCTTCAATAATATTTGCATCCATCATGTCCTGAATCATATTTGCTACTTATATTTGTTTATCAAATGGGAGTCTTCTAGGTGCTTGTCGTATTGGCCTTGCATCGCCTGTATAAATTCTATGCTGAACAAGACTGGTACGCCTCGTAGATTTTCCTGTCTCGAAAATGACACCATTCTCCGATTCTCGATTCATAGAACGAGCCCTGCTTCGACAGGTTCTTTGAAGGTGTCCGATTCTTCCGCAATTAAAGCATCTTCTGTTCTCATTTTGACTGCTTCGTTGCATATTTTGCAGGATATTTAGGATCTGTGAGAGGGTAGGTTGAGGGATAGTATTAGTAGTGGCGTCTTCGAATTTCTCTCAATTTTGCACGAGATGATCTAGATATACTTTTTGCTGCTTCGTATTCCTGGGCTGCAATAAATGTCTCACTCAATGTCTTGTGGTGTTGTAGCCGAAGAGCCTGCTGCATTTCGACGTCCTGTAGTTCATCAATGAATGTTTGTATGCCGATTTGCTCTAAGAAATCTTTAGGTTAGGTTAGATAGACCTGATGCAGCAATCTTTTAATATCGGCTTCAAATTCTTGTAGACTCTCATTGGTTTCTGACTACGAACTTTTAGCTGGCTTTGGAATACCTGTTTTAAATGCTGCTGGCCATATCTGGTTTCCAACGCTTGGACGAGAGATGAATAACTGGGTTCTTCTTGGGGAAGTAACTGCAGAACGGTTGCTGCCTGACCTCGCAGTGACACTATCAATGAAGATGCCATCTCTTTCTCGGCCCAGCCATTGGCTCTAGCTGCAGCTTCAAATTGGAGTCGATATGTTTCCCATGTAGTCTGGCTGTCAAACGTAGGTGGCTTAAGGGTCTTGCCAGTATAGTTTTGTGAAAGTGGAATTCAAATGTGGCTTGGCTCGGTTATGGATGAAGACGAGGTAGTGTTTCCTTTCCTTCTCCTCCTCTTCCTCCTTCCTACGCCTTTCCTTTTCCTCATCTTCTTTCCTACGCCTTTCCTTCTCCTCATTTTCTTCCTTCCTATGCCTTTCCTTTTCCTCCTCTTCTTCCTTCCTGCGCCTTTCCTTTTCCTCTTCCATCTTCAAAAACCATGCTGGTGGGCCTGAAGTATCCATGCCTGCTTCGTACTCAGTGGATCTAGTATTTACCATGAACTTTTACTTTGTATCCCACCGCTGTCACCAATGTTACGCTGGTTTTTGGTTCCACAATTTATTTTAATTCAACTTTTACAATAACTCAATTATTGAACTTTAACAATAACTTTCCAATTAATAACATTAACGTATAACGTCTATCATAAAAACTGACGTCAGGATCATCCTTATATAGCTTGCTTGACCCGTCTCGAACTGTCGTCTAGAATATTCTTGACGGGTAATGACATTTCCAGAGATTTCTGGAATATTCTATCTTCTTTTACTTGTACTTTTATTTATGACGACCGCAGCACACTGTAGAGCGATGAGTAACATTCCACTTATTTTTCTATCTGTACGTTTCCTATGATACCCGCAGGCTACTGCAGGGTGCTGCGTAACAATATTGTCGGGTAGAAAAATTTTTTACTCAGTGCCTCTCTGTCATTTTCGTTACATGATTAAATCTGTGAGGAATGTTGTTCATTTTCGCATACTAATATGTAAGAGACATAACTTCCTTTCTCCATAGAAACGCGCTTTTTTATATGTTCTGCCAATTATATTTGTTGGTCCTGGGTAAAAACAGGTTTAAATCTTCCAAATGAAACTGGAACCATTCTCTAGAAAATATTTTTAGTAAGTATTTAAAAATAAAGCCAGGTAAAATTGGTTTACCTCTCGAAGTCTTTTTCGTAAGCTACTTTCATTGACCCCCTGTGAATTCGCAACTGCACGCTTACTTTCTCCTCTTTCTATTCGTGTGCGTGCCTCAATTAGAAGCTCCTTTGTACATTTTAGCTCTATTGCTTTTCCTTACGTAGTTACTCATTGCTTTCATAATAAATGAAATGCAATATTTATTTTTTCTACACCCACATGGATATTAGCTTATCTACGCACAGATTACAAAACGAAAAAGTATGCTATTGCCTTTAACTGAACGAATATATTTTATATCCATTCTAGGTAGTGAGAACACTGCAAAAAAATGAAATTCATCAATCACCGTTCATATTTTGATCTTAAATAAGTGACAATTCTGTCAAACTAATTGTCAGTATATTTTTTAGTTATTGAGATTAAATATACATTAAAATGGATTATTCTTGTGTCGAATCGATAAATAATCGCATTTCGTCTATAATTATAAATAAATGGTTAATTTAAATAAAACTATATGAAGTCAATTTAATTACGAGTATTAAAGCAACATAATTAAGACTAGGTGGTCGTGTGGTGAGCGTTCTTGCCTTCCACACTTACTAAAGATTGAAGTTCGATTCTCGGATGGGAAAAAACATTTTTTCTTTTTTTTCGCTTTTTTTATTTTAAAAATTATTAAAAGTCATAAATTATACTAAAATTAGTGTTATTTTATCTTAATAACCTAAAATATTTTTTTTAATTTTTGTTATTGGGTCGTAGAAAAAATAAACTGTACAACTCGATAAAAACGATAAAAATTAAGAACGGTTACAAAGAGTACGCATGGTTAAAAAGAATACGCGCATACTCTTGGGAACACGAGATGTATCATTAAATTTCAAACATTCCTTACATAGGCAACCATATTGACAAAATTATTACGAAGAAACGATCTAATTTATGAACTTTTATTTGTATAGTCTGTTATTGTCAAAAAAATTGAACTGGGCATGCTATTGCTTACGAAATAACTGACAAAAATTTAAATAATAACTTAAAATATCATTTACTTACGTTTATGTGATTTTGTTTTTCGATTACCAGAGCACTCTTTGGCACAAATCATCCTCTGACTAAAGCACGTGTAGCACTGACTATTGGTACGATCAGGTGTTTTTAAAAGTAGAAAATATTTACAATGCGTACTCTTAGGGACTGCGTACTCTTAGGTATTATTAACCTAAAGTAGGGAGTTTACATTAAAAAAAAAAAACATGTGAACATATCTGTTGAATTTGAAATTAGGATCAATTCTATAGTGTGCAGATTTGAAAAAATATTTATTATATTTTCTTCAAATGAAGGGGAAAAACGCGATTACGATACTCGCATTTGCGTACTAGTACGGAATACCACGAACGAGACACGTTTATGATAGAACAGAAGTAAAAGTTGGAAATGCTTTTGCCAGTTCTCCCACTTTATACACATAAATTGACAGGTTGGCACCGGATCTCACCGAAGTGGACGCGATACATTGGCGTACAAAATTATTTTATAGATTTTAATAACAATTTCGAGTAAATAGTTTAATAAATTGTGAATAGCTGTTGAAATTTTGTAAAATTATAATTTGAATATTATAATACATGTTTAATAATTATTTATAATCCATAAATACATGCGATTGTCTAGTTCCGCCGATAACAATTTAAAATTACTTATTCTATGAAACGACACTGGCAGGTAAACATTACTGTGAAATTCTCGGAGCCGCCCGACGTGGTTTGACGTTTACCCCCTCTCTACCTACCAAAAGACTTTTCAACTTTTACTTTCTCTATACCGCATCACCCATCAGCGAATACTGCGTACTGGAAACACGAAATCACGAATCACGGTCGCTAACCCCGACTCGCCTTACCTGATATTCAAGATGTAATACAAGACATCATAGCGCTATTAAAATATTTCTATTTGTAGCGTAGTAGAGAGTATTCTATAAAGCTGAACAAATACACATATTGAATACATAATTGAAATTGAATTTAATTATTTTAATAAATTCACTGAGAATTTCAATTTATTGTAAGAGATCTTATTGATTTTATTTCCAATAAAAACATATTAGCTGTTAATACAGTCAGTTCGACAACTTAAACGACTGCACATGTTCAGATGTCAAAATAAGAACGGCGCTGACCTTAAGTGAACTTGCAATGTTTCTATTAGCGCATTTTGCGCAGGCATTTATTACTTCACGACTGTTGTATTCAAGAATTATTTAAGAAAAGTTGTTTAAAGAGGTATCTTTTGTACTTACTTCCTTTAATAATTTCTCTTATTTTGACATATTGACTGCATATTTTACGATCGTTTTTTAAACATTTTCTAATTTTGACAGTTTTCCTGTAAACATATTGTCTGATAATACCTGAAAATCGATTTCCGATTTTCTCATTTCTAACCTTTACCTATGTATGTTATTTATTTTTAAGATATAATTTAATATTTTGTTAAATAACCTGTCAAATTAAAGGAAATGGCATAATAAAGTTTTTAAAAGTAAGTCGCTTTCGATAATTTAATTCAAATGTACCACCTTATACACGATCTTTTATTAAAAGCAGCCTCTATAGGCCTTTTCATCATATGATGAGCGCAAGCGCATCCGCCATATTAAAATAGCGCCAATTCAAAAGTTTCGTACTGTTTTGATCAACAATGGCTGGAAAATCAATATTATCTCTACATACAAATCAATCATTAGAAAAAATCATTGATGGTGATTTACATTTTTATAACTCTGTGGAAGCACATAGTTGTGAGCAATTAAAAAGATTCTTGAAGTGACGTGGACGTTCGGAACAAGGAAAAAAGTGTAGTGATTGAGAGGTTAGGTTTCAATTGTGTAAAAAATTAATGTAAACAAATAATAATCATAACTCTATTCTAATTAATTATGCCAACCAATATTAGTACTTGCAAAAACACATTAACATGAAAGTTAATCACGAGTATAATTAATAAGATAAATTATTTAAAATTTTAAGGATCAACATGACATTTTTAATAATGTTACTGTGTATACCGAAGTAGTATTTAATATTAAAAAATATTGTGTAATACCAGACAAGGATTTTCTTCTGTTGAACCACTTTCTCCATGAAAATGTAGTGAACAAATATAAGTATCTTTAGTAACATCATCCATTAATCGATCGAAAACCTTTGTCACTTCGACAACATTTTTTCACTCATAATGCTCATTTTGAACATGTTTTTATATTAATTTTGCCTAATGATTGATTGTTTTTTTACGATATTGCATGCAAGTCTTTTTATAAAATAATTATACCGTGTGCCACTTTTACATACTCATAACAATACCGTTTAGTTTTTCCTTTCCGTAAAGATAACACAATTAATTGATTGCAAAAATTGATTTTTCAATCAAGACACTAATTACTTTTTTATCCCATTTTTTAAACGAATACATTTAAAATTAATATTTATCGATTATAATTTTTTTTCACGTGGGCATTTTAACATGCTTGTTTACAAAAAACAGTACGAAAAAATGGCTGATACTGACGCATGCACACAAAAAAAAATTGTGATGGCTTCGAATATCTCTATATTCTATGAAATTATACATAAATTTGAATTGTTTTTTAGGCTTAAAGGGGGAATTAACGATAACTCCGGACATGGAAACTTTGGAAGCTGCTCTTTTCTTAGACCAAGTTCCGGAGACTTGGTCAGTCAAGGCGTACCCCAGCATGTTACCTTTAGGTCAGTGGGTAAGCGATTTGAGTCTTCGCATACAAGAACTCAGTCTCTGGCTAGCTGAATTTTCGATGCCACCGACTGTTTGGTTAGGAGGTTTCTTCAATCCCCAGTCATTTTTAACTGCCATCATGCAACAAACGTCCAGGAAGAATGAATGGCCTTTGGATAGAATGTGTCTTGTTACGGATGTCACTAAAAAACAGAAAGAGGATTTTTCCGCGCCTCCGAGAGAGGGATCTTATGTTAGCGGACTTTATATGGAGGGAGCTAGGTAGGCAGATAATTAAAATACCTACATATTTTAAAAGTTTTTAACGACTTTGTAGATATATAATTTTTATAGCTTTTTTTCTGTAGATACTTTGAGTCAATATTAATTGCAAATTCGTTTGTTTCAACGCTGGTAGCTTTATAGTTTATCCGAATGGGTTACAAGCAAAAAAGGATGTTTGGCTCCCAGTTGCAAACTTTCTCGTGATATTTTTGCAGCCACCTTATAACATTTTTTTAATATTTTGCCCTGCTTTGCCAAAAGGTCCTAACCTACCCAGACAGTACATATATATCCATTGGGACATCCATTCAATATATATTTTTAGTATTCTGAACATCTACAAGTATTAGAAATTAATAAATTAATAAACCGACTTCAAAAACGTGCAGATGCCATCACCACATCTTAAGCAAATTTATATGTGACCACCCCTGAGGTACCCCCTTACTAACAAAAAAGAATCATATAAATCGGACAAAGTGGTAAAGCATTATCACTAAATATACATAAAAAATGAAGAGTTTTAGGATTTTCTCATGGACCCAATTATTAAATTTTGACCAAATTTATATGGGACCACCCCTGAAAAAAAAATCATTGAAATCGTACACCGTGTTAAAGAATTATCGCTGAACATACATAAAAAAAATATTGCGACGAATTGAGAACCTCCTCATTTTTTGAAGTCGGTTAAAAAATTAGTTTTCTCCTGGACTTCCCATATCTAATTGATGTCAAGTGGAGTATATAAATAGCCCACTTTTGACCACGTCCCGTTCTGGATTATATTCGGACATTGCACTACGCAATGAACGTTAAACAATCACCAAAGAACGTTCATTGAACGTTTTTGATAGGATACTAGACATTCAAAAGATGTCTATTTCTGGATTATATTTGTACGTAACATGTTCACGTAATGAACGTTAAACGATGACCAATGATAATTGCATTACTTGAGACCCCACTATCCCTCCACTTTTTTCGTCCTACGGCGCTATTGACCTCACTAACATCTCCAATAGACAAGCGCAACTCGCCACACACTATTTTAAATTATTAATAATTCATACACCATTATAACGTTTGACGCCTTCAGTCGCTCTACGCGCTCGACCTTTGAGACATAAACATTTATTACTAGATAATTCTAATAGTTAAAAGATTTCCGCTGGTGGAATGGAATGAATTAGATTCCATTTTAACGATCAATTATATTTTGGAAAGAAAATAAAGTGTATATAGGTATTGCGGGTTACTATTTATATTATGAGCCTAATAGTCATTTGTCATTAAAAATTGCTTTATTGTTTTTCTAAATATTCTCCATTATTATCTATGAATTTTTACATTCGCTCAAACCATTTTTGTCAAAACATTTTTTTCATTGTTTTTGGGATAACCTCCAAAACATTATTTTTGAATGTCTTTATAATAGTGGCCCTCGTATCTGGTAAAGTACCTAAATAAATAACCTAAGATGGACATCAAAATATTACAAAACGTGTACTAAACTTAAAGTTATGTCCAAAAAAACCGACGCCCACTGGGTAAAAGCATATGCAGCTGTCAAATTAATGTTCATAAAAACGAACGTACACTGGATACCCGAATACGGTTATGGACTGACCCTTGAATGGATCTAAAATGGACGTTCATTAAACTATGTGTGCTGTCTGAGTATGTACAAAATTCGTTTAGACTTAAGACATTTGTCTATTGAATTTGAAAAAAAAATCTGAATAAAAATGGGGGTCGTTAAAGGGGGGTTAAAATATTAAAAAATCTTAAGTCAAAAACGAAAAATGATATCTAATTAAATTTTTTTATCAAAAATTGAAGAAGCCCTTTGGTTTTGGAAAAAAAAATGATTATTATAAATGTAGGGGTTTAAGGGTGCAGAAATTAAAAATAATCATAAATCTAAAACGAAAAGTGATATCAACATGAAATTTTTAGTAAAAATCATGATCTTTTATAAGGAAATGAATCCTATTGATTCTGAAAAAATCTTATTGAAAATGAGGGTTAAGAGAGGTCTGTTAAACTGTGAAGAATATAATATAGAATGCCAAGCATTATATATGTTCATTATAGTTAATTCTGAATTCATATAGAACAGTTTGACTTGCATATTTCAGATGTGGAAAATATGTTGTTTTATTTTAAAAATAGAGCGATGAAGTCCTGTACCTACACGAAAATGGTGACGTCATTAGTACATATATCCAATTGTAGCCTAAGACGCGCAGTCAGTTAAAAATTAAAATTGACCTGTGGAAGCATTTTCTTAAATACTGTTAAAAAAATATCGAATTGATTCCAACCTATACGTCCTCACTGTATATTAAAAAGTCTCGAGTCTTGGATAAAGGATCCCTCCTATCTGCCAAACTACATCTCCACTCAAATGCAAAAAAATGTTCAATAATTAAACAATATTTTTAATGGATCAAACGACTTACCTGAAGGAAGTTCGATCCTAATTATGCGAGCATCCTTGTTAGTGGAAATAAAGATTACCATGTAGTATACCTATGTTACGCCGCTGACTCACATGTTTAGATTTAAAATTTTACGTCGCTCTCGCTCTGTCTACATTAATCATTACCTGTTGTGGAGGAGTTTGGGGTTAAAAATAATATAAATATGGTGGAGGTGGGACTTTATTTCCACTAACAAGGATGCTCGCATAATTAGGATCGAACTTCCTTCAGGTAAGTCGTTTGATCCATTAATTATGCTTCACATCCTTGTTAGTGGAAATAAAGATTACCATGTAGTTGTTTAGAGGATGTTCTATTCAAAATAAAACTAGATTTTTGCTTTCTACGTAAATATATACAATAGAATATGCAAAAAAAAATATTACTATAAATTTCCCACAAAATTAACAATAATAATTAATAATAATACTAATGAATTAATAATTAACCAACGTAACAAAAAATAATATTGAATTTTAACAATCCAGTTTTATAATTTAATACTTTTGCGAACGTTAGTTCTACGTCTTAATTGTAAAACTTGTTAAACACTACTGATCTCTTTGTACTACAATTTTTTTTTAAATGGTTTCGATATTGACGCAGATTATGAGGACGGTCGAGGTACATACGTATCTGTACTAAGTGCTTGGGCTACTCACCCAATAGTTTGGGGAGATACTGGATGGACTGGAGCGTTAGTGGTTAGAATAAAAGGTCCCGAAGACCTGTGAGACTTTGTTTTTTTTTCTGTTTCCCCATAAAATAAAAATTGTTTTTGCCGAGCATAAATTGAGGTAATTCGTGGGGGAATGAAAATACTAATAAAGGCTGGGCTCGTTGTGAAGTCGAAGTTTAAGTATTTCGTCAATGAAAATTTGTACATTGTTAGCTTCCACCTTGGCAACTTTAATTTTTGAGAAAGTCTATACCCGTTGGACTGCAAGCATAACAAGTTTGGCTCTTAGCTGTTTTAAGTTTTTAAGTGAAAGAAACTACTGATGTATTTTAAAACTGTGTTGTGATCTCAAGTTTGAATATATTTTGGTCATAAGGAGTTCTAAATGAAGGGTTGCTGCAATTAATAACTAGGTCTAATGTTGACATGTACCGTGAAACGCATTTTTTTTTTATGTTAGTACTTATACAAGAAATGCATCAGCTATGTAACAATCGAGTTCTCGCACACTTTAGAATTGTAAAGAATCAACCATTGTATTACAATGTTTGATACATTCATCACTAGATTTAGATGTAATTAGGAAATCATTAAGGTTATTTCCAAAAGCCTTAGTTGCGCACTACCGGTTTTAAAGTGTTTGCAAAAACATATGGAGCAAATGGTCAAACCAAATGTAAGACTCAAATTAGTAAGTTATTATTTTTTTTTTTTAAATACTTTCCTTATTTTTTATGTATTATCATTTAATTTTTGACAAAATTGTCCTGTAACAAAATATTCTGTGCAGACCTGAGATCTTCCAGTTTGAAATGCGAGACTCTATATATTTGTTAAAGATGAATCTAGATGAATCATTTCATTTGGGTCTTAAAAAATATGAGAACCAAACTAATTTTCTGTAGCAAGCACACCCTGTTGTATTCTTTAGTACTTTTTTTTTTCGTTGCATGAAGTGTGTAGGTTAGTTTTTTCTCTAAGAGAAAACATCCTTTGTTGAAAGCTCTTTTGTGTTTTAAAAATTAATTTAAAACCTTTAACATATCTTAGGACCTTCTTATCATTAGTTAAGTTAGCCCACATGTTTTACAAATTTATTCAATCTATACCAGCCATCTCTCTTACCTTTATTTCCTTCCTTAATAACTCCTTCTCCCCTCTGTTTTTCTGAATACTTGTTGTTTCGTCCTTTGGGTTTTTTTTATCATATTTTCAACGTTTGTGTTTAAAGACGGATATATAAGATGCCTAGATGTCTAATAATACTTTTGTTACATTTGCATTTGTTTTGATGCGTCTAGTTCTGTTCCATCTAAGCCTAGCTTACAGAGGTTCAGCTAAACTTCCCACCACCTTTCAAGTTGGTCTTGCAGCATATATAAATAGCTGTCGGTTTTATTTGATGACGTGACTAGTCACTAAACTTTTTGGTTCGGAGTTTAGGTGAAAGTAGTAAGTATTCCAGATTTTGATTTCACAAAGAAACTTTGATATTTTGCCATTCTCCAAACCGTCTTGCAATTATTTTCCCAACTTTTTACCATTTCTTCGTTGATTGGTTTTCCGAGAGAAATGTTGCTATTAGGATCCGCTCCCAGAATATCTTGATACTGAATTTGATCCTTACTATTCGAACGTCTTAGATTCTGAATCAACTTAAATCTATATTTAATCAATGGCTAATTTATGTGCACATAAAGAGGCATTTTGTTTGTTTTTTTTTAGGTGCAGGATTTACCCATACAGTAATATAATCAATGAGCTTTGCGTAAGATTTTTGCGTCCTTGCATTTAGCTGGGCTTGCATAATGTATTAGATCAGAGTTAACACATAAAGTAGCCTCCTCTGTATATTTATTATTTGCAGAATTTACACATAAAGTAGTATCTTCCGCCACAAAATTGTTGCGAAATTTGCACATAAAGTCGCATTTTTCGCTCTGCATACGGCTTATATGAATGATGTATCTTCTGCATATTTATGTCGTCTAAATTCGGAAATTTACAAAGCAGTATCTTCTGTAAGCTAAAAATCATTTAAATTATGAAGAAAACCATTCTCAAACCTGTACTAGTATAAGATCAGAGTTAACATATAAAGTAGCCTCCTCTGTATAGTTATTTATTATTTGCAGAATTTACACATAAAGTAGTATCTTCCGCCACAATTTTTGCGAAATTTGCACATAAAGTCGCATTTTTCGCTCTGCATACGGCTTATATGAATGACGTATCTTCTCAAGCCTGTACTAGTATAAGATCAGAGTTAACACATAAAGTAGCCTCCTCTGTATAGTTATTTATTATTTGCAGAATTTACACATAAAGTAGTATCTTCCGCCACAATTTTTGCGAAATTTGCACATAAAGTCGCATTTTTCGCTCTGCATACGGCTTATATGAATGACGTATCTTCTCAAGCCTGTACTAGTATAAGATCAGAGTTAACACATAAAGTAGCTTCCTCTGTACATGTTTTTGTCTATAATGCAGAATTTACATATAAAGTATTCTCATCAAAATTTTGCGAAATGTGCACATTAAGTAGCATTTTTCGTTCTACAGACGGATTTTATGAATTACTGCACCGTTAACACATAAAGTAGTATCTTCTGTATATTTATTTGTCGTCTAAATGCAGAAATTTACACATAAAGTAGTATCTTCTGCAAGCTAAAAATCAGTTAAATAAAAAGAAAAACATTATTCTCCTATCTGTGCTCTGAATACCTTCATGTCTTTTTCAATTTATCGTATTTCTAATACGATTTTCGATAGTTTTTACCTTTTACACTTTTTTATAATCGTTAAAATGTGGTCGGTTTTACGATGTGATTCACGCGACACAACAACTGGTAATGATTAATGTAGACAGAGCAGAGAGCGACGTAAAATTTTAAATCTAAACATGTGAGTCAGCGGCGTAACATAGGTATACTACATGGTAATCTTTATTTCCACTAACAAGGATGTGAAGCATAATATAGAAAGGCAGTGTATAAACATTTTTACACCTATAAACTTCGAGCATATATATTTCATAGAGTCCGCATTGAACAGCGTTTGTTTGGGTTAAGAGGGGAAATGGGTAGACACTATTACCAGTGTCGAATCATTTTTACGGAGTTTGCAATTAATATAAATAATATCACTTCAAAATTCTTTAAATTATGCACATATTTTATAAACTTGCAATATTTAAGTAGGTATCTAGTAACAGTAAATTATTATTATTATTATTAATAATATCATTATTATTTGTGTAGGACACATCAGATTTTTTTTATTTCAAACATCAGAAAGTGTATAACGGAAAAATGAAGGTTGAAATAATAGGCAATAAAAAAGATGAAAAGCTTATATTTAAAAATCAAAAATATAAATAAATAGTAGGTATATTATACAAATATTTATAATATCTATTAACACACGTGTACGAGAATTACAATGCAAGAATTTTTTCCAATAATTTATTAAATATAAAAATATTGTTCGTAAATAATGTTCAATAGATTACTAAACGATATACTACAAATAGAAATTAAGCTAATACTTAGGTACATTTGCACTGCTAGTCGTTAACAAATAAGTGAAGCTTAACTTTTATTGGAAAACTCTTAAGCTTCGATTATTTCTTAGGAGTGCAAATGTAAATAAAATTTGTTGTATTAAAAAGTACTTGGTTACTTACATGTTTTCTAATTCTGCATTTTCTTTTTCTGCATTAGATCATCACTGAAAAATAAAAAAATTTGAACCAAAAAAAAAGTGCAGGGTTCTTTACCTATTAGATTCATCTTCTTCTGGGGCCTCAGTAAATCCTGAAGGCAATGCACCTGGAATTAATCTAGTTCTTCCTCCGCGTCCTTTTTTTGACATAAACATAAATATATCCAGAAAAATGATTGGAACATAAAACATCACTATTTGAAATGTTTTCTGGAGTAAGTTTCAATATGTTTC
This sequence comes from Psylliodes chrysocephalus, assembly GCA_927349885.1. Classification (NCBI taxonomy): domain Eukaryota; kingdom Metazoa; phylum Arthropoda; class Insecta; order Coleoptera; family Chrysomelidae; genus Psylliodes; species Psylliodes chrysocephalus. Next base: position 50,966,310 of record OV651817.1, read on the forward strand.
ACCAAATGCGTTTTTCGGAAAGATTTTTTTTTAATTTGGTGTCATCGGCATCGACTGCTAAGGTCATTAGCCTCGTGTTCTGTGTAGGCTTTGTTACTGTTTCCAAGCGCCACTGTAGGTTCAGCACTGTTAATTAGAACCCAACAGTGAATGGTGGGGGAATCCTACCAAGGCATCAGAATTAATTTTAAATAAAAAAATTAAATAAAAAAATCCGGGCCAACGGTGGGATTCGAACCTGGCACCCTTGGATCCACAGGCAGAGACTCTACCACTGATCCACCCACCCCCCCTTCGCCAGGATTTGTTGGAACCCTACAAAAAACAAAAATTATTGATTTAAGATCTTCAACATTATCATGATAAAATGTCTTAAAAACGAAAAGTTTGCTTACATTGAAAAATTATGATTACTTCTTTATGACTTTTCAGTAGAGTCCAAAATCTACAACATAATTCCACATACATAATACAAGTTCTTTAAATTTAATTCACTAAATTTACCATTTATTTTAAATTAACCGCCTTTTGCATAAAATGTAGGTACTTATGTTTCTTTAAAAAAAATGGTAGATAAGAAAATGGAGACTTACTTGTGAAATGATCTTGACGATGCCTTTTCATATTTCTATTTAAAACTCACTAAAGTAATCAAATACAAAAAATCACTTATAAACTACTAAAAAGCTAGAAATTAATGAAAATCAAAAATCAGATGAGAGTTCTAACAATTTCGAACGATTTGACATGCCAAGCAAAACGAAACAGACCAATGGGAATGCTGGATACTATTTTTCCCCCCTGTACCAAAACAAAGTCCATTTGGAGGATGGCTCTAGTAATATATGCTCGAAGCCTATAAAATACAACCTCAATTATCTCAAAAGAGCAAACTAGATAGGACCCATAGATACAGAAAATAGGACCTATAAACTAAGCAGGCCGCCATTAAGACCATACTAACGATCTGTCAAATGTAACACTCAGTCTTATTGGTGTGTTCTAGATATTCTTAAATATTATAAAGGAGTAGAAACAGTTATTTTCTATTCTATATTTGTTTTTTTTTTGTTTCATTTTTCCCTTTAACTTTTTACTCACTCACATTCAAGATTTCGATTTAATTGTATTTTGTGACGACTTATAAATAGGCATGAATGTGGGAATCTACAAAACCTATATTTGAATTCAATTTTATTTAAAATAACTATGAATGTTAAAAATTAGAAATTTGCATTTTGTATCACTCATGATGTTTTCTGTTAATTTTTTAGATGGGATATTAATCAGAATACCATGGCAGATTCTAAACTTAAGGAATTGTTTCCTGTAGTGCCTGTAATTTACATTAGGGCTATAACACAAGATAAGCAGGATCTGAAAAATATGTATGATTGTCCTGTGTATAAGACAAAAATGAGAGGACCAACATTTGTCTGGACTTTTAACTTAAGATCTAGAGAAAATCCGCTTAAGTGGGTTTTAGCTGGTGTGGCAATATTACTACAAATATAATTTATCCACCCGTTTTAGACATGTTATTTTTGTTAAACTGTTTGTTTATTTTATGAAATAAATGTTTTAATTATGTTAAAAACTATTTTTTTTTTTACATCGAATCATTAGAACTTTTTTCAACGTATTGGACATTTATTTGATCAAAGAACGTTTCTAGATGGACAAAATTAGGAATTATGAAGTGGTAGAAATAAACTAGGTGAGAAAAAAAGGTGAATAGATACTGTTATAATAAGGCATATACTTATAATTATATAGGATGAAGCATGTAATACAATGCAAAGGTAATAGTGTTGAATAAACTCTTTAGCTGAAGAAATAATTTTAATTTCAACATTCCAAAATAAGTGTTGCAATTCATCAACAAAAATCATACATTCTACAAGTTATAAAAATATACAGTCCACTCTTCCAGCTGACAGGAAGGAACCCTTATTTCGGGGGTGAAGATTAAAATAAAAACGTCATCTGAAAACACCGTTCGTCAAATCAAAATTAGAATATGCTTCATTAATATGAAATACGTTCAAAGTCGATACCTAAAATTCTTGACGTTTAAGATGGAACATATCTACCAATTGGGATAAATCCACATACTTTGATTTTCTTTTACTATACGGAGAATAGTCGCACTGCGCAGCTTTCTGAGTGCCTTTTAAAAGGGGATAGAAAACTCCGCCATTTTGATCCCTTATAACGTGTTGCCTACATCTTGGCGCAATATTTTTAATAGGTGCGTTTTAATCATCCGCTTCTGCTTCGGAATTGTCGGTTTTCTTGTTTTAATCTGACAGGTTAAAACTACTAAACCGACAATTCCGGAAGCAGAAGCGGATGATTAAAACGCACCTGATATTTTGCTTGCTGCTGTCAGTGTCAGTAAATATTATTTTTGGAGTCACAGTTTATTGCTAAAGAATCAGTTAGCTCACTCGGACCAGTTGAAAGTTCCAAAATAACATCCACCCCAGGGATACAAATTCAGGATGCGCAGAAGACTGCTGTTTTATTATAGGCGGTTGTCATATATTGTATTATCCGAGTTGCGCAGTGTATAAACTGGAACATTGAGATCAAAATTGCCGACGCAGAGTGAGCGATCTGATTCTTTAGCTATAAACTGTGGCATAGGAATCAAAATGGCCGCGCCCTATGTTGGGCGTGTCGGACCTCTCTCTTGCACCGTATAGTAATCAAAGTATGTGGATAAATCACACATGCTTTTAAATAGATTCCGAATGCAAAGCTTAGAATATAAACGAAAAATCAGTTGGTAATATTTCTGTATAAACTTATTAACTACCAAATTGATTGTTCCGAGTTATTAGAACCGTTTGTATTTAAAGCGCCTAGACAAATTTATTAAAACACTCGCTGTTGTATTATATGTGTGAAAACAGCAACAACTCAAGAAATTAATAAGCTGTTTCGGTACTATTTGCTTATGTATAATCATTGTCTTAATATGTAATGTGTTATATTTACTTTTTTTTCCAGCTCTATAAATAGGCATTTATCCTGTAGAGCAGTGTATTTAATAAATAAAAAACCTTTATTTGCTACAGGTAAATTGAAGATAGATCTTTTTCAATTATCATATAAATATTAGATTTTCATTCTGTCAGTCAGGCTGGGCCATTAAAGGTATTTAACATCTTATCGCTCTGTAAAATATACTTAAATCTCCCCACAAACCCTACTATTTTTTTTGCGGAAATAGTGTGACTGACTGCCTAATTCACAAATAATCTATAAACTGTAATAAAATATTAAATATTAGTTAGGCATTTTATAGAGGTTCTAACATTCGTCCATCCTGACAAAAATGCGACCTTGCATTTAAAGTAATAATCCTAAAAAGTTTTTTTTTATATATACAGGGTGAGTCGGGAGGAGCGCTCCAAACTCTAGGAGTATATTTGTTTTCAAGTTATGGCGTAATTAAAAATGTTCATCTAGCTTTTAATTACGCCATAACTTGAAAACAAATGAAAATCGGATAAGAACATATGAGTTTTTTTTACATTATTTTCACGTGTATAATATACTCCTAGAGTTTGGTGCGCTCCTCCCGACTCACCCTGTATATAAAGAAGAAAAAAAATTAATTTTTAGCATGAACACAAAAATAGCTGAAGGCTTAATAGCAAATATCTTTAAATTTATTAGGTCTTCGTTTTTCTCTCTTCTTTTCTACGATTTCTGTCTCGCTTGCTTGATCATCATCCATATCTTCTAATTTCGCTTTCTTTTTAGCGCTGTTCTTCTCATTGGGTTTTTTATCTAGTTTAGTTTGTATTGACATGGATTCGGATTCATTTTCTTCATCTGTAGTTATGTCTTCGACACTTTCATATTAGTTCTAATAGGCTGTTGTAATCTGCTGTCGTTCTCCATCTTCACTACATAGTTTTTCTATCTGATATGTGTTTCCTGGAATTTTTTTCAGTACTACATATGGACCTTTATATTTCTTTTGTAATTTTGTACTTTCTCCAGTAGCTGTAGGTGAGGCTTTGACTACAATAATTTCTCCTATATCATATTCATGTCCAATATATCTTTTCTTATCAAATTGTTCTTTCATTTTCTGCTGCCCCTTAATCATATTTTTTTTTTTGACAATTTCTCTCAAATTAACCAAAGATATTGTGGGATTAACTTCAGTTAGAGCATCTAATCTGGGGTCGTCTAAACTAGGTATGTAACCAAATAGTAATTTATATGGAACTTGTCTAGTTGTCTTGTTTATAGAGGTGTTCAGATTCCATTGAACTTTTCCTAAACATTGGTCCCAACTTTTCTCTGTTTTCATCTCTGCTTGTATGACTGGTATAAGAGTCCTGTTTACTCTCTCAACCATTCCATTTCCTTGTGGGTGTCGAGGGGAATTAAATACTAACTTGATGCCCTTGGAGATGCAAACATCTTTGAAACTGGTGGCTGTGAAACAGGTTCCACGGTAACATACTATAGTGTTTGGAATGCCAAACTTAAAAATAAGGTCTTCCACTGCTCTTATTACACAAGTACTTTTGGTAATTCGAATAGGATATAAATTGACAAATCGTGTAAATGAGTCTATTACTACAAAAAGGTGCTGGTTTCCTCTGGATGATTTAATAAATGGACCAAGATTATCGATATGAATTCTGCTAAATGGTCTATTAGCTGGTGGAATTGGATTTAGCAACCCTAGTTGTTTACCTGAAGGTACTTTGTTAATTATACATTCCATACAACTTGAAATGTGTCTTCTTGTATAACTCTTTAATTTAGGAAACCAAAATTTCTCTAGAATTCTTGAAACAGTTCTGTCAACTCCAAAATGTCCAGTTAAATCGTGATTCTTTACAAGAATACTTTTTCTCATTGTACTAGGTATTACAAATAGTTTTCATTCTTCTCCGTTTATTTTTTTTAGTAACCATCAATCTTCCTGAGATTAGTTTATATTCTTTTGTCATATTTATTTCTTCTTTACTTCTTTCTCTGGAAGTTTTTGTTAATATATATATAATGGGTTTTAGTTTTTCATCACTTCTCTGGATCATAATAATTTGGGATTCTTCAGTTAGTGTAGTAAGAACTGTTAGTCTTTTATCTAGGAGTTGATCGTGTGTATCAGTTGATTCTTCTGCAGGTGCTCTGCTTAAAGCATCTATATGGGTCATTCGATCTCCTTTCCTAAATTCAAATGCATAGTCATACTCTTGTAGTGTACTAAACCAACGTGCAGTCTGGGGGTTGGTGATTTTATTATTGTTTAAAAATACGATCGCCTGACAATCTGTGACGATCTTAAATTTTATTCCGATGAGTAGGTTTCTAAGGCGTTCTACACTCCATATTACCGCTAATAATTCCAGTCTTGTAGAATGATATTTGCTTTCATGTTCGGTTAACTTTTTTGAAACACAATATACTAATCTATTTTTATCATTTTCGTCTTTTTGAAGAAGTATACCAGCTATTCCAATAGAACATGCGTCCGTGTGTAATTCGGTTCCGGCATTAAAATCTTATAATGTTAGTACGGGAGCTTGATGTTTTTGAGTTTTTCAAACGCGTCTCGACATTCGCGATTAAAATAAAAATCACAACCTTTTTTTGTTAAGTCCGTAAATGGTTTGGCAATTACTGCGTACTTTTCAATAAATCGGCGGAAAAACCCTGAAAGTCCTAAAAATCTGCGCACTTCATGTACGTTAGTAGGTTCTGGAAAATTTTGCATAGCTAAAAGTTTATTTGAGCCCGGTTTTAGTCCTTGTTCACACACTGTATCCGAGATATTCAATTTCCGTTTTACCGAAAACGCACTTTGTTGGATTAAGTGTCAACTTGGCACTCCGAAACGCTTCAAACACTAGTTTTAACCGTTCTAAAAGCTGATTCCAGTCTTTCGCGGGAACTATGACATCGTCCAAATAAGAACAACATATTTTATTTCGCAGTGGCCCTAATACAATGTTCATAAGACGCACAAATTCATACGGCGCATTAGTAAGCCCGAAAACCATTCGTTTATATTCGCCCGTAGTATCCGGGGTTATAAAGGCAGTCTTTTTGCTCGCGTTTTCTGTCAACGGCACTTGTAAATAACCATTTGCTAAGTCTAAACATGCAAGAATTTTACTACCCGATAAATACTGAAATTGCTCATCGAGATTAGACATTGGAAAATTCATAGGTACAGTTTGTTTATTTAGTTTTCTAAAATCTACTACTAATCGTGGATCACCATTTTTCTTGCATACTATTAGAACTGGAGATGCATATGGACTTGTAGTTTCAGTAACAATACCACAATCTTTTAAGTCCTCTACAATTTTTGCTATAGTCTCACGGTATGCAGATGAAACTTTGTATGGCTGATATCTAACGGGAACATTTGTATCAACTATATCCATTTTTGTTAAATCGGTGCAACCCAATTCGTTTAATTTTAAAGCAAAACAGTCCCGATATTCATTAAGTAAGTTAATCAAATTCTCGCTATTATCAATTGAAACATTACTAGCAATATTTACCATGTCTTTTATAAGCAGATTGTAACTAAATTCATTTTGATTTAAAATGTGTTCTTGCTTTTCAGGATTTTCTAAAATTTTGAATTCTTGATTAGATTTTAATTCAAATGCCTTGTCGCTAGTATTGTATATTCTCAAAATTTTGTTTTCGTTATTTTTAATAACATTTACATCTCGTTTTGAAAATGCTGAAATTTTAGTATCAGATATAGTTTTAAATCTATGAGGGACTGAGTTTACTATAACATCAATATCTTAATCTTTGAATGGCTGATTTTCTGCAAATCCAAAAACTAATTCTATACCTTTGCTGACACAAGCGATATTTCGTAGTTCACAAAAATGTCTACCAATAATTAAATCTGTGTCCTGTGCACTATCAGGAAGTATACATAAATCGATATTCTCAAGAACTGCTAAATCAATTTGCAATTTTACAAACGCTTTTCCAGGTGAATATATAGCTGGTTGTGAATTACCACCAAAAGCATACAGTGGCTGTATTACATCTACCGTTTTTAATTTGAATTTTTCCACAATTTTACTTTTTATAGTAGATACAGAGCTACCAGTATCAATAAATCCTTTTACCAAAATTGAATCATTGATTAAAACATTTTTCAAAAACTTGCCTTCAGAGCATTTGTCAAGATTATTAATATCAATTTTTTTTTCAATAGAGTTCACATTTGCTCTACTTTCCCCTAATAGTTTATTATTTGCATTAGATGCAGGTGTACTATCATTTAATATTCGGATATGCTGACGTGTAGCTGTATTTGAATTAAAAGTTGCAGGGTTTGCAGTTTGTCCTCTAGGAATAAATCGTTTATTTTCATTTGGACAATTAGACACAACATGACCTTCTTGTTTACAAGTAAAACATACTGTATTTTTACGTGTGCATTGCTGAGATGTATGATTCATTAACCCACACTTGTAGCATTTTCTTTGTCTATAAATACTATTATAAAAAGATTTTTGATTTTCTACAATCTGATTACTTCGCTCGGGCTTACTAGTATTTTTAATTCTTTCAATACTAAAATGTCTTTTAATAATGAATCAAAATCGTAGTGAATTTTTACCATTAAGCTTAATGATATTTCTTTTTGTAATAACCCATTTAAAATTTCTTCCTTACAATCATCAAATTGTAAATTTATATATATCACATACTGATATTACAATAAATAATAGTTCATCTCATCCATACAAACAAAAGCTGGCAGCATACAACAGTATGATCCATAGATTAGTTAATATCCCCCTTACCAAAGAGAACTTCACAAAAGAATTAAATATCATTAAACAAATCGCAGTAAATAATAATTTTAATTCAAAGTTAGTAGACAACATTTTAGAGAAAAAACTTTTTAAACATGCTATTCAACAAGTTTATCCCATAATTAAAGAGCAAAATTGCAGATATAAGAGTCTTACATATATAGGAGCTCCTAGTGAAAAGGTATCATCATATTTAAAAAACCAAAATATTAACGTAGCTTTTAAAACCAATAATACGCTTGGGAAGTATATTAAAAACAATAAGGGTAAAATTAATCCTAATAATAAATCGGGGGTATATAAATTAAATTGTGGTAGTTGTCCAAAATTGTATATTGGTCAAACAGGCCGTACTTTCAAAAAGCGCTTTCCGAACATTATAATAGCTATACAAAAAACAAAAATAATTCTACTTACTCAAATCATATTTTAGCTGAAAATCATTCTTTTACAGACAACTTTGAAATTTTACATATAGAAAATAAGAGCATTAAACTAAACCATTTAGGAACACTTGAAATAAATAGATTTAAAAATTCAGATAACCTACTAAATGATCAATTAGATATTAATAACTCACCCTTATTAAATCTCTTTCCTAGTTTTCTGTGAGATAATCCCGGTAATGTTACTATCTTATTGTTATCTGATTGATATCATAATTACCTGTACCCTTATTTACTTTAAATAGTTAGTTTATTTTGTTATGTTATTGATGTTTTCTTAAGTACTTTGTTTTGTTAAATTATTTCGTATACAGTGTGTCTACTTAAGTTGGAATCATATGGAAAACATTTTTATTATTGATTTTACGAAAAAAGTTATTCTTGATAAAAAGTCCTGCATGGCCCAAAACCTAAAATACAGTCATCACATATCAAATTTTTCAAGCCGTATACGAGGTTTGTCAAAAAATATGAATTTTGCTCAAGAGTAAAGTACGTTTATTTTTGACAAAATCGAAAATTTTCATTAAGAAAAGTTGATTAGAATTGAATATTACATTCAAATATGCAATTACACCGATCTATCTGAAAAAACAGATTTTCTTATTTTTTATAAACTCTACACTCTACACATTGATTGTAAATATCTGAAAACGTTATAAATTACGTTAGCTACTATAAACATGATACGCTTTCCTTTTGTTGATGTTTGTGAAGAATTTAGCAAATTTCTTAATGAAAATTTTCGATTTTGTACAAAAATAAACGTACTTTACTCTTGAGCAAAATTCATATTTTTTGACAAACCTCGTATACGGCTTGAAAAATTTGATATCTGATGACTGTATTTTAAGTTTTGGGTCATGCAGGACTTTTTATCAAGAATAACTTTTTTTCCTAAAATCAATAATAAAAATGTTTTCCATATGGTTCCAACTTAAGTAGACACACTGTATATATTGGATACCGAATTGTAAATTAGTCACATTTAAAAAAGAAGTAGTACTTCGAAACATGTCATGTATAGTGTTTTTAAAAATTTTTATATTTAAAATAAGTGTTGTGAAAATCTACCAAATTTGGTTTTACTCATTCAAGAATGGATTTTCATCAAGTAAAGGCCAAAACAAATAATCTTCCTGATTATTTGAATTAGGAGTTAGGCGTTCTAAAACTGACATGAACATTTCATCGCGTCGGCGATTTTCGGAAATAAACATATCCATCATTCTTTGAACATAAATATCTGAATGGTTAATCCTACCTTGTAAGTTTTCGTCATTAAAGTTACCGTGACCATCCAAGCTATCGGTTTTTTGTTTTCTTTTTTTGTTGTTTCGAATTCACAGTTTCAGTTTTGTTTATTAACAATTCACACAAGTTTAAGAGTTTTGAGACCGCACACCTTTATTTTTATTAATAGTTTGAAAGTTTTACCGAAACGACACGCCGTATTTTTTTGAAGTCACGAAAATACGTGATAGCATTCAGATCCTACTTCTGAAATGTAATAAACTTGGCCGAGGGTTGATAATAAAGTCACATAGATTAAATGTCCACTCAGGATTATTTAAAATTACTTTTATTGTAATAGCAACACAGTGGGCTTCACACAGAACAATGAATAATAAAAAATGTCAACTGTCATATATCATTGTACAGTACCAACTTAAAATATTAAATATTAGTTAGGCATTTTATAGAGGTTCTAACAAAACATACCCATTTTTAAGTTATAGACGTCACACAAAGTTATAAAATGATGGTATAATTAATTAAAACGTTACAAAACACACGTAAACGACACTTTAAATAACTGATATAAAACTTTTTAATAGCGTAGAAACTAAAAGTACGACGTTTTTGTTAGAATTTATTGAGTAAGATGTAACTAGAGTTGTAACAACGTTAATTTATAAGAAACTAAAGCCATATTCGAGCGGTCCCTTTGGTTTAAAAATATTTTCGACAACTTTTAGAACCAGTTTTAATAACACGTCATAGATTCCTAAAGCGCTCAAATAAATGATTTCAAAAAGGTTACGTCACAGTTAAAATTTGTCAATTTCAAGTCCGTAGGAATAATATGTTAGTGTTTTGTGGATCCCTAGCCTTTCTCCATGGATATGTACTAAAAGATAATGTTAACGGGACACCCAAATCTTTATGAAAGTTAAATCATGTTATATTTAGTATCCGCCTTTAACCAGTTATTTAGAAAGACAACTGAACCGAATAACTTTCCTATTTTTCTCTTATACAAACTAAAAAGTTTTTATTAGTTTTATTGTGTACGCCGTTTATGCTTTGATATATGATGCTTAATAATTACTTTTGTTTGACATTAATGACACTTCTATTTCCTTGAACCGTTCTCGAGAAGACATTTCAAAAACAGATGCACTGTTTAAACCTAATTCAAGGTGACGTCATTGTTTGGTCACCCGAATGAGAATAGTTCAAACCATTTTCAAACCTCATGAAATATATTCAAACCAGTCGATCGCTCGAATATGGCTTAAATTAAGTTGTTTTAAAATGTATATGTGGTTGTTATAACGTTACTATAATTTTTGAATTACAACTACTTATAATAGATACATATACATATTCACTTAATAATACCGTTTTAATAACGTTGTAAACTGTAGTTACGTTTAAGTTTATCCAGACATTTATTATATGGTTAATAAAAATTATACAAACTGCTTAAGTAGTTCTTTCGTATATAATACACCGTTACTACAGAAGTTGTACAATGGTTAAATGTGTATATTATTGTATTCCTACAATGTATTATTATCTTTTTGAGGTTAGGAATTAGTGATTTATAAATTTTATAAGAGAATTATCACGTATTCGAAAAAGAAGTGGCTCTTATAGATGTAAAAAAAAACTATTTAAACTGGACGCATTGAAGAAAAAATATTGACAAAGATCCGCAGTACCTACTTATACAATAAAACCATCCGTTGTTCTCAACAGTAATATTGGGAATTGTGCTTCTTACAATAAATAAATAAAGACCAAGAAAATATTGAAACATGAAATTAGGGACCAACAACTAAAAGTATGGACAATAACAAAAAACAAAGTAGGTATAGAACGAGCAAGAGATAGTGTCACTTTAAAGCCAGCCGGCAATATAACAATGATATTAGTAAACAGTAACGCTAAACACAGGAGCTCAGAGTAGTAGAGAGGACAGTAAACAATTTTTTTGTCGCCTTGATATCGCATGAAAGATTCTAATTAGAGAAAAATAGATTAATATCTATCTCTATATTTATTTTTCCAGTTTAAACAATTTCTTAAGTATTTACTTAAATTCGTTCAAGTATGGTGGTGGTGTTAAAAGTGACTTTGATTTGTAGGGTTTATTTTATACTAGGAAAAGACTTGTGTTTTATGTGATTTTAAATATAAAAGAGGAAGTGGGGTTACGTTTCACTTGTTAATATTATTTCTTACCGAAGTACATGGGCGTCGTTTTAGGAGAAAAAAGGAAAAGAAAATATGCATATTTTTAGAGGACGGCTTTGCTGCAACAAATATATTTATAAGTTTGTACGTTTCTAAATAATATCGAGGCACTTTTAAAAATTGTATCTTTACTTTTTAGGAACTTTGTATTACACAAAGTAGGAAAAAAAGAGTAGTGGTGAACCTATGTCACCTAAAAAAAATAAAAGGTATTGTGTTTAATAATATGCTCGAATGTTTTTAGTATAGTAATTTCTTCAGATACTAAATTATTTGAATATGGGCCTTCTTTAAGAGTATTAAACTTGCCAACAAATAAAAGAAGTTATAGTTTGAACAAAAGTACCTCATACACTTCAATGTTAAGTTCAAGGTATGACTCTGAAATTCTCATCAACAACATTTGAGTCACCATTAATTAAGAAGTAAATCAAACATTGGATTTGATCTAAGCTGATACATTAAATTGTATATGAATACCTATTTCAGAAAACTTAGATATTTTGGTAACTTTACATTGAAGTTTCTAGAAAATAGGTCATTGACTTTTTTGTTGCCAACAGTACTGCTTCAAACTTACGAAACAGAAATAAAACGTTACAGACACAATTAAGATGAGTGAAAAAGTATGTGCAATATCAAAAAAATTATTAGTTTTTGGACGCATACTGTATATTTGTACATGGTCTAAAATATAAACTATCATCAGTAATATAAGAATATTTAGTTACCTAATTTAAACAAAGTAACTAGATAATTTATATTTTAAACGAAGTCATTAGAAAAGTAAATTAAATTCCTATATATATTTTTTTAATATTCTAAAATACTTCTACTTATGCTAAATAGGTAAATATATATTGGTTTGTTTTATTCTTATGTCATGTTTAAATTAAATGCTTTATGTATTTCTTCAGTTCTACCATTGTATAGATATATAGATTTTATAGAATTCCAAATCCTTGCTGCTAAATGTTTTAGAAGCAATAAAATATTTATTATATTTTTTGACATGACAATAATGTCATATTTTGTTTTCAGTTCAATAAAAACGTACATTCTTTTGTACTTTTTTAATCTATTTGCAGTCACTATTTTCACATTTAAAATAACCCAATGCAATCCGTTTACGTACGCTACTGCTGAAGATTCTAATATGAGCGAGAAAGCCTGCATTAGAAAAAGAAACAATGATTTTATTAGAGCGACATCAACATTGTATAGATTTATACAGGTGTAGCCTATATCTGTACATATATTATCTAAGCTCAGGACAGTTACATAACCTATAAAAATGTTTTTAATTTTTGACAGTTATAACTTTTTAATATAACTTATATAATACAGTGAGTTACAACGTAGTAGTAATAAATATTATTATGGTACATGCAAATGAAACTTACATGTTATAATAATCATACGTTGTGCACATAAAAGCAACGAAAGTATAAGTTAAATAATCTTAACATGGTGTTTATATGTCATAAGAAGATTCAGCCATTTTATTCAGTAAAAAGGAACACAACCTTTCCGTCATGTTGGTAAAAAATAAACAAAAAATAAAATTTGGATCTAATTCTGTATTATAATAGCAATATGTTTGAAGTTTTTTTTTTTCGTAATTTTTAAAATTAATTTTAAAACCTTAATTTTAAGAAAATCATAAGGAGCACTAATTTTACAAACTAAAATTGAATGTTACTCCATAAAATTTTTTTCGTCAGAGAATTTAGTTATACACCAACTTTTTATTACATAACTAGTTGCCATTAGTGAGATATTTATGATGTAATTTCATTTTTAAGAAAACTCTAAAATGTTTATATCTATTAGTCATCTTTTAGATATAGTTGTAATGTAGGTATAACCCTTATATAACTTTGGTATATTATTGACGAATAAATTTTAAATAATCACTATATTATTAGGCGATATTTCGTAGTTATTTATTTTTATCTTGGTAAACAGACATTGTTTTTTATCGACTTCATGTTTTCCAGAAAAATATTAACCAATATTAAATTTGTTAATGTTAGGAAATTTGAAAAATTATGCCATCGTCCAATTTTACTTTTTCTCTGAATTGACATGTTAATCTTTTAAGGATTTACACATGATACAATAAAACAAACAGTGTTTAAAATAATTAATTTATTTCTAACTAAAATATGGTTACAAATTAATAACAACAACATAAAACAGTTAACAAACCATATATATTTAAAAAATTAATATATTAAAACAATGTAAGTGATATTTTCGATATCGGTAACTAAAAATATTTTGACACATTTTATTGACTAAATCCTTTGGTATTTTTTCACTTATTCAATTGCTCCCTAAAAATAAACATTTTCTAATATATTCGATAAATTAAACGAAAGAAACGAAGATTACAGCCGTTGAGTTTCTTTTTAAATCCAGGGTAGATTAAAATGTAAAATTTCGAAATTTATTTGGACTGATGAATGTGAAAAATCTTAAAATATTGATAAAATTGATAACATCAGAACCAACAGATTAAGATACGAATCGAGTCAATGATAACCAAGCATGGATCTAAATTAAATCCACACTGACACTTTAGTAACATTTTTTTGTGGATCACTCCATATTTTTTCTACTTACAAGAAATACAGTACTTAATTTAAATAAAAAAAAAACGTAATTTATAGAAAGGATAATTTTATGACTGTAGTAAAAATTTTTAGAACTAACCATACTAGCAAGTTTGTAGTTTTGATATTTCTTGCAATTCAAAGAATTTTAAAACTTTATTTTTAGCAAGATAAACATACCCATAATAGCGAACGGCCTTCATTTTAAAAGCTGTAGAATTTTCCTTGCATTTGTATGCCAGAACTTGTTTTATCCTACTTATTTCTACCATAGGGAATCTGTTTGCTACATAGGCTGAAATAAAGAAAAAATAATTAAGGCAAAAAAGGTGTGTGTTAAGACCACACGTCAAAAGTGTACACTGGTAATTCTACGTAATATAACAGAAAAAAATTATTTTAGTATAATTACGGATATTGGTTGGACGAATCAGGAACTGAAAGAGGTTAATATAAAATAGAATAAAATTATTATTTTATTATATTTTTGTATTCATCAAGTAATAATATACGACGACTTGTTGCTGAACGAAATAACATGTACTAAAAGAGCACCTGAACGAAATAGTACGTATTAAATGAACACCTGAACGAAATAGTGCGTATCAAAAGAGCGTCAGTCAAAATAGCACCCGAACGAAATAGCGCTTTTTAAAATAGGGCCAAAAAAAATTAACAAAAAGATTTAAAAAAATAAACTAATTTACCTAACCTGTTTGGCCTGGAGTCATCGCAGGTTGGTTCGCAAAAAATTACACAAAAAATGAGAAAATAAAAAAAAAACTAATTTACCTAACCTGTGCGTGAGCGATCGTTTAATTTTAAATGTCACAGGTTAGGTAAATTAGTTGCTTTTGCTTATTATTTTTATCATTTTATATATAGTTTCTTTTTGCGTAGCAACCCACTATGGCACAGATTAGGTAAATTATTTTTCCTACGACCACTTAGGAAAGTGACACATATCACACTATATAGTCCTATGGAAAGTGCCCTATATCACACGCGTATATATAAGAATTTACTTTCAACCCGTGTACGAATATGTTACTTTCCACAGTAGCTGTCACAAAATGTCAAACACCTAATTTCTATTTTGATCTATGTAATTATTGAAATTGTTGTAAATTAGATCCTAGATATTTATCTTTAACAATTATTATTAAAATAATTTTAAAATAATGTTTGCTCTTTATTCTGGTTAAATACATAACCGATTAGATCATTCAATTGACACAAGGGCTATTAACTCAGGTGGTTAGAACATCAAACTTATGAACTTTGCTATTTGAGACCGCGTTCAAATCCTGGCGGGGCAGGATTTTTTTTTGTTTTTTTTTATTTTTTTTTTATTTTTTTAAATACATTTTAATTATTATAGTAATAATAACCTTGGTTTTACATTTTTTGATGACATTATTTTGTGGTCGTAGGAAAAATATTGTACATCACTTGTGTGAAAAGTGATTTTCCACACTCGTAATGTAATATACTATAATTTTTTTTTTACTTTCCTATCTGTATACAGATATAAGGAAAGTATAGGAATCATGATTTTTTTCGACCTCGAGTTTTCGACGGATTTTTACGTTTTGAGGCCCCTGAATCCGTTTTGACTATTTTCGCGATGGTGTGTGTGTGCGTGCGCGTGTGTGTGTCTGTATCCACCATAACTGATGAATCGATACACAGAAAAACAGCAAATTTTAAACTTAAGATTTATTTCAGCGTCAAATGAACTAATTAGATTTTGGGCAGAGTCTGAACATCTGGGGGCGTACTTTATAGGTGGTCATTTTGATATTTTATGGAATATATCTGTTATTTACGTTTGGAGTAGAAATTTTTTTAAATAAAAGTTACTTCTAATATTATTATCTATAATTTTTGTTCTATACAAAATTTTCCTAAAATGGTCCGTATTCGAGAAATTTGCCAAAATGTAAAAAAAAAAAATTTATAAAAATTGTTTAAATAAAAGTTGTTTGTAATATAATTCTCTATGATTTTTATTCTATACATATCTCTAAAATGGACCGTATTCGAGATATTTGAGAAAATGTGTAAATTTCGAATTTTGAAGAAAACTCACAAACGGATAAAGAAAAAAAACATGAAATTTTAAACTTGTTTTATTTTGGCCTGACGTGAAATGATTAGATTTTGGACAAAGTCAGAACATCTGGGGGGTACTTTATGAGAGGCCGTTTTTATATTTTATAAAATATGTCTGTTATTTATGTTTGGAGAAGAAAATTGTTCAAATAAAAGTTATTTCTAATATTATTATCTATAATTTTTGCTTTATGTCAAAATTTCCTAAAATGGTCCGTATTCGAGAAATTTGACAAAATGTGCAAACTTCTGATTTTTATGAAAATTGAAAAGTTTTTCAGTATTTTCGTTTTCAATGAATACCTATAGAAAAATGTTTCGAGGTAGATGTATGTGAAAAATGTATATATTTAGTTTATCCTCTAAACATTTATAAAGGTGCTGCAATAGGTTGTACAAAATAACCGGGAAAGCCTATAATAACTAGATAGGAAAGTCATGTGTTGGACACATAAGATTTTTCAATCAAATTATGTAAAAGCAGCAGTATTTTAAAATGGGCTATTTCGTGCGGCGGTATTTCATGACATAGCCATTTCTGACTGATGCTGTTTTAATACTCAACATTCAGTAATTTAAAGTCGTGGTGTAACGACGTGTTTAAAAGTTCTCCGCTATCTTTAATAAGAATAGTGATTTTGTTTTAATTTTTCTTGTGATATTATTAATTAGTCTGTGCATTTATTTTAATTTAATTTATTTTAATTTATTTTAATTTATTTTAATTTATTTTAATTTATTTTAATTTATTTTAATTTATTTTAATTTATTTTAATTTATTTTAATTTATTTTAATTTATTTTAATTTATTTTAATTTATTTTAATTTATTTTAATTTATTTTAATTTATTTTAATTTATTTTAATTTATTTTAATTTATTTTAATTTATTTTAATTTATTTTAATTTATTTTAATTAATTTTAATTTATTTTAATTTATTTTAATTTATTTTAATTTATTTTAATTTATTTTAATTTATTTTAATTTATTTTAATTTATTTTAATTTATTTTAATTTATTTTAATTTATTTTAATTTATTTTAATTTATTTTAATTTATTTTAATTTATTTTAATTTATTTTAATTTATTTTAATTTATTTTAATTTATTTTAATTTATTTTAATTTATTTTAATTTATTTTAATTTATTTTAATTTATTTTAATTTATTTTAATTTATTTTAATTTATTTTAATTTATTTTAATTTATTTTAATTAATTTTAATTAGACTTTCTGTAAAATTAACAGATGTTCATCTTCATCTAAATTCGTTTCAAAAAACGAATGTTCCTTTAGCAGCTCAAATAATCAGTAATTCAGTTGCTTGGGCTGGAAACATTAACATCTTTTAATTATCTTCCTGCAGATCAGCAGTTTTTATTTCTGACATGGACAAACTTTTTCATATTTTAAATTCTTTAACATTTGGTGCAAGAAAAAACTATGCAAAACCTTATCAAGGAAATATTGCACAACAAGAACATCTTACAAAAATGTTACATTTTTTTCAGTCTTTGAGAATTTCAACAAAAGATGGAAAAGATGTAACAAATCGCTTAAAATTTCCCAAAAACTGGCAAAATACAATTACTGCGTAATGATGCTGTGGGATGATAAAAAAAAAGATACTTCCTTTTTATGCACTCGATTTTTGAATTAAGACCCACTAGAAAACTTTTTTGGTAGCATTAGGAATAAAGGAGGAAATTGCATAAATCCCAGCCCAATACAATTTCAAAATTTATTTAGGAAAACTTTTTGTTTAAATTATTTTGAGCATGCTGAAGGGGCAAACTGTTCCAAAGATTTTAATGAAATTCTAGTTGAATTTCAAGGGATGTCAGGTATTTAGTAAAGCGTGGTTTAAAGCAACATACTTGTGTAATATGCGAAAAATTTTCAACTGCACAAACACATTTGTCGAATGAGACGATTCTTTGTCATTTGCGTGCGTACACAACAACGCCGCAAAATGATTATGGAAAGTTAAAAATGCCTCCCCAGTAGTTTTATGAGTATATTCATGAAATGGATATTTTTTACGAATATTTGAAAAAATAGCAATACAAAATGATGTTGCAAATAAACTTAAGGAAGAAATTGTCAAAATATTTTATCAGTTTCCTTGTAAATATTTTCCTAAAAATTATTTAATTAATTTATTTATGAGATTAAGAATTTTTTATACATTAAAATTTTGTAACAGAAATTTAAAAATTTAAAAAACATAAAAAATAGGAAGATAATTGTATTAAATCATTTATAAATTGATATTACCTAAAATGTTTTCGTTTTCTTGTGTATATATTCTATATATTTTAGTATTTATATTTTGTAAAAATTCGTTTACTTATGATGGAAGATATTCTGTATATTTTTATTGTAAAAATGTAAATAGCTTTGTTTTTTTTTTGTATTTTCCGTAAATATATTCTATTTTATTGTATTTCTATTTTTTTTAGTATCTCTCTAACCCTCAGCAATTTTATCCCATTTTTTAAATCATACAAATGCCTTCCTTGCCATTTTTATTTGTTAATGGTTAATAAAAGTTAAAATCCTGTGAAGTTAATCATGTAAAATGTCTTAATTTCGTAGGATAAAGAAAAATATAAATTTATTAATATCCAGGGAAAAAAATACAACCATTATTAAGCATAATTTATAACTACTGAGAATTCAATTCATTTCAATAAGAATTTGGTCGAAGTTATGAGTTAAATGGCTCTAAAAATTCGAATTCATTTAAATTGGCCGCCAAAATCGACTAGCATTAGGATGCGCACCGAGTCTGCGCGAGTTGCCAAACTAGAACATTGAGATCAAAGGCGCCGACAGAGAATACGACTACTGTACAGTTCTCTATACTGGGGCATAAGTATAACCAAATGACCAATATTATAACTTACTTATTATTGCTTGTACTTTAGTACGATCTAAAGCAGGTTTGACAGGACGTTCTCCATTTCCTGCCCTACTCCATCTTTGCCCTGTGACAGAACAAGTTGCTAGCTCAGCGGGGCTAAAAAGTATTGTCGCCAGTCCTCTAGTTAATTTCCTATAGTCACTCCATTTAACGCTTCTCAACTGGTCCTCGTAAATTTCTATTCCTTCTCCGAGTTTTATCTACCTCAAAAAAAGATTTAGTTTTAAGCACTGATGAAAAATTACATCAATTAAAGTCTTTCCTGTCGACCATGTAGAGAACATCGTTTATTTGAATGATTTTTATTATTATTAATAAACTATTTTAGAAGGGGACATTATTATTCCGATAAAGATGTATTTCATCATGTCTAGAAAAATTAGTTATGTTGGTTAATTGCGATTAAAGTAAAATTGATTTAATCTTAACTTTAATGACAAGGTTCTTCAATTATTTAAGTTCATGTTTCATTCAATTATGTTTTTTTATATTGTGCATTAAACTATAATATTAGCTTTTAATTGAATTGGTACACTGGGGATTTTTTTAAAAGTGTAAATAGGTGTAAGTAAGGGCGGTATCTGGCTATATCTCGAAAACTGTTTATCTGGACGATTTCGCATTTTTTTACAAAATCGTTAAAAAAATACTTAAAAATTATTTTAACTTTGTAACATTCCGCTATGTCACGTGATTATACCACAATTGTGTTTTCATAAAAAAATCTATATAATTTGAAACCAAGCTTTAAAAAAACTAAATAATATTTTGAAGTGTAATGTGTTTCATTATTTTTCTGTGTTGGTTGTGTGGGTTGTAACGGAAAAACAACATCTTAATATGTTTAGTTTTAAAGAAAATTCCTAGGTAAGTCAATGCGATTATATGTGGTTTAGGTACCAAAAGTCAAAGTAATTTTTCGAGTACTTTAGAACGAGTTTAGACCAACTCAGTTTTCCGAAAGGTTCATTTAAAGTCAACCGCGCATATACGGCAGATTTCTATGGGCGAACGCCAACCTTAACAAAAAAAGTAAAAGTCAAATTTTCTCTAATTTAATAAGAATACAATAGATGGCCACCCTACCCTAAATTGTTCCAAAAATATATATTTAGATAGCTTTACTAATCGAACATTTTTAGAAAAATTAACGGTAGTAAAACATATCTTCTACCAACTTTAATTTTTTTTGGTCACTAGTCAAAGGCAAAAAGTGATTAGGTTGAAGGATATTAATAATGTTTTTACTCACCAGTCTATTTCTCTGTTTCCCTTCTTGTCCATGTAAAACTGAATTAAATTCACTAGAATCGTCAAAAAAACTAATCTGCTGATCATTATTATTTAACAGCCAGCTATCAGTAGGTTTTCTTCTGTTAAATTTTAGACCTGTCAAAAATATTTATGATTGAAAGAAAACATTTAATGTAATTGTTTTGATTAGCAAAATACAAATGTATCTACTAAATCTAAATATTTAATTATATGACATTTAAGCTTTTTTTTATATATTTCAAAAAGTTGAAAACTGTTGGAAATTTAATGTGAACATTTATGTGCATTGTTTTATATCGGGTGTTATTATAATCGACTGAGAACGCTCTACTCCAGAGATCTCTTATTGATACATTTTAATACAGGAACATGAACCCTTACAGGGTGTCAAAAGTTTTAAAACATTTATGTAACAAAACTAATTTAAAAACTAGTTTAAGATCTTGTCAAATACACTTGATTAGAATTTCGAAATATTGAGCAGTTACAAATTATCTAAGTACTTGGCTGCATAAAAGGTTATTATTTTTTAACTAAATATTAACAGATAACTTGAAAAAAATATTTGTTCAGGTGACGTAAAAAATAGTGGGATAAAAGTTGTCACTAACACTGACAGAGCGCCACCGGTTAAATTTTTCAAAAGTTGGTTTATGTCAAAATATTACTTTCTTAAAAAGAATATATAAGGATTCATATTCCTACATCAAAATTCATCAATTAATGAGAGCTCTCTGGGAGAGCGTTCTTGGTTGCAGCGACTGTAGATAAATGATATTACTGAAAATCTTTGCCATAATGATTTGCAACGAGCTGTCTTGTCTATTCTACAACCTTCTCTCGCATGCGGTAAAAGTGTTGTCACTGTCACTTATAACTAATAACTACACACTATATTAGTGATTACGTAGTTTGTGTTCCACCGACAAAGGCAGTAGACTTATATAAGGTTGCGATATACAAGGTAATCTCTCTACAATACGTAAAATAATGAATAATGGATTATTTATGTACAATTTGTGTACTATTTCAGTGATATTTGTGTACTATTTGAGTACTCTTTTTGTATTATTTGAGGCAAAATTTTCCCAGCGTTTTACCCCTTGTTATTCCCCAAGTGTTCAAAAATAATTAATTATAATAAAGAAAAAAAAATTGAGCAATATTTACATTTTATTTCATCTTTTCTACAATCTCATTCTCATTACATTAAGCATATAAAATAATTTTATCACTTCAAATAGATGTATGAAAAATCTTGTTATACAACACTAATTTGTTCTATATAACAGGACTCGAAATAAGTTAAACATGGTATGAAAATGACATTTTTTGAAATCAATAAGTAAATACCAAATTTTCGACGTAATCAATGATTCATTGTTAACTAATACCCAATAATACTGATTTTGAAGGTTTGGGTTCTTTATAACTAATAGTAGTTACACTTTCATAATTTTGATATTTTAGTCAGAACTCCAAACACAAATCGCAGTGATTTACCGCAGAAGAAGAATACACTATAGTGTAAACCACGCTTGTGATTAATAATCAATGTAAACTCTTTGAAATATTTACAAAAATGTTTTAAATTTCTTTTTAGTCCTATTTACTTTTCTTGAAGCGATTATAGTATATATACATAATATTAATAATTTCAACAACCAATTCATCTGGTCTACTATAATAATTAAAAGAATGGTTGTATTTTTTTTTTTTTTTAATTTGACTTGGACGAGGTAGAGTTAAAAGAACGTCTCCTTCAAGTTACCGGTAAAGAAGTAAATAGGTTGCCATTTGATGTTTTTAACAAAATGGTTCACTGATCCCTGTAAATTTAATTTTGATTTATTCAATCATTTGGGTTATCAAAGCCGCTTTTTATATCAAAAAACTTCATGTTATTTAAAGACTTTTCATGAGAAAATCCACTCTTGTATATATTCTGGTTATTGTGGGAACTGATTATGTGCCTTCTTAGGTAGAGATCTGTCTTGAACTGTTTCTGACAATATACGCATTGCACATATGTTGGATAATGAATTAATCTCATATGTTGCCGCAAATTGGAAAGGTTACTGTATACTTTCCCGCATTCGTCACATGGTCTGGGATCCAGTGAGTGAAGTTTCCTCGTGTCGTTGCCTGCAACAAACCAATTTTCAATAAAAAAATAGATCGTTGCAAACAAGACCCGAACACAGAACGGTCACCCCCAGAGTTAGGAGAATACAATTTAAAAAGCTACAGTTTTCATGTTTATCATCTTTTACTATATAATTATTATTCAATTTGTATCGGTATCCACTAGTAGACAATATTCTATTAGAGAAAAGTACATAGGCGTCATAGTTGACGGTAGTCGCAGAAATCAAATTGTGCCTTGTTTGCCTAGCAACGATCACTTCAGTGACGCGCAGCGATTTGTAATTTGTAAACGTTTGTCGATGCGTTTAAAATAGGCAACCATCCATTTTTTATCTTTGAGGTTGTGTTTGGAAGAGTTAATTTATAGAATATTTGCGATTTTTGTTGGCTGTTGTCGAGATTCAGGTCTGTGGCAGGACCAGGTCTGTGGCAGGACAACGTCTGCCTGCCGAATCCTCTAGTCATTTTATAAATATAAATTAGGAATACATATAGAATGTGCGATTGACAACAATGGCGCAACAGAGATTTACGACGTTGTTTCACTAATTTTTCTAAAAAGTACACAACATAATTTCGTATCGACAAAAACTCAGTCGTCAAATACGTTATTGTATCTACGGCACCAATTTTAAAAACTCGCGTTTGGAACAACAACGCAAACGTCTCACGTGGCAACTACAATCAAGATATTGTTTAATAGGGAAGTTTGTTACTTTTTATCAATTCCGGCGCAGATAACTAACAAAATTAAAAATTTGCACTCATGTCATTGTTCCACCGAAGAAATATGTGTGGCATCCAAATATGTTTCAAAATGTTTTAATTTTTTTTTATTGTTACTTAAAAAAATTGGCATTTGCAAAATGAACTTGAGGGCTAGACAGCCATATACACATATATTATTAGGCATCCCAAACATAACAGTTGTTCAGTCTGAAAGTGAGTAGATCTAACAACAAAACTGTTGCACATAAGTCTAACATAGGAATTGTCACCACCATCTTCATGGGTACAACCTTAAACTTAGCACAAACAAATTTTACTTTTGAATCACCGCTGTCCGATGTAAATTCACCGCTGTCCGATATAAATTTTAAATAAACTACCGCACCATAACCTTCTTGACAGGCATCTTTGAATGCTAACAACATAATTGGAATTTCCGACTTTACTTACAAACTGTTTGAGTTCTGGCCATTCATTCCGTACCACTTGGACGCAACTAACTCCGACGGACTATCATCCCATCTGAGGTTCAAAAGCCATAACTCCAACAATTTAAGATAAAAAATAAATGGTGCAAGTACAACCAACTAAATCATACCAACGACTTACTGCTGACAATATTGACCTTTTTGCACAACGAAAATCCAGAAGCGCTAACTTAAGTCCCAACGTATCTAATGAACGATTTCATTGCAATCCCAAAATCTTGATATCCGTTTCAAATACAACAGCTTTAGCCAATCGCTTATCTAATGGAATTTGGCCTAGAAGAATATCAGAATATCCCCTAAACCCTTGGAGAATCTTTAAAAGGAAGTACTACCGAAAACTTCCCCTAAGAAAACCTACTATACGTTTCTAAAAAAATACTATCACATTTCTTTTCCGCTGATTCTGGTAACGGTTTCTTAGGTTCTTGTTTTAATCCCTAAAATTTACTAACCAATTGTTCAATAGGTGTCCCATCTGAAAGACTAAAAAGAACACGTCCTTGTGGCAATCTTTTATCAACAGAAACCTTCCCCATAACTATATATCCAAAAAGTTTCGATTCGCCAAGAATGTACCATCTGAGCCAATCACTCGACCTGATTCTATTATTTCTGCAAATAGTTCCGCTCCAATTATACCATCAACTAACTGAATATCACGTAAATTAAAGAAAGCAGTTTCTTTGTTAACTTGAACTAGTAGAAGATAGTTTATTAAAAATGTCTGCTATGAGTGCTCGCAATGAATACACTTTATTTTCATAATACCGAGAACCTACTATTAAATTCGAAACACCCTTTATCGGTCGAGTTATTCGCCAAACCTTCAACAGATGAATATAATTGCGAAATCTTAATACCCAACCTTTTACAAGCTTGTGTGGTAAATAAATGTCAATGATAAACCTAGCCTGACCGCCTTCCACTGAACAATTAATAATGTTAATGACAACCGTTGGTAATATTACTAAATTCGCCCCATTTTGTACCGCATAATGTTTCCCATCATTTTCAACAGTCGGTAATTCCCAACCCCATCTATTTTGAATGTTTCTCCTAAATTATGATCAATCTGTAGTTTTGAACCTGCTACTGTATTTGTTTTACCGAGTTGTAATAAGGTATGGTGTTCATTAGAACGTTCTACACACGTTCTATCAACCGAACAATCTCTAACCCCGATATTAGAAAATAAAAAATTAAAACCAATTGATATTACGTATCTCTTAGTAGGATTTAAGCTAAATAATGTCTTTTACTATTGCACTATTAGGCATTCCAATCAAAATGGCTACCAGTGGGTTTTAACAAACTATGATATGGCAACGTTATGGCAACCCTGTAGGCTAGGTGATTTGACAGGTTCAATGAAATGGATAGTTATATAAATTGATCATCCATGTTTTTTAAAATAGACATAAGCTTATGCCTTGAAGTAAAAATGTTGATAATTATTTTTTTGCTATATTGAAAAGATTAAAATTGGTTTTAAAACACATTTTTGCTAAACCGATTCAAATTAATGAAAACTTGCCAGGCAATTTGGCCGCTCGCAAACGACCCGCTTTGAGCAATCAATATATGTGTATCATCATTGACACTGTCAATGACAACAGGTCCACAGGGTTGCCATATCTAAACTGTCAGTTCCCACTTGTCAGCATTTTGACAAGTCATTGGAATGCCTAATTGACAAAAGAATTAAATTTAGAAAATTTCGAATTATTATTAATAACCACAAATGACTTTGATGTCTTAAATTTATTAACAAAATTAACTTTATTAATAATTAGCTTCCTTCTAGATAATATCTTAGGACTGTTCTTCAACAAAAGTAAACAATTCCTCATATTTGGGAATATCTGAACCTCTCTTTAACATATCAAACGTTTTAATCGTTTCTGGATCTAGCTTTGTTAAAGCAACATGTACCAAAATTATATCAGTTAAATTATTTACTCTCAAATATTTTAAAGCTTTAACGGCAGAATTAAATTTTTCTAAAAACAGTTCAAGTTCGTTTAAAATCCATAATTTGATCTAAGTGACTATTTGCTAAATATTTATCTTGGTATCTACCTACCAGAACGTTCAAAATAATTGAATAGTTACCACCAGTTGGTGTTAGAACAGAAGTAAAAGTTGGACAGGCTTTTGCCAGTTCTCCCACTTTATACACATAAATTGACAGGTTTGCTGCGGATCTCACCGAAGTGGACGCGATACATTGGTGTACAAAATTATTTTATATATGTTAATAACAATTTCGAGTAAATAGTTTAATAAATTGTGAATAGCTGTTGAAATTTGGTAAAATTATGATTTGAATATTATAATACATGTTTAATAATTAAGTCCATAAATACATGCGATTGTCCGGTTCCGCCGATAACAATTTAAAATTACTTATTCTATGAAACGACACTGGCAGGTAAACATTACTGCGAAATTCTCGAAGCTGTCCGACGTGGTTTGACGTTTACCCCCTCTCTGCCTACCAAAAGCCTTTCCAACTTTTACTTCCCCTATACCCCTGAACTTACTCCGAAAGCCTGGCCTTTGAGACGAACTAATAAGTAGTAAACCTTATCAATATGAGACAAAGCTTTATTATTGTAAATTAAACTTTTAAAAATTGATTCAAAAGTTTTCCAGTACCGAATATCTCCAGAAAATTTGGGTATTTCAATCTTTGGAAGTCGCGGTAAACTATGACCTGCACCATTCTCCCCCACACCGGACCTGGAGGGTGTATCAGTTCGCAATTGATCTGCAATTTCCTTAATATTGCAATATAAACCGTCTATTGTTTGATAAATCGCAAAATTTGGAACAAACGTTTCATCAACATCTAAATTCGTTTTACTTTCCATTTCTACTGTTTCTAATAACTTTTGTCGAGTTTCTTCTAAAGATCTATACAAAATTTCAACATGTTTTTAGCCAAGCCGTATCGTAAACTTTTTTAGATAAATCATGAAGACGTTGCAAAGAACCAAATAAAGCCTGTTTTTTTGGTAGTCAAAACCTTTAGTTCTCTCTCTTCCACTCCAGGCATTTTTAGAAATTACAACACTCTACAAAATATTAAATAATGTTAAATTATTTCTCAATTAAACCTTTATACCTATATAGTAGATTTATTATAAGTGGTAGAGATTCAAATTTTGCTAATGATTAAGAGCTGAAAGCCGACCTCTGTCCATAAACTAAAAAAACACAAAGGTCAAACAAACGTATTTTCACCAGTAGAAATTTCGTTTTTTACCGTTTATTAAACTAACTTAAATTTAAATCAAAATTAATCTGTTAAAAACAAATACTTTTTATTTGTACAACCGATTTGTACCGAATAAGTGACCTTTGCACTCTAAAACTATTTACCGATTAAATAGCGAAAAGAAACGCTGAAAAATCTACTAGATACTAACAATTAATTTATTATTAATAGTCACTCAAAAAATAAACCGAATTCCCGTATTATACGACAATCAACAACTATTATCCGACTCGAAGGACCAAAAATGTTATGGACAATTGCCTTATGGGCTAAATAAATAAACTTACCGATGTGATGATCGTATTCTAAAGGAACTGTCGATGAGCCCTTTAGAAATAGGGTTAGGGAGAGGAAGGGAAGTGTACAATTTATATAATATTAAACTACTAAATTTAAGCCCGATTTCTCTTATTCTATTACGATCGGCCTTAACTCTTAACTGCGTAGTACCGAGTGTGCAGAACACACTAAAATACAGAATGCGACATT
The DNA here is from genome assembly GCA_927349885.1 of Psylliodes chrysocephalus. Lineage (NCBI taxonomy): Eukaryota > Metazoa > Arthropoda > Insecta > Coleoptera > Chrysomelidae > Psylliodes > Psylliodes chrysocephalus. Next base: position 50,994,146 of record OV651817.1, read on the forward strand.
GCCACGTCTTAAATTATATATGAACTTTACTGCAAACATTAAATATATTCATAAATTTAAATATTTAAAATGGCGCTGACTATAACGACGCAAATGTACTTTTTTTCTAATGGAATTGTGTCTACTGACAATCAAGGCTACCACTGATTTAACAGTATATTCAATTCGAATCCCAATATCATTATAATTCTTATCTGTTGTGCTACCTAAACAGTCTTGTCGAGAATACACGGGGTGACAGGAGCAAGGTTTGAACCTCTTGTGACTTTTTGCTTGTTTAGGTTTATTATCAATTTCTTTTTACAAAATTCCTAAGTCCATTCTCACAGTGATATGTCTCTGATTCAAATATTTAGGGAACTAATGACGAAGGAGGAATTTCAGTATGTGGCTTAGGCACTGTAAAAGGATAGTTTAAGACACTTCTGATAAGTTTATCAGTTTCTTTATTTCCTTTAAAGTTGCTATGCCTAGGTATCTAAACATCATTTATCTGTTTTGATATTCTGCCAGAGAATTGACTGAATGTTTTCTATCCAATACCAGTTTGGATGATATTTTTACCGTTTGTAGTGCTTTTTGAGCTGTCTGGTTGCCAGTTTCTTTTTTTATCATCTAGTATTTATGTATAAATTATCTGTATATTAAATGTGGGTATCGAGTTAATCTGATAATTTGTCTTAGAGTAGGTACACCAATTTGGAACTACATACTAAGTAATTTTATTTTTTATAAAATATTGTGAGATGTTAGACGGATGTGCACTCACCTTATTCTTTTGATTTTTATTGTGTTTACGAAAGTTGGTGACATGTGTTTGATCTCTTTTTCTATTTTTTTTTTGTAGCTCTTACAGAGTTTACCGTCTGAGTTTACCTTATTTGGACAGGATAGGAGTTCTAATTATGTTGGTATACCAAAGAGCCTGTTCTTATTATTTACTTGCAAGACAATTGGGAATTTTTAAACTTGGAGTAGCCATGTGTAAGTTGGTTAAATTAAAAGGTACAAAAGAAAAAGGTTTTTTGGATCTCACAAAGATATGATTTTTATATACTGCGAACGGTTTCGAAGTGTATCACTTCATCATCTGGCATGCCTAGTGGGTAAGAAAAGTAAATTGGTGAAATTTCTATTGTTAGCAAGATGAACCAATGAAGCAATGAATTAATTTAAGAAACATTAACCATACTATTCCATTAATAATACTAATATTTATTTATTCATACAAAAAAAAACTTAAGTCATTGTTAATGTACTAAACTGAATGAAAAAATTTCTAACGAATATTGAGAAAATGTTGAAAGTGCAATAACTGTAAAAGAATAGTAATAAATAAACAGATGAGCTTAATAAATTTAATACCTGTTTTTTAATAGAGAGGTAAGATGGATTTTGAAACTAAACAACAGGTTTAAATGATTTTAAAAAAATTTAACAAGTGCTGCCGTCCAGTAGAGAGTGGCCAAAATTGTAGTTTAGCAACGGTTTTAAGACATAATGTACAAATAACGGACATCACTAGGTGGCCATTCCATAATAGTTTAAATAGCTGAAAAAGGACATATAAACAAATGAAAACCAAATAATTGTGAATAAGACGAAATTTGATAAAAAATTATTAGTTTTAAGCTAAAATTTTTATTTGTTTATGTTAAACCTTTAAACAAATTACTAATCTAGGGAAATACTAATTTTAGGGAGACACAGTGGGTGCGCCTGTGAAGCGAAAAAATGGCGGATCTGAGAAATTTTAAATTTGATATTTGACAATATTAAGGAAAAATAAAATTAAAACCATGTGTGGAAAAAAAATAAGGAAAACTGGGAGATAAATGATTTAGCCGCAAGGGCAATATAGTAAGCGAAAAAAGAGATGAAAGCAAAGAAGAAAAAATTTGTTGCATATTATAAGAGTTGAACAAGTGATTGTTTTAATAATTACAGCAATGTGGAGAAAATCGGAGAAGACACAAATTGTATCTTCAAAATTTTAAATTTAAATCATTCAAACTATCTGTTTAGTTTCAGAATACATCTTGTATCTCTATTAAAAAACATGTATCAAATTTATAAAGCTCATCTGTGTAATGTGGGTCATATTTTTAAATAATTGTTTTTTATCCTGTGACGTTTTCTTTTAAATTATTTTAACCTTTGAAATGTACCAATGTTTTTTAACAACAGTGTATATTTAAAAAATCTGATGTGTCCAACACATGACTTTCCTATCTAGTTAGTATAGGCTTTTTCCGGTTATTTTGTACAACCTATTGCAGCACCTCTATAAATATTTAGAGGATAAACTAAATATATACATTTTCCCATACATCTACCTCGAAACATTTTTCTATAGATATTCATTGAAAACGAAAATACTGAAAAATTTAAATTTAGCACTCTTCCTCCAATTTTTCCATTACGGTCCATTTTATAAAAATCATATATAAACAAACATTATACAGATCGATATCGCAAACAACTTTTAGTTCAACAATTTTCATAAAAATCAGAATTTTTCACATTTTGTCAAATTTCTCGAATACGGACCATTTTAGGAAAATTTTGTATAGAACAAAAATTATATATAATATTTGAAGTGACTTTTATTTGAAGAATTTTCTTATCCAAACGTAAATAACAGATATATTTCATAAAGTATAAAAATGACCACCTATAAAGTACACCCCCAGATGTTCCGACTCTGCCCATAAACTAATCAGTTCATTGGACGATGGAATAAAGCTTAAGTTTAAAATTTGGTGTTTTTCTGTGTATCGGTTCATGAGTTATGGTGGATACAGACACACACACAGACATCATCGCGAAAATAGTCAAAACGGATTCAGGGGACCTCAAAACGTAAAAAATCCGTCGAAAACTCGAGGTCGAAAAAAATCATGATTCCTATACTTTCCTTATATCTGTATACAGATAGGAAAATAAAAATGTGCAGTTCGTTCGCCCTCTTTATTAACATTAGGTTTGTTCCAACTTGGTGTTTGGTCCGTTCTCGTATGAACGATGTATTGCGCAAGCGCATCTCTGAATGGTTTTGGAATCGGAAATGGGTTGGAACCACAAAGCACAAATGACATTTCTTATGCTATGGACTTCAAACTCTAGTCCAATCTTTAGATGAGTTTAGAAATTTAATGCATATATAATTTTAGTTTTAAGCCTCTAAGGCTTACAGACAGTAAATCAATAATATTTGACAATGTCCTACTCTTTAAGTTCTCGTTCTATGTTTAACTAGAACCCAGCCATTACAAATACATTTTTAATAAATTTTCTTATATGATAATAAAATTTATTTGGTTAAGATTTTTGTTTGTAATAAGTGAAGATAACATTTTAGTACAATTTTAATCAGGCTTACCTAATGCTAAATGTTCATATTTTCCATCTTTTTCAAGAAAATTAGATGTTTGAGGTATTATTTCCATTCCACCTAAAAAATAGAGCACTAATCAACATTTAAATATTGCAAAAGAGCATTTTTAGAAAATAATTCAATATCTATAGAACATAATACGAAGACGAAATTTGAGCACGACGCCGTAGACGAAGTGCTCAATCGTCTGAGTGCGATGTGGACAATCCACTCGAGTTGTACAGTATATTTTTTCTACGACCCACTAACGAAAATTTACAAATAAAAAAAAATATTTTAGTTTATTAAGACAAAATAACTAATTTTAAAATAATTAATGACTTTTAATAATTTTTAAAATAAAATAAACGGAAAAAAAGTTTATTTCATAGCTTATAATGGTCTTAAATAAGCTATAAATAAGATGTCTTTAAGACGTCTTATTAATGGCTTATAATGGTCTTGTGAAGCTTTAAATAAGCCATAAATAAGACGACTTATCAATAGCTTATAAGGTCTTGTGAAGCCTTAAATAAGACGTCTTTAAGACGTCTTATTAATGGCTTATAATGGTCCTGTGAAGCCATAAATAAGACGTCTTTAAGATGTCTTATGAACGTAGGACGTCGAATATCTTGGTTATTAAAAAGTAGAACAACCTTGCAGATTATAAATAATGCAAAAAATAGAATTAAAATATTTATTGATAAAATATCTATCAATCACAGGTAACTAAGAGTTATTTTCTTTGTAGCGCATTCGATCACTCCTCGTTAGCCATAATTGGATTGATTTTTCTCTTTGATTTGTAGTTGCCTTTATATAGCTCCTAAAAAGAAATTTAGTTAAAAGCATCTAGTCACAGAAAATTATACTTTGTAAAAGTTAGTAAAAACCGAAAGAACAGTTATCTATAAAATAAAACAAAAAATTAATTTCTTAGAATTTTAAATCAAAGAATTTTTATAATCATTTAATGCAATATGAGCTATTATGCTTAATCGCCAACTTTAACAATTTTACTTTAACTTAACTCAAAATGGCCATCTAATAGGAAGTTTTTGATATTAATAGTTCTCAAAATCTCCATAAAAACAAAACAAAAATATAATTGACGAATATCTGAATTAAATCTTACATTAAGATGTTTACTTTTAAATTAATTTAATTATTCTTAGAAGACACAGGATATTAATGTTCTATGTATATAAACAGATATTCATTTATTACCTGTATTCCAGGAACGTGCTACATCAGTAACAAACTATTCTTCCCTCTCTGGTTTTGTCCCATATTAAGTAGAAAGAGACACAAATGCTCAAAATAGCCCAAAGTCGCTTTTGGTGGCTATAATCGCATACGCAAATAAAATAATCAATAATCCACAATTAGCTTAGGCCATACAAATTGTTGGCTTGAGCTTGATAATGTACTTCTATTATTCGTTGTATATGGGCTCAATCTTTTCACTTTTCTACTGCACTTGATATTTGATTTTAATATTCTTCTCCAAATAATGCACTGAATATTTTGTTATACTAGATATTTTGTGATTTTTATGGGACTTCTGGGCTCCCGATTCGGAGACCGCCATTTCAATGTTGCCAAGACGGTGTTATTTTTATATATAATGAGTCATATATTATAAAAGAACCTAATTAGTTCATATTAATTTTTGTAATTATTTAAGTCACATTATATTCTATTATATCTATTTTTAAAATCTTTTTATTCAATACATTAACATTAATGCACTATATATATTTAAATCATGTATAGTAAAAGTAAATAATTCGGCAGCCTATGAGCAACCGTTAGGTCATAAATAGGCTACCAGGTTATCTACATATAACATTATCCCTTGTATAAATAATTATTGTACTAATAAAAGTGTATTTATAATGTATATGTATGTACACCATAATGCTGAATAAATAAAGATTATTATTATTTAGTGTGTTGTCTGGGTTCTATTCTTTGGGCATAGACTCTTCAATATAATCCCATTGCACCTGAAACAAATTATTAAATTAAAGCTGTTTAAAATCAAAATTAAAGATTACATAAAGAAAAAGAAAATTACGTTTTTGGAAGTTATAAAATAAAACAATTCATAAGGCACACCTATTCTGTAAATGTAACCCACTCTGTAAATATATGTAAATAAATATAAAAAATATTTTTTGCTCTGTTTACCTTTTGCTGCTTTCCTTATATCTATTTTTATTACTATACACAACAAAAAGTTTATTTTTTCCCTGATCCACCACTCCTTGTTTCCCTCATATAGGTATCAACTCAGTTCTTGCTAGGTTCTCTTCACAGGTAATGTACAGAAACATGCGGAACGAGCATTTAGCAAGACAGGCAACTTGCTCTTTCTGCGGTTTCTTTTTCATTGTTGTATCAATACCTTGTATTATTTATATATTATAATTATGTACTTTATTATAAAAAATTAATAAAATTGAATTGAAGTGAGAAGTTTTTTAAAACACACAAAAATATCAGTACCTACAATGTAAATAAATTAAAACCACATAATGTATACATTTGCTGGTTCTATTAAATAAACGAATTATATAGTGTACACTTGTTTTAATTTTACCTAAATAACATACACAACATCATAACGAATATGTCAGCAATTTGCAAATAAAAATAAAATGAAAAGTTATAGCGTCCCCATATTTTATCACTCGATGACATTATGTGTGATTTGATTCAAATTTTGTACCCCAAGTGAGCTTATCTGTTCATCCTAGTATCATGAGTCAGAACGCTTGCCTTCCATGCAAAGGCACGAGTTTGAATCTCGGAATAGGGACAAATTAAATTAATTTTTTTTTTGTTTATTTTATTTTATAAATCAGTGAAAGTTTAAAATTATTTTTAAATTAGGTATTTTATCTTAGTAACCTAAAATAATTTTCAATATTTGTAAATTTTCAATAGTGGGTCGTAGAAAAAATAAACTGTACAACTCGAGTGGGCAATCTAATCGAGTTGTACAGTATCACATAGACTACTATTTTATGTTTACATAATTTTTGAACTGGTCAATGACAAAAAGTTGAATATAAAATTGATTACCTGGCAATTCACTAATATCTGTTGATGGGTAAAGTCCTGTGAACCCACCAGTATCATTATCTTCTCTAACATCAGCTTCATCTGCATCATCACTTAAATAATCAGCATTTTCAAGTTTTGGCAACAACTTTTTTACATAATCCTTGTCACTTTCCTCCTTTGAATCTTCCCTTAATCCAAAAGAATCTTCTGCAGTATTTTGTCTTGGAGACAATATCTCTGATTCAGACTTACAAAGCCTCTTTGGAGGTGGACTAGAAATATTTGGCAATGCCTCCGGGACATCTTGACTAGAAGTTACTATTGTAGATGATGATATCTGTTTAGACCTATCTATTTTATGTTTAGGGTTTTTATTAAAACCAAGACTATCTTCCTCTTTGTTTAAAGCTGATGAAGTATCAGTTAAACCACGAATTTTTAAAGACTCTGCTGTTTTTAGGAATGCAGAGAGATGTGTTTGAGCAACATTTACTTCCCCTGCATACATAAATTCCATCAGAGCAGTGATATGTTGAGCTTCTACATCACGCATGAAGATTATTGGGTGAGGGCAGGGGTTTGTCTAAAATATTTATTTTTATAGTATTAGTATAGAATTTAAGTAGAATTGCCTATTACAGGATGGGAAAATAAAGCGATTTAAAAAAATCAAGCAATTTAATGACTAATAATTTTTCATTCCTTTTTCAATTATTAGATGTTAGATTTTTGACTAGGTATTATAAGTATGAACAAATATTATTGAACCAAAATGGTCAAAATGCTCCTAGAAAATATCTTCTGGAATTTATATTCCAAAAAATAAAGACATTTGTTCCATAAACCAATTACCAGATTATTCAGCAAGAGTAACAGTTTGGTTGGCCATAACAGGCTATTGTTTTTTAGAACCTTATTTATTTAAGAATGATGATCGTGTATTAAACTCAGTGCTGGGAAATATGTAAAACTGAAACTTTTATACTAGTAGCAGTATCACCTAATACATTGAAACCTAAGCTATCAGCTGTACCTATCAGCCCACACCATGGTACAATGGGTCACAAGGCTTAAGGCATAATCAATCTCTAAATGTATAATTTTTTAACAACAAAGACACAATGAAACTTTCAAAGAGGTCATGTAAAATATCTAGAGAAAGCAATATCTATGTTTGTGAATAAGAAAAAAGAATCATTTTGCCATAATTATGATTTAGACAGTTAATTTATTTAATCACTTCATTTTTCTCCACTGAATATATGTAGGCATTGAAAATATAGATACCCCCATCGAAGAAGGTTGTAACTCAATTTTAGTGATTTTCAGGAATGTCAGAAAGCTAAAAATAATGTTTTTAAATATTTGTGGAGAAACTGTATAATACTCTAATAGTAAACAAATAAGAAAATTAGAACACAGTAGAGGTTACTTAAGAGATAATGAATGTTAAAATTTTATAAATAATTAATAAGTTTCTACATTAAAAAATTATGCAAAAAGAAGGCTATAACTCATTTCCCAAAGTTTTATAATAAAAAGGCGTTACTGCCTTTTTAAGGTTGAAATGGTACAGATAACTTGAAATGCAACTTTTTCAAATGAAGGTCATACAAATTGAGATTCGTTTTTATACTGATGGATTCACCTCATTATGCTGAATAATCCTGTAGCTGAATTTAAAAGGGACATATCGTGAGTTGCAACCTTCTTGGATGAGGTGTCAATATAATAATAACAACAACAATAATTAATAATAATAATAATAATAATAGGTAGGTGGTAGATACTTATATGAAACAAAATGAAATAATTAGGACTATTTTTATCTATATGTAATTTTGTAACGTTTTAATAAAAAAAATATATAAGGAAGTTTTCATTAATTTAGTGCATATAGGACAAAAACTTTTTTGTTCGATACTTGAAAGTGAACTTTTTCTGTAGAAACCTCTTTAGAAAATGATTTAAAAACTTCACAATATTCATAAATATTTTGTAAAGTGCCTTCATAGTTTGAAATATTTCAAGCATGGCACATCTAAACCTTATTATAAGTACGAGCCCTAACAACTATATTATGTTCAAACAAGCAAGTAATTACAAAAAAAAATAGTTTTAATATAAATTTATATTAATTCTTTTTGGTATAAACCGTAAAGAAGAAAGTAGTAATATTTTCAGTGTCTTTTGACATACTAGAAAGAACAATTTTTTTTTATTTATTGCAATAAATTTAAATATTTGATATTCAAAAAGGCTGACAACTAAATGTTGGAACAGGAATGCAAATTGAAAAAAAGTTAATAAGATGTAACATCTGAATAACTGCCTGAAGTCTATCAGGCATAGTATCGACAAGACCTTTGCAGAATTCTGGTGTAAAACTATCCCAAATTTCTTGCAATTTAGCACCCAATTTAACGCATTGTTTTACCTTTATGGTATTGCTATATGATAATTTTGATCACTTTTTGATCAGTTGGTATCCCATGTCCAATTATTTTCAAAATAATTCACAAACTATCTGGTTTGACAACAGTTTTGACAACAATAGAATAAGCTGTAGACTGTGTTTGCTTTTATTACAAAACTGTCATAATCACAGACATAGGAATAACATCGACAAATAGTAAAAAATGTGAAATAAACAATAAGTGTTCCAACATTTAGTTGTCAGCGTTTTGTAATGTCAAAATGAATTAATTGCAATAAATTAGAGAAAATATAAATTTGCTCTTTCTAGTAAATCAAAATGATAGTGTAAATGTTAGTAATTGCTTCTTAGTAGTTAAAACAAAAGTTATAGATTTAGAATAAAATATTTTTTTTCAAAAATAGTTGTTTGTTCCAACATATAGTTGTTAGGGCACGTATGTGGTCCAGACGTGCCATGCAAGGTTACTAAACGCACTCCAGATTACTTAAGATTTCCCTAAATACATTGTATAAAAATCATATTTATTTACATTTACTAACTTCCTATTTATCATATTATTATATTAGAGTGATCATATTTCTTTTGACCAAATGCTGGACAGGCTAACAGCGCCTAACGGGGGAGGGGGTAGAAATGATTCAAAAAAATAGAACCACAGAAATCTGTTATTTCTTTAAACACAAAACAACCAAAAATTATTATAAACCACTAAAAAAAACATGCATACAGCAGAAATAAAATAAAACAAGGAGAGTCAGCTGATTAGTGCCTAAACTTTAATATTTGATTGTTTGCTGGACAATAATGGTGTTTTTCTGGACAATAATGGTACTTTGCTGAACAAAATAAAATACTGGAGACTTTGAAAATGCTGTAGAATACAGCGAAATGCTCTAAGTATGGTCACTGTATCAATTATTTTAAAATTACAATCTACCTGTTTAAAAAAGAAAACATCTATAAGTACAACAAATTTTGTCAAAAAATTAATAAGAATAATTTCAACATTCTTCAAGTAAATATTACTTACCTTAAATAGTTCTTTAAAAAAGGGACTACATGCTGATAAAACAACTTTATGAGCTTGCATTTTTTGGCCATCACATGCAATTGTAACATCAGTAAAATCTTCATCATCACGCAGTGTTTCAAATTGAGATGTTATATTAGCCTGAAAATTATTCCACTTCAAACAAAACTGTTGATCATCTACAATTGCCATCCTGTACCACCAAAATAGAAATTTTAATATTGCTTTTCACTTAAACTTGGGAAACACTCACATAAAAGGACCATTTCAGCCTTAAAAATAAACGATCTTATACTTTTAATTTTAATCAATATTTAAGTCTTTCTTTTGACCAACCAAGAAAAAGATGTTTTCCCTGTTTTGTCTGGGAAAATTTGGAAGTGTTTGAGAAATGTTTTTGAATCTCATGATAAACTTAATTATTGGACATTGTAATCTTTAGTTTATAAATACGTAGTTCCAAAAATATTTTGTTAGTAAATTTCATTTTTGTTACTAGGTTATTTGATGGGATGGTAATTGTAACCTAAAAAAATGTTTTGAATACAGAATGTATAAAAATAGGACTATTTTTAAAGATAATCACTAGAAATGTTCAAATACAATTAAATTGAACCAGTTTTATAAATTTAAAAAAAAGTTTGAAAAAACGGTTATAATTAAAATCCGGTTGGTAGTTCGGAAAGAAAGTCGATATTTTTTTTCTTTTGGTAGTTCAAATTTCAAACACGTGATCGATGACCGATGACAGGTGACAGAAACGACTAAAGGAGAGTTCGGATAGTGAGGGGCTGGCGCGGGACAAAAGCGGAGTTTTTTTAGGGTGCTTTTAAATGATATTTAAGCGTGTTAAACTGTCACTAATTGCACGTAAACCTTAGAGCATAGATAAATTAATAAATATTAATTTATCTATGCCTTAGAGCATATAAGACTAGATATATCATTCAATGTATTTTGTTATGTATAAGCGGGGTCATCACTTTAGTCGTGAGGGGAGAGGGGTAGGTACTCCATTCTCAATGGCGTACGGTTTGAAAAGGTTCGTTTTTATGTTTACCATTTATACAGTGTAATGTCACAATAACTAATAATTTAGATAATTGATTCGCATCATTAGGGGCCCATCATTTCACCTCTGAGTAAAGTTACACGTATGTTTACTTGACAGATTATTAGGCATTCCAAACAAAATGGCTGCCCGTTTGAAATGACAAAGCACATGATAGGTTATAATATGGCAACACTGTAAGCCTGGTGGTTTGATAGGGTCAATGATATAGACAGTTATATAGATTGATCAACCATGGTTTTAAAAATAAACATAAGCTTATGCCTTGAAGTAAAAATGTAGGCAATTATTTTTTTTTAAATATTCAAAGGCTAAAAATTGGTTTTAAAACACATTTTTTCTAAACCGATTCAAATTAGCCAGGCAATATGGCCGCTTGCAAACGACCCGCTTTAAGCAATCTATATAACTATATAGGTGACCCTGTTATTGACAACATGCCTACAGGGTTGCCACATCTAAACTGTCAGAACCCACTGGGGTGCTATTTTCAAAGTCGAGAGAATTCATTTCTCTCGAGAGAAATGTCATACGTCAACGTAAAACAGTATTTTTAGGGTCCTAAGGGCCAGTGTAAACTCACTGATTGTTTCTCACGGTTTATTTAGAGATAATAATATCCTCCTAAGAATTTTAATCCTCGAGGCCTTTAAAAACAGCGTTTCCACATTGACGTATGACATTTCTGATGAGAATCTTGAGAGAAATGAGTACTCACCATAGACATGAAGAGGGGAGATAGGAAAATGGCTGCCCGGGGGACCTATTTTCAAACCGTGTGAGTACTCATTTCTCTCAAGATTCTCATCAGAAATGTCATACGTCAATGTGGAAACGCTGTTTTTAAAGGCCTCGAGGATTAAAATTCTTAGGAGGATATTAATTATTTCTAAATAAACCGTGAGAAACAATCAGTGAGTTTATACTGGCCCTTAGGACCCTAAAAATTACTGTTTTACGTTGACGTATGACATTTCTCTCGAGAGAAATGAATTCTCTCGACTTTGAAAATAGCACCCCGGGTGGCAAGCAAAAACGTTTACGATAGCGTAAATGCGGGGGAGGATTTGAGTCTGCGCATTAGTTAGAATATTGTGACATTTGACATTTAGTTGTCTTGTGATTGTTGTAATTTTTAGCAATTTTTGTACGATTTTTAAAGTTTTTGTGAGTTTTGGAAAGTTATTTTGATCCCTAAAGACGTCCTAAAGACTTCTATAAACAATGGTTAAAACATGTTTAGTTTTATTCTGTCCAAACCGATGAAATAATTCCGAAGAACTTGTCATAAGTAAGTTTTTAACACCAATACAGACCCGTATTTAACAATTATTTTTGGATGAATCAATTAGGTATTTAATTATTGTTCTAGCCCAGTATCCATACTGGGGTTCTAATAAAAACCTTGTCTAGTTATATATAATTATTCGTTTTTATTTGTCTTTTAGGTTAGAAAAAAAAGGCTTAATGTAATGGAAGCTCCTATAAAGAAAATGTATGCCAAGGAAATATTTCAAAATCGTTCAAGCATTTCTTATTTTGAATTTTAGTCAGTGATAAAACTGTGATTAAAAAGAATGCCACTCCTACTTTATTTTGGCCAAGTAATAAAAAAAAGAACATGTTCCAGAAGCTCATGAACAGAAAATGTCACCAAAGGATGCTAGGTAAGTTTTATTTCTATTTCATTTAAATATAGGTAATACCCTATATGCGTGCTAACACTATTTATAATGAAGCCTTCTTTTTTTTAGTAAACTTTTCAAACCATTTTTTAATAGAATTTTAAGCAGTTCTAATAGTGCTGGCTTTAGAAGATCTACCAAAAGAAATTATTGAAAACTAACCAAAATCATTCATTAATGTGTAAGTTACCAGATTAAATGTGTTTCATAACCAGCATGTAGTTATAAATTATATTTATTAATTTTTATCTGTTTTAGGTTAGATAAAAAGTATTGGAAGATCACACAAAGAAAATTTTAAAATATGTTCGAAGCATTTTGAATTTTAGTCAGTGATAAAACTGTGATTAGAAGGAATGCTACTGCTACTTAATTTTTGCCAAGTAATCAAAAAGAGAACATGCTACAGAAGTTCATGCAAAGGAGGCTAGGTAGGTTTATTTATACTTCATTTAAACATAATGCCTATGCAGTCTATATTATACCACTGTTTTACAGAATTTTAAGCAATTTAGATAGTGGAGATGATCTCCCAATAGAAATTATTGAAAACGAAACAAAAGAATTCATTCTTATGTTTAAGTGACTTGATTGAATGTCATGTACTATTCGTTTCATATGCTTGCATTTGAATATGCACATTTTTTACCTCTGGAGCATTATTATTTGTTTGTTCACATCTACTACATCTGCGTTTGTTTATATTTTCTTTATTTAAAATGATATTTTGAGGATTGTCAAACCTGACATTTTTTGTTGTTGGATTCGTTCCATGCCAGGTTCAGTTACAGGTTTATCGATTTATCCTTTGTTTATGCTAGCCATATATGCTCATGAATATAAAAGTGATCATTTGTTTGATTTTTGTTAAGTTTTCAAATTTAGATTTTTTCTATAATATAGGTATCGCTAACCATCAGTAACTAGAGAGTAGGTATTTTAATTCAAAAAATATTTTTAAAGTAAATAATCATAAGAAAAATTACAACGACAACTACTTTTGTATTCATATTATAATGACTCAAAGGTCAAACACAAAAAGTATAAAACTTGTCATTGTCATTTTTACCACATGGCTAGTAGGTCTAGAGTGTTTCTTTATTACATCTACATTTAACCCTAATCTTCTGTTACGTGATAAAAATTCACATTTCATCAGATGCATCCTATATGATGATAAACAAGCACAGCTATAAGCATGCAAATTTAATAATCTTAAATCTTTCCATGTAAATATCTGTTAAATAGTGATTTTTTTTAATTGCAGAAATACAGTAAAGAAGACAGAAATGCAGATATCTAAACAAACTAAATGTGGTACAGATATCAAAAAAGACAGCAGACGTATAAATGATGCAATGTTACACTCATTCCCTTAGCAAGTTCTACCTGTGTTAAAGAAGAGAAATATGATAAGTATCAATGCTGGAACATTTTTACTGTGTCGTTAATGTTTTCAAATAGGTAGTTTTATTAGAATTAAATGTCAATAAATGGCATGTAGTTGTTATAATTTGTACACCTGATACTCTTATCAAAATATCTACTTGTAATATGTTGTGTATGTTTTGTATTTCATATACTGCTATAGAATTTTTAAAAGGGAAAGTATACCTTATAATAAGTAGACCAATGTATATTCTAGCTCAATAAAAACATTTATAAAGCATAATAGTTAAAAAAATGTAATACTTTTCTAATACAAGACGTATTTCTAATCAGGCAATGATCGAGAGTTCTTTCAAAAATAATATAATTAAGTTGTATGTAATTTACTTATTTATACCTTAATATTTTTATATATTTTACAATTACTTTTGACGACTGTAAACAACATATCGAAGGCAACAAGGCTAGACCTCGTAAGTCGCAAAATCAAAATTTTTCAAGAGATAAAAAAAAAAAGATTCACAAGTGCATAGAACAATCCATTTTACTCTATAATGGGACTAAAATTTAACCATATTTTGTTCAAAAATTTTAATACATACTTCATTTATACAGTAGATGGAGTGGAATCTTTTAAACGAGATTATCATAAAATATAATTTTCAGTGGCAATGTTAGTTACGAGGTCCTGCATTGTGGCTCTCGATATGTCCAAAATAAAGAAAAAAAGCCCAATTTAGATAATACAATAAATATTGTACAATTTTAAATAAAAAATCTAACCTTCTATTTTACAGTATCTATAAATTATAATAAAAAATATATATAGATCCTTAGCCAATCAGCCAGTTTTAAATTTAATACAATTCATACAAATAATTATATTTTTATATATTTTGTAATTCTATATTGTAATTGACACCCAGTTGGAAGAACACTTATATATATCTTTCAATATCTAATGATCGTATAATTTTATTAGACTGAACGTAATTTGATGTTCATATCATTAAGACAAATCACATTCTCAAACTCTGTCAAAGTTTGTCGTACCTATAAATTTTAATGAATATTGTTGCAATCGGTTGTTTGTATCTGGGTACAATATACATTTATATTAGTATGTACACATTTTTTTAAATATGTATATATTTGTTTTCTGTCTTTGTCAATACGATGTATTTTTCAACAATAAAACAATTTGAATTAGGAACCTGCGAATATCAGGCAGAGACTCCTGTCACTCGTAGCATCTAAATTTGTGTCGATGTATGTAGTGAAAAGAACATAAGTTGGACCCATATCGATGCTTTCTGACAGTGGTCTCTCTTTGTTACCTGCATGTTCCTATTAAACTTTGTTAAACTCATTGTAAGATATACCTTCTGTGTTAAAAAGTCCGTACCTGTCTAGTATCCTAAAGATATTTTAATAATAAGTAGTTTTCTTTGAATTAAATGTTATATATTCTTTGTATTTGTTAATGTCCTGAAGATTGTATTTGAACAAAATGTTATTCAATTCTTATAATTTGTACCCCTAATACTATTATTAAAATAACTGCTTGCAATATATGTTTTTTTTCAAGGATTTTCAAATGTTAGGTAATTTTTTTTGAATTAAGTGTCTCATTTATTTTTTAATAACTTTTACACCTGATACTAAACTATTATTGAAATACTTGCAATGTTTGTTAAATATTTTTGTATTCTGTAGCATCTTGCAAGATTTTCAAATAAAAGAAATAGTTCAAATAAGTACCTAGTTTTGTTTTCTTCATTGGTCCCCAGCCTAAACTTAAATTTGCCTTTATTTCCAAGATTAAGTTTTGATAGGTATAATTTAATAAATATTTCACTCGTTGTCTACAATATTCGACTCGATAGTGGAAACGGTAAGCATCTGGTATTCATTTGTGATCAGGAGATAACAATGGTTGTAATTCTATAGCAAAAATGGTTTACTCTCTACAGGAAAGAATCGAAATAATTATCCTTTATGAAGAGGTTGGAAAATGCGCACGAAGGGCAGCATTTAAATGAAAGGCATCCTAATTGTAATGTAAGTCATATTTATACTCTCGATTTGGTAGCAAAATTTTTGGAAACTGGTTCGGTGAAAAATAGGAAAAGAACCGACGAGTACTAAATGAAGAAGCTCTAATTGAGGTTTTGGGAACATTTGTTACCGTGTCAACTAGCTCCATACGAATAGTAGCAGAACAGATGGGAATATCACGCGAGACTGTAAGAAGAGCACTGAAAATGCATACATTTCATTCCTGTAAAATGCAGTTACTTCAAGAGCTCTACGAAGATGATTTTGATAAAAGAATAGAGTTTTGTAAAACCATGTCTGATCAAGTTAACGCCAACCCCAATCTTCTGCTGAATATCTGTTTCAGTGATGACATTTTATTTTATATTTTTTTCTAAATGACAATGTAATAAACACAAATGTTGGTACTGGAGCAATGAACACCAGGTATATTATTCAAGAAGGGCATACGCAATTATTGGTTCTTTATTTAATGAAGGAAACTTGCCAGGCGATCTGTCCCTTAATATGCTTGCAGAGATTATTGATCCTCTTATAAACTCAGGAGCTAGAAACAAACTGATGCAGAAGGTAATTTAGTTTTACAGGAGATGTGTTACATTTCCAGCAGGACGCTGCTACACCTCATTTTTTCTTCTCGTCTGACAGAGATTTCCAGATCCTTTGATTAACAGAAGGGGAGCAATTGAATGGCCCCCAAGATCACCTGATTTAACTCCTTTAGAATTTTTTCTTTGGTGACACCTTAAATTCGTTGTTTATGAAACACAACCTGCTGATATTGATGATCTTAAAAGGAGAATTACACAAGCATGCCGGTCAATTTCCGGTAAAAGTTTTCCGAAATGTTAGAGAGGAGTTGGGAAACAGACTTTTTACTGTTTACAGTACAATGGACAACATTTTGAAAAGTTTTTAAAATAGTGTACAAGTAGATCTTATGTGTTCTATTTTTAAAATTTCTTGTGCAAATTAAAAGTTATTTATTTTGTAAAAGTCACCTTACCAAAAAAATAAAAAGTTAAACATGTAGACTTGATATTCGTCCTGTTATTTAACTTGATAGAATAATTTTTGTTTAATAAATTAGGGTACCATTGGGAAGATAATTAAACGCCCTTTAAAATGATGTGCCTCTTGACCCCTTTTCCCATTTAAGATTTAAGGGTAACAACTACCCCTTCTAGGAGGTTGAGCCACGATGAGTGTTAAAAGTATTTATTGTAGGTGTCCTCCTTGAAAATAAAATTGACGGGTTTTGGCGATTTTTCACATTATTTAATGGAAGAAAGATATTTAATTTGGGAAGTTTTCGGTGTCACCCTGTATGTATATCACTTGTTACATAAACACTCATAAAGAAAAAAATTAATACAAAAATTTAAAGACTACTCGTTAGATGAATTTATAAATAATTTTTAATATTTCAATCAATTTTTACGTACCTATATGTGAGCATTGTATTTCGTTTATCTATGATATGATGAATGTTTTTTTGAATGCCTATGTTGTATTCAGCTAACCTTATGAAATTTAGTTATTTATTAATATAAAACTAATTTTGTAACCTGTCTCATCTCATCGGAAGATAATCTAAAGAGAATAATATAAATGTATGTATAGTTGCCCCTTAACGCCAACGCAAATAATTAGACGTCCCTGGCCGCACTAGCTATACTTAAATTATCTCAACTAATACACAATCTTGTTTAATTGTGTATTCCTCTTATTAAAAAAGTATTCGTAATTTACATTTAATTATATGTATATTTTTATTGAATTAATAAAAAAAACTGAGTACAATCCTGGAAACACTCAACTGCGCAGACTCTCCGCCTCCCCGGCAGGTTCTCCTTGTGTAAACGTTTTCTGAAATGACAGTTCCTATCTCCCCTCCTCTCATATCTATGGTACTCACACGGTTTGAAAATAGGTCCCCTGGTAGCCATCGGCGAGTTCGGTCAGTCAGGGGCTGGAGCGGGACAAATTTTAGGGTGCTTTTAAATGACATTTAAGCGTGTTAAACTGTCACTAATCGGACTAAACCGAACGCTAAAAGAGTCGTTTGGAGTTAAAAGTGTTAAAGGAGTTAAAGGAACGTGGCAAACCGAACGCAATGCATTTCGACAGATCGTTGGAATGCGTAATCAAGTAGTTATTCAACTTTACTCACGGCCATATGCACCATTCTTCTGTTAATAGTTATCAGAGAGTTAACTACATAACTGACTGTTAAATTGACAATTTTGTATTCACCATTACAAAATACGACTAACAATCTGTTAAAGGCGTTGTTAATGTAACAAACCAAATTTGGCCTGTTAATTTTATTTATCAGACTATTTTAATTTTACTTGTTTATTTTGAAGGGCCATATAAGGTTTTATAGGATATGAACAGTAATATATACGTAACAGACTGATTTCTTACTGAAACTGGTAAATAGATGGTACATAGATGGTGCATAGCAAATTCTGTTAACACACTGTTATTTTTTATACTACTGTTAGATAACAGAGGACTTAGCTGGAAAATGGTGCATATGGCCGTCAAAGGGGAAAAGACTGGCACTTAGAGAAACAAATTTATTTAAAAATATTAAGGGATTTTTACACGATCAAACGAACTTGTGAAGTTCGATCGTAATTATATGAGGCGCTTCGTCCGAATAGATTACTCTATAATAACTTAGTAGTACCGGTTTTCGGTGCTAGATGGCACAACGTTCAAAGATAAAAAAAACTTCTTTATCGGTTAAGTATGCTTACCTATTTTACCGATCCCTTTCACACGTCATAAAGTTTAAAGCAAATTCAAAATTTGTTTTTCGATTTGGATTTATACCTACCTGAAACAAATACAAATGGGTTGGGTAAAAATGGGATGGGAAGTAATCTATTTGGACGAATCGCCTCATATAATTACGATCGAACTTCACAAGTTTCGTTTGATCGTGTAATTATATTCGGCGCTTCGTCCGAATAGATTACTTTATAATAACTTATTAGTAGGCTGTTTAAAGTTACATTGTTTCAGGCTTAGGAAATGGATCAAGGTTATACAGTATCTTCTTTGATATTTCCTAGAAAAACAAAAGTTATTGTTTTTAAGCCTATGGTAAAAACAAGCAAACATTTTATAAACAATCTAACCTACTATGTAAACAGAAAAAGTATCTTTTTTAAGATTCTATGATGAGAATGTAAAACAATTAATACCTGATTATTTAATTATTGCTTCTGCAAATCTGGATTCTTCCAGAAGCCTGTCGTTGTAAAAATTTATAAAAACTTTCCACAGAATGTCTCCTGGAATAAAGCAGAAAATCTAGTAGTACCTATACCTATTTATATACCTGCGGCACTGCTTTACTTATTTTTCTTAAAACAATTTGATGTATGGTTTAGGTTCCCACTTTTAGTATGGTGGTAAACTGGCAATTAATAAAAATTCCTCGTTTTCATGATTTCAGCTATTCATTAATTAATATACTCTACCGTTTATGTACGATGCTCTAGCGGAGTAGTAGCGATGCAGATCCTAGAGGATTTTCTACGAGATATTACCAACTCCAACAAATCTTACAAAAGTTTTAGAATCTTTCTGTTTTGATGTTTTATGAGCACTGGGATTAATATTTGGATCAAACCTGTGATTATGATATTTTGTATTTTATTAGTTTGTTTGCATAGCCAGTTATTATCAGGTAAATTAAGATTGTGGTCTTTTGGACTAACTGTTCCAGTGACAACTGTTCTGGTAAATTATTCAAATAATCCAGCACATTTCAAAGATTTCAAGAAAAATAACGTGATTTTGTAGGTCTTAACTTAGACATACCTTTTTGTGAAGTATTTTACATTTATATCGGCTCCAATACGTTAGCTTTAGGTATTAGTAAAATATATTACTAACTGTTTCCAGAAATATTGAAAGCTGGGTTTTTCTGGACTGTTTTTAGAAGTAGTGTTGTAAAAATACATCACGAATGATTTGTCTATTACCTTTTGGGTTTTATATTGATTTCCAGGGTTAGAACCATATTGTATTGCATTATTTGTATTTTAACTATTATTTTGATTAATTTTAATTAAATATATTATTGTATATCATACCCAAACATTATACCTAACTGAATGGAGAATTTCTGTTTATATATAAGTAAATACAGGAATTTATCAATTTCATTATGCAGAGCTGTTACCAAAGAATCATTTGATATTTTATGGAAAAATCTGTGAAGGGGTTTCCCAGACTATTTTTTATGTCTCATTGTTAGGTGACAAGCATATATTTATTACCTTACCAATACTGGACACTCCCAGACTTAATTTTATTGACTTTATATGTCAGTTAAATATTTTTGATATATTTCTGGGGATTTTAATAGAGGACAAATATTTATTAAAAAAATCATTTTTTCCTTGCCAAATCTTTTAGAATTAAGGCCAAGTTCAACGCGTTGTCAATGACCAGTGACGGCGACTTTTTTATCACAAGAAATACAGCTCTGAACGATAATATTTTCAAAAACTGGTTTCATAAATGGGTTCAAAAAACTGTAAAAAATGATGAAAAGTCTATGGGTTGTTTTACTTTTAATGCATAATATTTTAATAAGTGATATTTAACAAATATTTAAAAGTTATGGACTTTCCATCATTTTTTATAGTATTTAAAAGTTAAAACGCAAAATACATTCTTTTATTTTTGCCTAATTATTTCAGGATTCTTGTGATAAGATTTAAAAATGTAGGGCCCTTAAGATGCTGCCATCTGAACAGACGGAATAGACACTAATTTGAAAAATTGCAACATCGCTCCCTATGCAGACGAATGTAAAATGGCTTAGCCCAATTTGACCATGTATCTGGGTGAGGGGCGAGGTGGTGTGCGGGGAAAGGTTGCAAGTAAATAAATTATTCTATAAATGCTATTTTCTGTTTGGAACACAACACAAGCATGTTTGTTTTGAAAGTTTGACGTTTATGGTTTGACGTGTCATTTCAATTTAATGGACTTTAATAATTTAAAAGATTAGATACCGCATCGTAAAAACATTTTGACCCCCCATATGATGGGCGCCATGATAAATAAATGTCAATAAATTTTAAGTTGGCACTTCTGACAAGACAGAATCGGCACAAGTTTAGTAATAAGCGTAAGATCGGCGTTCGATGTATATTATCGATTTTATTATCTGTTGTGTTGTTTATTTTGTTCTTCTAGTAAAGGTTTTATTTAAAACATTATTTTTTAGTTTAGGCGTTTAGTGTTTTATTTTAATAAAAAACATTTGTGGTTTGGTGTTAAATTTTTACAGGATTTTCAAAATCTCTTGTTGTTTTGTACGTGAATGTAACAATGCATCCAACGGTAGAAGATACAAGTAAGGAATAACATTTCATGTGTAAGTTTTTAAAAATATTTGTATATTATCAAAATCAAATAATTTGTGTTTTGTTGTAGCATACCAAAAAAATTTAGGAAAGAATAACTGATAGCCATAGGAAGACCATTGAATCATTTTGTGACTTTAGTATAAGCCCAGAAAATTTGGGGATACTAGCTGAAACGGCAAATGTGTTATTGGCTCCTTGTTAGTGACCTATTGTACAATTTTTCCAACACACGTTCCATGATCCTTTGAACTTGGCTGCACCGTACTGATGAAGACCAATAGTCAGAAAAACATGTCGACCGTTACTTCTTTTTTACTTTTTTTTATTCGGAAAATGTCCACTATTACTACCTTGATACAATAATATTAGTTCCGTTCTAAGTAGGTACATATTATAGTTTGTATGTTTTATGCTTTATTTTATTACATGTAATAAATATTAGGAAATATACCGTCAAACGGGGTTAAGTAAATCAAAAAAACACGTTTTTTTATCTTTTCTCCAAAGATAAGGAAACTAAAAATATACAAAAAATATTGAAGGTTGTGACACTCATTACGAGTGGTTCTAATAATAAATCATGTTTTTTTGAAAAAACAGAAATATATAAATTTTTTGTTAAAGAGTGACTCACTTTACCCTCTACTTTGGGGTAAAGTGAATCATGCATCTAAATTGTATTAAAACTCATTTTAAAATGTCTATGGGTAAAATGAATCAATTTAGAGCAAAAAAAACGTCATAAGTTAAAGCTCCTCTAACGCGCTTCATATTTTCTGCCAATTTAAAAGTTAGGTCTCTATGTCTGCTCATAAAGCTTTTAAACCAGTCGACTCCTGGCATATTCTCTTTAAATCTTTTTTCTGTCATTCCAATTTCGTTTAAATATTGTTGCACAATTGTCCTAACGTCCGTACATTTTAACGGAAATCCCCACTCGGCACAAATTACTAGGGTTTTCTTTAGTCTAGTTTCCTGAGTTTCAGTTAGTGCAGTCTGCCGACCATCTTTTAAGGGGTTTTTTCCATGATACCTTCTTTGAATTGTGCTAAAAGGAACGCCAAACTGTTCTAAAGTTTCTCTTATAGACATTCCCCGTCGAACCTCTGCCAATGCCAGGACAACAACACCGGATCATAATTACATTTTCCTCGTGGTCCCAACTTTTTTTAATACACCCTTGGCATGCTGAAACTAAAAAACTATATTAATAAAAATACAAAAACAGCACAATTTTATTATATGACAGAATAAAAATAAACAATTTATACAATGCAACCCAAATATTACAAAAACATGAGTGATTCACTTTACCCCTTTTACCGGCTTTTTTTTATTAAAAAAAAAGTGACAACTTTACTACAAATATTACGACATGAAATATATGAATATTATATTGCTAACTACCTAATAAATACATTTATTTTATTTAAACAAATTAAATTTCAAAACAATGAGCTCTACACTGTGTCGTTTTTAATATTTCATAAATAAACAAAAAATCGTTGATCCCATAAACTTTTCGTGTAACTTACCAGTCTACTTAAACGCAACAAAACACTCGGTACTACGTCCAAAGGTACACTGAAGCGACACTCTGATGGGAACATGAAATAAACTTAAAGCTTTCGATGACAACATTGCCGATTTTCCAAAAAGTGTCCAGTGATTCATTTTACCCACTATGATTCACTTAACCCCGTTTGACGGTACTTTTATAGTAAATAAATTGATTAAAGCAATATGTAAGAATAAGTTTATCTAAGGATTGTTAAAGGATTGTTAAAGCAATTTTTCATATCCATTGTTTATTAATTTGTTTCATTTAATTCTTTCTTATTGAGTAAGTTATTTCATATAAATATGCGATACTTGTAAAATGTAATATTTTCTTTTAAATAGGTATATATTATGTTTGCATAAAATATTGTTCAGTTAATAAAAACAGAAATATTTTGTCTTTTATTCAAAAGAAGATTGTAAATTTTTCAAAATATATTTACCTACCCCAAAAAAAGATTAATAAAACCAGTTAGTCATATACACATTTTCTATATATTTATAGAGGTACTTTTTAAATAACTTTCAATACATTCGAAATCTGTGGTTTTATTAAACTCAATGTAACAAATAATAATAGGTATTCTCAAAAATATTTAAAAATAAAATCGAGATGGGACTCTTGTATAATTTAGTGACTATTCGCCTATGGTTAGTGCACTGCTGTATGTCCCTGGGTTTTCTACATTAGAACAATACTGCTTCTCCACTCTAGCAGTATTTTTTGCATCTCACAAGATTATATTTATTAAAAAACCAAGGAATTGTTTCGGGCCTATTGCTGTGCCCTTTTCCAACATTCCCAAAGTTTTTTTTTTACTTTCTGCTGATTGGATCTCCGATAGCGACAACTCCATTTATTGTTCCACTGGTTTTTTATCAAATTTTTAAAATAACTTCTATATATTTATCTTTTGCAACGACTTTGCTTACCTGCTTCATAATCTCTTCCCTATGCCCCAATTTCTCTAACAGGTGAGATCTTATACTCGCTCTATTAAATCAAATTATCATTATAGTTTATTTGAAAATGGTTGGTAGCACAGTTTTTATGGCAAAGGTCCATATTTTTATATAATTTTGCTATTATTAATTTTCAAATAAACTATAGGAATAGGAGTAATCTATTAGTTTTTCTAAAAATACCTTGTTAAGTAAGTATATCTTTCCCTAGTTAAAAAATTCGAGTTTTTATTTTCATAATATAAATAAATGACCGGTTAACAATCACATTCTTTTAAATAGTACATTTGACATCGAAGTAAGTATTTTCTCCATATTGCCAAACAGGAACAGATAATTTACTTGTAATTTGAATTATATTACATAAATCTCACTGAATTTCTCTATAATTCTCATAGCAATATGTACACAAAACACTTATCCAATAATACATATATATAACCATGTAAAAATAACATTTCAAGAACGAGAAAATTTATAAAACCGGTCCTGTCTGAACAGATCTAGGAAAATCAAATAGGTTTGTCAAAGTTTTGTTCTTAATTTGAAATTAGAAATTGTGCGTCTCACTCACTTATAACTAATAACAAAGTGCAGATTATCGGTGTTCACGTATTACAGAACACACAAACTAAAAATCAGTGTAGCCAAAACATAAATTTACCTAACATGGCGACAAGCTTGAATGGGGTCATTTTTTTGTATTGACAGCATACGCCAAGCGGTATCTAGACTTTCTGAGGGCTATGGATGCAATGTACTTATATTATTTATATATATTATTGTAGATCCAGGTATGTTTTCGGTTTCTATTTTATTTTTATTTTCTTTATTTGGCTAGTTTGCTAATATCACAATATTCAAATTTAGTAAAAAATATAACAATTATTTTAATAACATTTTAAATAGGAAATGTAATTTAACTGCAATTGTTTTGATAACAGTATTTGCATATGGTCTGTGAATTTCATCTGTTTCCGAATAATTACCCTTAAATATTTGAATTTTTCTACTAACTGTACAGATTTTTTTCCAATTTCCTATATTGTTTGTCCACAAACTGCATATAGTTATTACTTATCAGCTTATATTTTGTTTTAGGTAATTGTCTTGATTTTTAACAAATGATTGGAACATCATTTTTAAACTTCGTTTAGTAATTTATACTTCGTTTAACACAACGGTGGAATCGACCCTAGCCATCACAGGGTCCATATTCTTGTAACTATGTGAGTTAAGAGCCGATTCCACCGTTGTGTTAAACGGAGATTAAAATGACATTGTTAATGTAAAAATGTCATTTTAAACTTAGTTTAACACAACGGTGGAATCGGTCCTAAGAGAATAGGCGAGTAGCGAGTAAGGCCGGAGCCCGGAATCATATGAATGATGAAAGCACCGTTGCCAGACGTACGAAAATTATCGTATTTGTAATATACGTCCCAGACAGCACACCAAATCCTTTAGATATCTACTGGACATCCCAATATCCACTGAATGTCCAGTCCATGGTGGATATCTATTTTATATCCATGAGATGTAATTAATACACATGCAAATGTCCATAAATAATAGTAATTATATAGCAAATTGTTAAAAAATTACGCCATTGTGGCTAATGGTACCGTTCAGATATTTAAAATTAATTTTTTTTTAAGGTGTATTGAATATCCCATGGACATCCACTAAATATATCAAAGTCTAGGCGCGAACGCAAACCATGGTGGATATCCACTAGATGTAATTTTTGATTTTGTCCACTAAGAAGAAAGTCATTCTTGGACTGGTTTCGTCCTTATTAGGACTAGAATTATCTCCATTTTTAAGAATAACCCGCCTGGCTTTTATTCCACCAGTCTCTGAACTAGGTACTACAGCAACCTTTGATTTCACTTGCTAAGTATAGATGGCGATACCACTTTTGCTCGTTGAATATATCTACTCATGCTCAACCCGCCGTAATTGAGTTCGACCGAATTTGGTATTGCAATCAGACTCCTTTAGAGACTGGAGTCGAGAATTTCAATTTATTGCAGAAGAGTCCTAATAAGGACGAAACCGGTCCAAGAATGTCACATTTGAGTTTGGAATTATTTCCTTTTTTATCTATAGGATATATAGATTGGTTACTTTATGAACCTCTACTAAAGATACCCATAAAATATTTTGCTGAATATCCATAGAATATCTTCCATATCCTAGATATAGACGGACATTTGGATATCCATATTAGATCCACTGGATATCTATAAAATATGTTGTGGATATATTGGATATCCACAAAATATATTTTGTGGATATCTCTGGGATTTCTTCTATTGTCTGGAAGATACCCCTTAAATATTTTGCTGGATATCCATAGGATATCTTCTATATTCTGGATATAGACGGACATTTGGATATCCATATTAGATCCACGGGATATTTCTGATATCCTGTGGATATATTGGATATCCATAAAAGATATTCTGTGGATATCTCTGGGATTTGGTGTGTTTTTCAAGTGAAAGAAACTACTGAAGTATTTTAAAACTGTGATTTGATCTCAAGTTTGAATACATTTTGGCAAAATAGGATGACCATTTTAGAAATTTCCTAATATACATTTTCTTTTATTGTTCAGGATTTCTATAATGAAAGTTAGGGACTATTTATAATGAGAGCTAGGGCAGAACTCTCATAAGGAGTTCGAAATAAAGGTTTGCTGCAGTGAATAACTAGGTTTAATGTTGACATGTACCGTAATATATATAAACCGTCTTGGAAATATTTTCCCAACTTTTTACTATTTCTTCGTTGATTGGTTTTCCGAGAGAGATGTTGCTATTAGGATCCGCTCCCAGAATATCCTGATACTGAATTTGATCCTTACTATTCGAACGTCTGTTCTGGTGAAGATGACGAGTTTAATGTATGTACCTCTTAGGTTCTGATTCTGAATCAACTTAAATCTATATTTAATCAATGGCTAATTCATGAGGACATAAAGGGGCATTTTTTTTTATATAATCGCTGGAATGTGGTTTAACGATGTGAATCAGGCGACACAACAACTGGTAATGAGTAATGTAGGCAGGTAGCGATAGAGAGTGACGTAAAATTTTAAATCTAAACATGTGTGTCAGCGGCGTAACATAGGTATATTACATGGTTATCTTTATTTCCACCAACAAGGATGTGAAGCATAATCGGAAAATTAGTCGCTAAAAATTGGACGCTAAGTTCACACCGGTTGTGCGACGTTCATTTTCTAATGAAAGATTTTGAAATTTTTGTCAAAACGTGTATCATTTCCACTACACCGTAATTTTAGTTGGTGGTTCATATTTTTAATAACTTTTTGGTGATCATCCTGCTTCTCTAATTTCTTTTAACTCTCAGAATAAGCTTCAACTCTGATAAGATCTTCATGTGTTTTAAAGAATAAAAATCTTAATGACTATTACAAAATATTACAAAATTGCTGTAGAGCAGGGCCGGCGAGAGGGGGGCTGGCGGGACAAATTCCGAGGGCCCTGGCACACAAATGGGGCGTGAGGACTTTTTATTTTGTTATAAGTTCGCTACAAAAGGGAGGAGCGCTGGTTTATGTAAAATACAGTTTTTGCTTGAGGACATTTTTTTTATTTACTTATAGCCCAAGAGCCCACTGCAAATTTTTACCGTCATCTGATAACGAAATGAAATATACCCCAAAAGCATGGAAAAACATTGTACTTTACCAAATGGCACCTGTGCCAATCCCAATCCTGAGCAAAGTGGCTTAAAAAAATTATTTTATATTAAAAAAAATCACATAAGGCATGACAGCGCTAATTTTGTTTGCCCTTAAAGTTTTCCAGAAAATAACATTCAAATATATCTTGATATATATCGTTAAAGGGAAACATTTTCTTCCTCTTAACATCGCACAAAAACATCTATCCACGATTAGTAGGTAAATATCATTAGAAATATGAATCAATGTTTGCTGATTTAAAAATTTATTTGTATCTCTATTGTTGTGATTCATTTTTACAGGTTGCCATAGAAACGACAATATAACTACTATGATTATGGTTTAAAATAATTGTCTAACAAGAGTTTATAAATATTATTGACTATCTCTGCCAATGGTTTATACAATGCCATCCTTCTTCCTTTCATACATAAACATGGTTTAAAAGGTAGGTAAACATATTAATAATTCAGGTTTAAAAGCTAGGTTCACAATGAATTAGAATTGCAATTTTCAGGGAAAACATAATTGTCGTTGTTATGTTTTATGTGATTTTTTGAATATAAAATACTTTTTTTTAACTACTTTGCTCAGGATAGGGATTGGCACAGGTGCAATTTGGTAAAGTACAATGTTGTTACATGCATTTGGAGCATATTTCATTTCGTTATCAGATGACGCTCGAAATTTGCAGTGGGCTCTCATACTATTATGAAATGTGATATTGGAAATTGAAAGGGCTTAATTTTTTTTATAAAATTATCGCGGGGCCCCACCTAGTAGTGTTATCCCTAGTGGATAAGAGATTATGGTGTGCCTGATGATGAAGTGAACAAATTTCGAAACCGGTCGCCGTTCAAATACAAATGTCTTTGTGAGATACAAAGGACCTCTTTTCTTTCTTTTTCCCACCTTTAAAATTTAATTATGTAGTTATGCCAAATTTTCTTTACACTAATTATACTTTTTACTTTCCTATCTGTTACAGATTTTTACGCTTTGGAGTCCCCTGAATCTGTTTTGACTATTTTCGCGATGGTGTCTGTGTGTGTGTGCATGTGTGTGTGCGTGCAGAGATAAGGGAGATAAAGATAGGAAACGCCCATAAGAAGCCAATGCTTAACAACGACCAGCTTTATCGCAGTTAACATCTGACCCACTATGTGGCGCTTTAATAGATATCAAACAACGCAGCGGGAAATTTAAAAACCTGATAATAAAGGTTATATAAATATCGACTGCACTTTCATGTTCTTTTAAATAAACATAAACAATGTAATTACGCTAAATTATTTATTAAAAAGAATACTACACTTACAGTCTATTATCGATTAATTATTGTAAATCTATATTCATGTCAAATATTTTTTAATTTTTGATTGTTATTTGTAACATTGCATTTTTGTTTTTATTTTCCAAACGAATGGCCAATGATTTAAAAATGTTGAGTGCAAATTCAATAATGAGAATTCAGATATTTTTCGTCCTATATCAAATCTTCTTTCTAACGTTTTGAAGCCATTTTCTTGTTCTAAAACAATAAATAATACATAAATACCTACTTTGTGACAAAACTTGATTACTATTTGTGTTACTTACATGAATAGATCTTACGTACTTTGGTTAATTAAAGAACGCCACATTGGGGTTGTTAAATTTATTCATGTGGCATGTGTTACTAAAGCAATACGTTCTCTGACTTATTGTAATATTACAAAATATAATTTTTGTCCTCAAATTTCACACAGCCACAACTATTTCGCTTAGTTCATCTAGAGGATAACACAATCATGAACTCAAAATTTAAAATTTAAATTCAGGATTCTTCGATATACATAAAATTAACTGATTTATATTTACAAACTATCCACTGCTATCCACGTCTACTGTCTGTCTCAGTGTCGCCAACCGTAGGATTTAAATTGTATTTATACGATTTTTTAACTCTCTGTACGATGTACAATTGCATCAGTGAGATCGTACCACAGACCTTGATCGTACGTAAAAATATTTAAATATCTACAACAACTTCAGAACATAATACAATAAAACTCAAAAACTACTTGCAAAGATTCATAGGCCGTTCGTAATTTCTGCAGGCAGTCATTTTCGTTCTGACTTATCGTGATTTTGATCATGGTGATTTTGTACACCGACTATCACGGCATAAGAAAAGCTTGCATGCAAAATTTTAATAACTTTCAAGTGACAGTCATTGATTACTTTAAATGTGTTAATTTAAAGTTTCATGTATCTTCTTTAGTTTTTTTTCGTTGTAAACATTTTTATAAATAGATAAATAAATTATCATGCCAAATTTTTTTTTTGTCATTCCATTTAAGGACGGGGTATCCCTGTGTATTAAAATTGTATGTGTAGACCAAAAGTTAAATCGACAGTTTTCCGAATATGTAGTGTTTAAAAATCTAATTTTACGAGATGATAATACTGTTTATATGATACAATTGGAAACGACCTTTTTTCATCGGCACTCTTTTTTCTGACCTTTTGACACGCGCCTATTTGTTATATGATGTATGATTATCGGTTATTTATCAACTAAAAGTATAGGAAATTAGTACATTGTGAATAATAATATCATTTTAATGCTATTTTTGAAACTAGTTCAAAAGTTGCATTTAACGATACTCAATGTTTCATTTTACCGTCAGTTTTAGTTTGACATATCCGTCATTTTATGTTTACAAAGCTCAGTTTCTATTAGGCATTCCAACGACCTGTCCAAATGGCTACCAGTGGGTAATGACAGTTTAGATATGGCAACCCTGTTGTCATGTTGGCATTAACAGGGTCAATGATACATATATAGTTATAAAGATTGCTCAAAGCTGGTCGTTTACGAGCGGCCATATTGCCTGGCAAATATTAAAGGTGTTTTTTAGCGAGTGTTTGGTTTAAAATATTTTCGACTGTTTTAAACCGTTTAAATTTTAGCGATGCAACTATGACGTCACTTACGAAATATTTTAAACCAAAGCTAAACTTTTTGAACCAGTTGGAGGCATATGGTTCAATAACGGTTGACACATAAGAGATTCTGATTTTGACTGTTGTATGTTGTTTTGCTCTATTCCATCTTTGAACATTTTAATATATTTGACTTTTTGTTGATTTTTATTGATTTTTGATAACTTCATACATATATGTGATTCATATTCATACATTAATTGGTTATAATGTTATAATACAATTATTAATATTTATTTATATCATAAACAGTTGGACGATGTGATCTACCTGTAGGTTACTCTTGATTATGAAACAATGTTGCAATTGAAATAAGGTTAAAGGATTACTTATCAGTTGTACGTTTTTAGCAAAAATAATTACGTAGTTTGCTTCAGATTCTGAATTTGCCAGCAAATATATAAAAGCAATTAAACGTTCTTTGGCAGTTGATGAACTTTGGAAAAGCACAAAAAATCTACAGCAAATAATCGTTAGATAATCGCGTATCATAAATATATGATGCCATGTTAATTGACAAGAAAAATACCAAAAATAAAACAGTAAACAACATTTCAGATTGCAATGTATTAAAAATCCACCAATTTTTAATTAAAATCGCTATCAAACACTTATCTTCCTTCATCTGATTTAAAATAATCATTAAAAAAAAATCAATTCATTTTTTAAATCGACTTCGCTTCTCCTTTCTAGAACTTATTTCAACCGGTAATCCATCAGAAAATAATACGATCGAAATCAGTATTTAAAATTTTGTCATATGACAGCAGGTTATATTTTTAAAACAATCTATTTTTGCCATCTATTAATTCATGACGTCACTTTAAATATGGTTTAAAAAATATTTTAAACCAATGTGGTGGCTAAAAAACAGCTTTATTAATTTGAATCGGTTTAGCAAAAATGTGTTTTAAAACCAATTTTTAGCCTTTAGATATTAAAAAAAAATAATTGCTTACATTTTTACTTCAAGGCATGCGCTTATGTTTATTTTGAAAAATATGCATAATCAATCTATGTAACTATCTATTTCATTGACCTTGTCAAATCACCAGGTCTACAGTGTTGCCATAATTTTGCATTACCATAACCCGTCAAAGCCCACTGGTAGGCATTCAGTTTGGAATGCCTAATTCGAAAGTAAGAGAAACAGTCAAAATAAAATGCGAAAAACACTTTTTATCAATTTCGTTTATGTCAACTGAAAGCGACAATTGCTGAAGACGTAACAAATAAATTAGGTCGAGAAATAAAAAAATCTATACTATAAGTAACATACCATATATTATACCTGTTAAAATAAATCAAAAATAAGAGAACATATCGTTGACGTATATACTTTTCCATCTGTGTTTAGTGATTACCAATTGCAAATTACGTATGAACATGCTTCTGCGCAAAAAAAAACCATTATTTCAAGTACTTGTATCATTAAAGTCCATTAAATTATTATTTTTATAAATTTGCTAATCTTTGCACTTTAAGTTTCATTATATGGGGTATCAAGACATGTTAATCCTCGTCCTCTTCTATTTAAAATTATCTCAGGTGCCATATATTCCGAGTAAAATTTTTCTAATTTTTCAACCATATTTTAAAAAAAAATGGGTTGAAAATTAATTTTTTCAACAAATAGTGGATTTTCATCTCCAGTATATACTACAAAGTAGCACAATTTTCTTTGAGCTATACCTAGCTGTCCTTGAATCTAAAAGTATATAAAATCATTATTAGAAAATCAAACATAAAAAGAATATTAATATTGTAGTATCATTTCTAGCACATTTCTTAAAAATCATGAATTATTTTAACATATTGAAATTTTTCACCTGGTAAAAGTAGTTATGGTTTTCTTTTAAATGAATGTCACCATCTTCAATTTTTAAGCATGGAAATGGGTTTGAATATTAGGTAATGTGCGCCAATAATGTCACATTATGACAATTCGCAGAAAACGTCAACTTTTTATTTAGATTTTAATGTGCAAAAGCCTACCTACTTTGGATATTGATCGTAGAAAAAATATATTCAGAATAATGAAACATTATTATTAAATAACAAGTTTTTTTATTGTCAAATTTAATACGTAATATTATTTTTTAATTGCAAATATTTGAATGTTAAAATTATAGCGTTTAATTTTTTTATTCAATGACGAACTCGAGAGTGATAGAAAAAAATACTACCTACCTTTAATGCAGGAAGTCGATGTCAATTTATCTAAAAATAAAACTGATTAAAATGTACAATGAAACTCACTAGGACACTTGGCACAAATAAATCAATTTTCTATTAAAGAAAATAACACTTATTAAAAACAAACAGCACAATAAAACACTTCAGAAACGTGTGATGTAATTTTGAAAACTAAATACCCGTAAGCTTGTTTGTAAATTTATAGACTCTTAACTCCTTCCCCCAGCCTTCATTAAGTATATTAAAAGTCGGGACGTCATATTGGCACAGATATACGGTAATGTGTTATTGACAATCAGGGAAATGTTTCTAGGTAATAACTACCTAAGACAAGATAAGATAAATGAATGTTAAATACCTACTCATAATATCTATTGTAGGGTTTTTGTACTTTAATAGGATAAATATTTATGCGGGCCTGGAAATTCCAGGAAATGACCGTCAAAATTACCCAAAAACATTAGGTTAGTACCAACATCAGATAACAGATAACTTCGGTATTTAACCAATTAATCACAATTAATATTCTTGAACATTCAAATGATAAAAACTTCCATCTTTAACCAATGAGAATATAGTTTTCATTCGATACTTCAAAATCACAATTTATTAATTAGGTAGAATAGTTTTAAAATATATTGCGAATTGCGACACGTCAAGCGTTTCACTCCGACTCAATGTGACGCAACTATTGTGGCAATATATTTTGAAACGACTCTATATTCGTGACTTGAAATTATAAACATCCCTCGTATTACTACTCGTATATAAACCAAATTATTTGTTTTAGGAAATATTTATATTTAATGTGAGGCAAGATATCGTTTTTGCATCTGCATACCTACCTACATTCTTTATTTTGGTCCAGGAAACAAAGTCAAGGTAGGTAATACTTTATGAAACAGTACAATAAAAGTATTGAAATAAAGTATGCTCATACTTCAAAATGAGTCCTAGAGTTAACATTTTTATAATATTATAAATGGCATGTAAAACGATTGGACCGTTTTCACAATCGCGAAATATTTTTTTTTTATTTGGTAAAATCCCGGCAATTATTGAAAAATAGGTTTATGTTCAGGACTATTATTATGATCCTTCGAACTCAGTCTACTAAAAACCGGTTTATAATACAATATCCCCTAATAGCTAGTCGGTCGATATTTATAGTTACTTAAAGATTTCTGTAATATTTGCACTAATTCAATCTCTAGTCGGTAGGTAACAGCACCTCCTTGATTGAATCTAAATTGACATAATTTTGTTCAGAAATTCCTAGGAGACGCTGTCCTTAAGTTATATTATGCTATGCATGTATCTATTGTACATTTTTTTTGTCGAAATACCATTTTTCTACTATAGGGACCGTGCCGAACTTAGCCCTCTCTAGTGTTTAATTTTAGAATTAAATGGGGTAAACATTGCAAGTAAATAATAAAGGGTATTTTTTTAAATATTAAATATAGTTAAAAATAGATACCGGCCCGTACCAAACTATCGTGTACATGGTCGTACATGGTGACGTAAAATGTGAAACATTATTAAAATCTAGACATGCATATACATTTTAAGCAAAAAGATTTAAATGGCTAAGTGACAATAAATTGTAAAGTTGTACCTTAAACAAGTGTATCCAATGTTAAAATATCGGTATTTAGTAACACTGAATTTAATAGTATTACAATAACATTTAAAAAATGTAAATTAATAAAAAAGATTGATAATAATAATTATAAATCTTTTTATGTAGCTTTATGTTAATCGAAATATCATTCATCCACTGACGTTTATGAGATGTTCAATGATACATATTATAGATTGCTCACCCATCTATAAAAAAATTATGAAAAGCGGGTTGCAATGTGCCTTTCCTAGTGCTCACTAAATAGAGCCGTTCTAGCCCAAATGTGTTTTGAAATAAAATTTCAGCATTTTAATCTTTAGAAAAAGAAAATAATTAAAGTTTTACTTCAAGACATGTCATTATGTATTTGGAAAGTTTTCATGTAGTTAAATAATATTAAGAGATCTAAAAAATTTTTATAACAGATGGATATAAATAATTTTAGACTACTATTTCAGAAACAATTCTACATAAAATATATAATTGCAATATGTAATACAATTTTGATATGAGGTATAAACAACTTTGGTAAGAGTTGTAATTGGACACTTATCTATTATTCTGAATAATGTTTAATGGTAATGTCACTAAAAAAATTACAAAAAATCACTGGATTTTTAATATTTTCAAGTTTGTTACAATCTCTTTTGACAGTAATTGCAATGTATTATTTATGATTTGTTTATTTTAAGAATAAATGAGAAATAGTTAATAAATTGTAAAGAGGGCCGTGATATTTTTGTCAAATTGGTCATTCTCATTTCATTAGTTTTAATCAACAGAATAAACCATTATCTGTAAAATTATATTTATATAAAATGTTCATTTAAATATGTAAAAATCTTAATGACAAAAAAACACTAAAGATTCTAATTTCTAAACCGGTTCTGTAAATGATTTCTTTACAACTAAGTGCTCAAAACTGATACAAGCTAGATAAAAAGAAAACTTTGCCCAGTGAAATACGCTTTTCGTCGTCTGATTTACATATGGATAAACAATCTTTGTAATTATGTATATCATTGGGTGTGAGGCATAATTGTGCTCTGTGGAAATTTATAAAATTTCTTTACTATCGAATGAAATCCAGGTTTCCAAAGTGATGTGTTTGTACATCCACGGATGCAACAAGTTTTTTCGATATTGATATTACGAAAATAATTCTACTTCATTTTATTAATAATTATTAAACAATAAATGCCGTATAAAACATTAATAAATACCCCCCATAAAGTTCACATTTTTGTCACCAGTTAGCGATAAAGTCATGATGCACGGTCCCTATACTTGTACGATCTCTCAAAAAAAATATTTGGCAACAATGGTCTCTCTACAAACGACGTAGACCTGTAGTTAACATCTGAGACGCTAGATGACGCCATCGTTGCTGCGGTCGTTGCGTTTCCAATCTTTATGTCCCTAATCTCTGTGTGCGTGTATATTCTGGCTTGCGGTGAACTGATTAGATTTTGGGCAGAGTCGGAACATCTGGAGGGTACTTAATACTTATAGGAAGTCATTTTTATATTTTATGAAATATATCTGTTATTTACGTTTGGAGAAGAGAATTCTTCTTATATTAGTCTTTATAATTTTTGTTTTATAAAAAAAATTTCTAAAATGGTCCATATTCGAAAAATTTGACAAAATGTAAAAAAATCAAATTTTTATGAAAATTGTTTAAATAAAAGTTGTTTGTGATATAATTATCTATAACACCAAATAAAATGAAAAATATAAGAAAATATATATAAAGTAAAAACGATTGATGTTTATCATTTACCTGTAAAACGTAATATCTGCTTATTTCTTGCCGCTATAACTTTAACACTGATATGCCACACAAAAAACCATTGTAATAAACCAATTATTAGATGTCGTTAATTTCAAAAATTAGAAATAAACACGAACAAAAACTTTGGTGTCACCGAAATGATTAGCACCAAAATAATGGCGGCCAATAGATAATCGGCACAGAATACTACGTGTGCTCGATATACTTGTTAGGCGTCCTCTCTTTATTACCTAGTCTAAGTCGTTGAGTGGTACTACCTATTTCACGTGTTGTCATGTCCTCCCCTTCCGACCTCCCTGATTACAAGCAAATAGTTAGGTAACGTCAATCGTAATTGTCATAATTTCTAAAAAAATAATTATTTTTTAATGCTGTTTATTATTTGCATACTATTTTAGAGATGGCTGCAACTCGAAAAGGTAATGAATATATTGTATGTACGTATGTTTTGATCTAAATAATACTAAAAATATATAAGGATATATATTTTATTTGGTAGGTACACAATAAAAATGAACAAAGATAAAGAATTCAAAGTAAACGCGGATGTTGATAAAGGTAAGGCATTCTTTCGCATAATGGGGTGATTGGCTTATCTCCGGTACAAAATATTGCGTACTTTGAATATATCCAGGGCTGTTTCTGAGTATGTTACTGCCCCAATAAATGCGTTTGTACCCAAGACGTAGTACCTATATTGCAAAATTTAACTTCTAATCCGCCGTTTCTCGAAGTCTTATTTTTCTTTACATCTGATCTTAAAATATTTTTTCAAAAAAGTGGAACTTTGGAACTCGAAAATATACAAAATTGTAAACGTAAAAGGGCTATTTTGGGTTTCATAGTGCCGTCGAGTGTGGAAAATGACCTGCCTCTATTACGAGCTGGGCATTATTGTAATTATTCTTCAGTTTCGTAGTTTATTTCAATAAGATTTAGACATTTTTAAAAATTATTTATTATATAGTATCAGGGCTTTTTTATTTATTTGACGCACAATACTCACATCGCAGATATTTTAAAAATCTAACGATCATACAATAACAATACTTTGTTGTGGACTTTTGTGACGTATCACTCCTACTCCCATTCCCTGTCAACGGGAAGAGGCCATCTTATTAGTTTAGGAACCGTGAATTTGCCTTAAAACATTATCAGCAATTTTAGAAAGGGCTTCAAATAATTTCACCTATTATAAATGTGTTTATTTTTTAGCGTCTGATACCAGCAGGAAAAGACGCGAAAGACGCACATTTTTGGCGGCTGATACGGAAGTCGACTTAGAATTTATGGAATTAGAAATTAGAAAATATTGTCCGAAGAGAATTTTTGATATCATAGTAATAAATGGGGAGGATAGTGCCTCACAAGAGCAAATGATAAAAATCATAGATTCCTTCAGAAAATACGAAGATACCTCCAGTGTGACTTTTATAAAGTATTCTGAAGTTATTGGCTTGATCGAAAAATTCGATTACAGTATAATACCACTTGAAGTGAGACCAATATTAGAAACGGTAATGTATATTTTTAAACATTTTTTTTTCAATATCCCTCAATAACTGGTGGCAGATAAAACATATGATTTGCTCGTCGTCATTAGGAATGATAGGGAATCAAGTTTTGATCCTTAGAATAAATCAAAAAGTGTGATATCACTGATTTAAAAAAAAACAAGTTGTAAAAACTATCCTAAATTATTTTTTTTGTCTGTCACCAGGGTTATTATGCTAATATTGCTATACTGGAAAAGAAATTTGCAGATATGTATAGTTGACGAAACTGAAATGAGAACGCTAAAATTTACATTTTACATCATACTAGTTCGTCGTATTTAAATTTGATAGCTTTAAAAAAATATAATCAAATATTGATAAATAAAATAAATGAAAGCAATTTAACATATTAAAGTAAGGTAATAACGTTTATATGTTTTTCTACACCCTCGCATGGATATTAGCTCATCTACGCACAGATTGCAAAACGAAAAAGTATGCTATTGCGTTCAACTGAACGAATATATTTCATATATATTCCAGTTAGTGAGAACACTGCAAAAAATTAAATTCACCAATCACAGTTCATATTTTGGACACCCAAATACTATTATTTTTAAAATTTTAAATAAGTGACAATTCTGTGTTGAATCTATAAATCTATCGAGATAAGTCAACTATAATGATTTTCCAGAAAACGCCTCCAAAGTTTTCTGAATATTGTGATGTTTGTTTACTTTAAAACAACAGTTTATTTATTAATAATTTATTTAAATACTTATTTATTTTATAATACAACTATTCTAATTTATATGTATATACTTCGAATGTCTTTGAATCGTTCACTATTTATATTCACCACTGTCTATCAACTAATTACTATTTATCTTCACTGTCCATATAATAACTGATTCTGATGGCTCATCCACCAATATTTATATACAAATTGGTGGTCTAGAACGTTCCTCCACCAAAATTACCAGAATTTACCAGAAACGTTATCACGTTATATTTAGACTATAAATAGTATCTCGTTGAGTCAGGAATGTTCGCGAAAGTGTTTCCACCATAGTCGTCACATAGGTTTGGTCTTAAGGGGTTTAATTATGTATAATAATCGGACAAGTTGAGCCTCAAAGGCCAAATAATACAGAGAGGGACTTGGAGTATTAGAGCATGACTGAATAATGAAATGGCTCACATTACATTGCCCCCTCCTTAAGAGATAGTTCTTCCTGGAACTCTTACGAAACTAAAATGGAATGGTTGTATCTGCAACTGAACCCTCTTTTACAATTTCCAGTTTCATGGAAGTATCAAGTCACTGTCTTCGCTGTAACCTGGGCACTGGGCGAATGGCTGCAGACCAGTATTTGAACTCCGGAATCTTGAAAGATTACTTCCACCATGTTACTAATGATCCTCCAATCCAGCTGATTTCCTTCTATCTTTGGCATGGCTAGTTTTTGTACATTGGACTCCCGTACGTGCTCCCTTAGACTAAGTAATGCTTCCCATACATCCTGATAGGTGGATCGGTCTTGGAAGGTGTTCTTCGTTATTAAATAGAAAAGATAACGCGACCCGTCTTGAAGTTTCAAGGCTTTTCCAGGGGCTGGTAACTGATATTGAAGTTCTACCAGTCGATAAAAACTTCTTACGGAACACATATGCCAGTCCTCGCGCGTCGTTGATGGTGGCGGAAGTACTATGAACCAACGAGTAGTCTTTCGGAAGTGAGAGCAGATCTTGTTGTTGCTCGGTCGTAACACCATATTTGGCTTTTCCAATACCTCCATACGCACCTATAAATTCTTCAAAGACAAGGTCAGGTGTTTCTCGAAGTTGATTTACTTCTTCTTCATGGTCACCCTCAAATGGAGCCAGCCGGTTTTGGTGAACTACCTTCGGTTTACCGTTTGGGATCTTAATTATACGGTAAATCATTTATTTTATTCTTGATGAGGCACGGACCTTTCCAAGACCTTTGAAGCTTCGGAGAATAACCCTTTTGTCTTTTTGGGTTATGGAGCCAGACTTTTTCGCCTTCCTTGAAACATCCTCCGTAGCTTGAGTATCGTACCGTTTCTTCATCCTGTCGCTGGCTATTTGGAGATGCGAGCGAACTAATTCATGCATGTCGTCCATTCTTCTTCGTAACTGGATCACATAATCTTCACCAGCTACATCTTCTTGGAGTATTAGAGCATGACTGAATAATGAAATGGCTGACATTACAATATCTTTCCCTTGTATGCATAAAATTGATAGGTAATTTATTATACGTTTTCCTCAAGACAAATATGTTTTATTTCATTGAAAGTTATTAAACAAAAAAAAAAAAATATGAAAATCGGTGGCTTATACTGTTAGGATTTTCTACCATCATTGACTTATACTCTTAATCTCGTTTGATTTTCATAATCTATCTACTTATTAACTACAGTTTTTTATACAAAAATAAACAGGTTTGAATTATTTTTTATTAAAAATATGAACAAAAATTATAGGAGATAGCTATTTTAAGCTGAAATTCGAAAACAAAATTTTATTCTAGCTCTTCATCTTCTTCTTCCACTAGGTCGGGCAATGTGCTTTTGGCATTGTTAGTAGTTTTCAGATTTTTATAAAAATCGTGAAAGTCTGGACTTAGTAAATCCAGAAGAGCCAAGATATCTTTCTTTTTTTCATTAAAAATTACTAATGAAGATGTATAGCAAGGTAGCGGATTTAAGGGTGTATCTTGTGATATCCTTCCTTCTAAATTCGTACATCGAAATTCTTCCCTTTCGTCTAGTGAAGACTTGAAAAAAATATTTTTTGGAAATCCTTGACGGTACCTTAGCCACCGCAGCTCTGTCCACTTGAAGGAGTTACCATTGCTATCTTTTTGTTTTAGTTTAAGATGGCTTTTATGTAGGTCGGAATAGTTTACGAAATCTTTGTGGTTTATTTTCACTACTTGAAACTTTTTCTTTTTTCCAGTAGCTCGTACTAACTGGTACCAATCGTGGGGAACTGAAATTTGCATCTGTAGATGTTTTTTTGGTTTCTTTATCATCCCATGATCAACATCACATTCAAGGTAGCTATGACCACTGACCATAAACTTGTGGTCTATTTGCTCCAGATGAGGACATTGCTACAAAAGCGTTAAAAACATTGCTGAGACATGTGAATTTCTGTTTTGGCCCCCACATGAATCTGAATATCAAATGACTTTTTTGATTTGTTGTGGCACACTTGATAGTTGTTTAAAAATACATGTGGCGATTTGGTTGGCTCCTCTTCCACCTTCGGCCTCATGCCACATGCAGCAAGTTACATCCCCTGTTGTCGTTTCATGGAAAGTTAGGTTGAACGTTCACAGTTGGCGTTTATAGAATGCCACCGATATGTATTTAAGTAGGGTGTTGGCAGGCACTGTTGGAGGTCAAATGCCTAACATTTAATGGTGTTGTCCTCCTTAGCACGTTGTTTGTCCTTTCGCTTTTTAGTATACAGGGTGATTCATAACTATTGGGACATAGATTAAGGGCAGGTTATTTAGATCAAAATATGGCGATAGGACCAAATATACCTTAATAAAATATGGTTGTGGAATAAGATACAGGGCGTTAAAGTTGAATTTTTTTTTTCGTTTTTTTTTATAATCTCACTGTATATTTATGAATTGTTATCAAAATCGGCTCAAAGGCATCTTTGGACAAGGGATATTATTTTATGTATTATTTCACATTTTTTTACAGGGGGCGCCACGAGAATGATTCCTGATGATGAAATTAAGTGGTAAGTTTTTTGCCGAAACTTTTTAGTGATTTTTATTAGAAAATATTACATAAACATCATTTCTACGTAATATTGGTACTCCTGTTTAATCACGATAATTTCACCTGTTTTCGAGAAAAACGCAATTGAACAGTTCAAAGTCTCAGAAGGATATTTCAAAAAATATTTTATTTACGAAAAGAGTGCTTTGGACTATCAGATAATTGTGTCTGGTAAATATCAGTTCTTGCCAATGAATTATTTTTGCTATGAGATTATAGTCTATTGTTGCATTTTTTAACGCCCTGTATCTTATTCCACAGCCATATTTTATAAAGGTATATTTGGTCCAATCGCCATATTTTGGTCCAAATAACCTGCCCTTAGCCTATGTCCCAATAGTTATGAATCACCCTGTATAACAAATCTGCCTCATCTTGATGTTTAGTTTTCTTATCTTGTATAGACTTTAACTTATCTTCTGACTTTGCTACTCTTTCTTTCATAGAAAGTATATCACACTTGTGACAAGTATCTGCTTTTGGCCCTTTGAATGAAATGTTGAGTGTTTTAAACTCACGCTTATAAATTGATTTAGAGGCAGGGTTTGTAACATGTTCCACATAGAGTGCATACATTTTTGTCAAGTTTAGGTAAGCAGGTAAATAATATTTTTTTTTTGCTTTTTTTTCTGTCATAGTGGGATTTATAGGCGGAGAAGGATTTTATGTAATTATGAATTGCTCGAATGGTGTTGTCTGAAAGTTTATTAGTAGGCGAGTCTTTACCTCTTTTACTGGGTTCCAAAATACCTTTTTTTTTTTGTTAGAGTATTGTTACTAGTCATTACTGACTAACCTACAATTTTAATCTAAAAATCTTACAAACTAATTACTTATCTAAGAAGTCCCCATTGGGCTGTCTTAATTGTTTCTATAGTAAAGCATCACAAGTTGGCGTGAAGGTTTATTACACTGTTTTACACTAGCACTAACATTAACGTTCACTGCACTAGCTCAAATGGCTTCTTCCTTTTGAGCCTTCTGTTGACTTAGAGTTGTCCAGTAATTGCAGCGCTTCTTCGTTGACGTGGGAGTGGAGTCGACCCTCATGTTTCGCAGCAAACCTCTTTATTTCTTCTTCGATTGTTGGCATCTTCAGGTCTCTGTGAAGATAATCGTTTCGGTAGAACCAAGGTGCATCAACAATACATCTTAGGACTTTATTTTGGAAAACTTGAATCATGTTGGTATTACTCTTGCTGGCACATCCCCATAGCTGTATGCCATAAATCCAGATTGGTTTTAGGATTTGTTTATAAATCAGCAGTTTGTTGTGCACTGTCAATTTGGATTGTCTTCCTAGGAGCCAATACATTTTTTTGAATTTAAGTTCAAGTTCTTTACGCTTTTTTTTATGTGCTCTTTCCATTTAAGTTTTACATCTAGGTTCATCCCTAGGTATTTGGCCGAATCGTGATGCGGAATAACGTCATTGTTTATTCTTATTTGTTTTTGTTCATTTGGTCGAAGAGTAAAATCAACATGCACTGATTTAGTTTGATTTATTTTTATTTTCCATTTTTTTGTCCATCGATTAATTCTGTTGCAGGTTTCCTGAAGTTTTTCTGAGGTCTCTGTATTAGTTCCGCCAAACCAAAATACCTGTGGTTGATCTTTGAGCAGGCGCAATAGCAATTGTCAAGAGCATGTTTGTTTCTCCTAAAGTTTTCTGAAAGCAACCTCGGCAAACTTTAGACAGTTTCCCAATAATTTTAAAATAAAATGTGTTGGTGTACTGTCTAAATTTTTCTTTGTCAGGATCATCGGTTCGTTTCCGAATAACTTTAGGCTCAGTT
Organism: Psylliodes chrysocephalus; assembly: GCA_927349885.1. Classification (NCBI taxonomy): domain Eukaryota; kingdom Metazoa; phylum Arthropoda; class Insecta; order Coleoptera; family Chrysomelidae; genus Psylliodes; species Psylliodes chrysocephalus. Next base: position 51,037,639 of record OV651817.1, read on the forward strand.
GATTAAACTAAATTAGCAACGAATTTTGTTCTTTCATCCCGACTTCCGAGGCTCCAATATTCTTTAAAAATAACTTCCTGGATCTCAGGGGGGATACGTTCCATACACTTGGCGCGGCAAACTGTCAAAGCTGTCATTGCCCTTGCCGGTTTTACTTTTCCGTCAAGAGTTTCATAGCTCTTCCCAGCATTTTGATTTTTATATTTTTCTATTCTTCTTCTTTTGGAAAATTTTCTGTCAGTAGCTGTAGCTTGGATTACATTTTGTTCTAAATGTGGTTCCTTCGATCTATTTCGTATTTTAGAGCTAGAACTCCGTGTTTGATGGAAAACTTCTTCATCAGAGGAAATACTCTCCTGTTCAGGGTTATAATCTGAAAAAAATAGACAGTTAGATTACTTGTTACATTTTCTGAGCCTCAATTATCTACAAAAATAAATGCTTACCTTCGTCAGTTTCTTGACCAAAACTTTCAGCGATTTCCATGTCTTGTACTAGTTGAGTGTGTTGGTCTTCATCATAGACAGTACTCTGTTGATGGTCCAAGTCTGTAAAAGATACAGACAATTTAACGTTTTAAGTTGGAAAAAATAGACAGTAAGGATACTTGTTGCATTTTCTGAGCCTCTTTTGCCTATAGAGATAAATGCTTACCTTCGTCAGTTTCTTAACCAACACTTTAAGCTATTTCCATGTCTTGTACTAGTTGAGTGTGTTGGACTTCATCATAGACAGTACTCTGTTGATGGTACAAATCTGTAAAATATATAGTTTCATGTTTTAAGCTACATATTATTTTGGGCTCATGGGGCTAGAAAATTATCAGAAAATCAAGTCTTACCAAGGTAAACTTTTTGCTGTCCCGAAATGTTACTTGGACCAGCCTCATCATCATTGCAAAAAATTAATTGATTAATATCCCCAGTCGTTGACAGGTAAAGATTCCCCAAGAAGTCTTTTTCATTTTGGATCATGTATTGTTCTTGAAAAAACAAAATATTTTGAACTCAGATTAATTTTGATTTCACTTTTGTTTTCGCAAGAAAAATAAAAAATACTTTTGAAATGTATTAATCCCTTATTTACTAACTCACCTGCATGATCATCGACAATAACATTCTCAGTAAACCCATGAGTAATACTGACATTATGCTCTATACAATTTTTTATCTGAAAATAAAATAAAAGTTTGTTTGTTAAATGAGTTAACAAAACTTGATTTTGGAAGTATTTTAAAAAATGTTTTAGGTAGTGAAAAACAATCTACTTACTTTCAGTTTCAGTATTGTTTATGTTATTGCATATATCTACCATTTTTTTGCCTCTGCTCCAAGAAGCCATCTTGCCTGCTCTAAACCACGAAAAATAATAATACAACAATTCACTGGAAACACTATTACGTACTTAAACTTTAGGTGAGAAAAAAAATCAAGCTCACAAACCAGATAATATGGAACTTGACTTGTACTGAAAGGTTCAATGCTAAACCGTTAGTAAAAAATACTCAGCATTGACTTGTACGCTTAGGGCATATACTTAGATGATAAACATGAACTATAGTAAAAAAAAACCCGAAATCAAGAAAATCTGACTTATACTCTTTGTACTTATTTCGATAGAAATAATAGCATTTTTATTTTTATTTGGTCAAAATTAAAAAAAAAATTATTCAAGAGACTAATTTAATTACGAGTATTAAAACTAAAATCGTAAAAGCGGCGGTGGAGCTAAGGACAGGGCTTCTGTCTTACATGCAAACTGCCCAGGTTCGAATCTGGGTTGGGGACTAATTAAACTAATCATTTTTCATATTTATTTTATTTTATAAATTAGTAAAATTAATAAATTATTTTAAACTTGTAAATTTTCGTTAGTGGGTCGTAGAAAAAATACTGTACCACTCGAGTGGATTGTCCATATAGTACTGGAGATAATTAAGCACATGGATGCCTTATTGTATTATGCCCATTACAATATTTGTGCAATTGATAAGGCCCTAAAGAAGCTGGAAAAATCTGTTCTGCTTCTTTTGTAGATGGACCAGACATTGGTTCATCTTGTGAATATTAAATTACTTTAACTTTCAATACCAGGAATAAGTTGTTGTTTTCACTTATCGCTGAAAAATAATAATTTTTCTGAAAAAATGATTATGAAATCTATGTATAAAATTACATGTAAAGGTCATCAACTTACCGTTTATAATGTGTCAATTAACTAAATTATACCCACTTTAAAAACCATGGTATGAATACGCTGGGTTAAAAATGCCTCAAATCGAAGTCGATAAATATTTTCATAAAAAAAAAACAACAGAAAAGCAAAAAACAAACGAAAAACAAAAAAAAAAACAAAAAATAAAAAACAAAAAAAATCAAATCGATAAACATATATTATAAACATTACACTGTCCCTATGCTTTAATGCAGCTACTGCCACTGCTACTCGCGCTGCCCGCTATGGGAGCGTTCAAGTATTACGTAACGCAATGTTTGGAGATTTTTAACCACCCCTCCCCCCCAATGTAACGCGCCGCAACGTTTTTCTGTACCCTTCCCCCCCTAGTAAAACGTTACGTAACTACCAAGTGACTATTTTTATCTAAAAATCGCAGTTATGTGGCGTAAAGTACCGGAAAGTCGCTAAAATACGCGACTTTTCTGAAGGGTTAAAAAATAATAATGTTACGTAACGGGAAGTTCAACTCCCCCTCCCGCCCCTGTAACGCATCGTAACGTTTTACAAAACCCCCTCCCCAAATTCGTTACGTAATACTTGAACGCTCCCTATCCTACCTTTAAAACTCCATGGCAGCCTTTGAAGCAAGTGACTATTTATGGATTCCATTGAAATCCCAAAATATTTTGAACACTATCACAGTCCTGATCAAAATAATGAGGATTGTTGAGCATTGTTTCAGCAGATAAGTGAACTAAAAATGATTGATCATTATTTGCGTAAAAGAAAATGACCACAGCGAATCACCTAAATCAGTTGACGTTGCAATTACAGAGCTTCCTTAAAACTTGAGGTTCCTGTGACGACATCATGAATAAAAGTGTTATGGCATAGAGCATGTGCTGCTCACGGGATAATCCTTTCCATCTCATCAGCTAACTTAAGTATTGTCCAAATACCCAAAAAAGGCGCACACGCAGTTCCATAATATGTAAGAGTTGTTAAATCTGTAATCTTTCATTACTTCTTGTAAATAAAAGCGTTACAAAATACCTTGTAACTTTTGATGATCTGGCGTATAAATGAAGTCGAAAGTTAAGGAGAATATTGATCACCATCACCAAAGGCATAAAACTAAAAATCTCGTTGAAGTTGAATAAAAAGATGAGTATTTAAAGACGTACCGCACCATTTATTTCATTTAATTTTTCCAAAAAATAGAAAACTAAGATATATTAAAATATACCAAATTTTGAACGAATCAGAGGCTAAAACAAAACGTAATTTTAACATCAAAAAATGTTAGTGATTAGGGCGTGACTTATAACCCCTGTCTGTCTAATTTCTCAGCAATTTTATAACAACTAAAATCATAATGATTTCTTTATTTCAGGTTCTGGAAGAAACAAGGCTGTATGTTAGTATTAAGAAAATTGATAAGATATCTACCCTTAAAATGGCTATATTGATGAAGATCAAATTAATGGAAGTTATGATTAAGCATTACAAAAGAGAATTAGATAAAATGAAAACAAGAAAAGTCTTAGTCGAAGAACTAGATAACTTGACCAAAATTGATCGAAAAAGTGAGTATTATCCAAATTATTTGTTTATTTTCCTTTGTTTTCAACAATGTTTTTTCAATATCGTACGACAGAGATAATCAATTATTAACCAATAATATTGACCTATTCAAGTCTTTGTAAGAAAATAGGTATAATGACATTATCCAGTGGAACTTACCTATTACCTAATAAAAAAATGTTAAATGTGAGATATTTACAGGTGTTATAACGCGTGCGCAATACAGAATATTTGGAGAAAATCGCAAATATGCGTCATTGGTTGCCTAAGATTTAAGAGTTCATAGTGTTTTTGTAATTATTTAGTGATTATCCCTATACTTTCTTTGGTTATTTTTTGTTGTGTTACTTCGACATTTTTGTTGTTTCGACATATATTCAATTGTTGGAACAAATTATAAATTATAAATTGTTCGGAATTTTTGTTGGAACATTTAAATCATACTACATTTATGCACACAAATTCAGAACGGTTCTGTACCGCTGTTGGAACAACTTATACTGACTGGGTGTCCGTTAATTAATGGTACACAGGAAAACTGCAAATTTTTTGGGTAAAAATATTGCTATCTAACAGAGCTGGGAAGGATTCGAATCACATAGGATTCGAATCCAGGATTCGAATCCTTTTTGAGGATCCGAGAGCGGGATTCGAATACTTTAGAAAAAAAGGATCCGTGATCCGGATTCGCAGAGAAAATCCTAAAGGATTCGTATTCGAATCATCAATATCAGTCTCGGATCCTTTTAGAGACCAAACTACGCCGGCGCGAACGGCCGACTCAAGCTTTGACTTGTCACGAATTGTAAACTAAAAACTAAAACAGACTGAGACTGAATAGAAAACCGATGTGTTTGGCGTTGTGCACGATTACAGAATTAACAAATAATCTGATATAGATCCTCAATGCAGGTAAGTGGAAACAAATTCTGCATCCACATCCCCATGTAGGTATATTATTTATTTTTCTAATTTTTGAACGATATACAAAATAAATATGTGGGCGATATTAGTCTATTGAACGAATATAATATATAATTATATCCATTCTATGTTTTCTATCAATTACAATTCATTACTTAATGTCAAGTTGACTATTTTTTTTATTATTTGAAATGAGTTTTAGTTATTAATATAAAATATTGTTAGAGTCAGCGAATTAGGATATCGCCGCCACTGGGGTCGACGGCACCACGTCTGCCCGTTGGAGTGTCTGTTAGAGTCAGCGAATTAGGATATCGCCGCCCCTGGGGTCGACAATACCAGGTCTACCCGTTTCAGTGTCCAGGACCAGGAGAGAGCGGGGACTTGACTTTCGACCAGCCGAACGTGATGAAGTGATAGGCCTTATGCCCTTTAAAGACATTCTTTATTTTGTTCCTTAATTAATTACATTTCAAACATTGTTTACGAGATATTTAATAAAACGTTATAAAACCATGTTAACACGTGTTTTATGAAGTGGCTATACAAGATGTTATAGTATAAAGGGTCCTAAATCATTTAAAAACAATAATTTTGAAGTTAATTCTTTTAACTTCTAACAACATAATTAAAAATTAGTGATTCTTGTGAAAAATCTATAAATAACGGCAATCAACTAGAGTTTTTTATATTTACAAGGAAACTTAAGTAAAGTTTAAACAATTTTTATACTCATACGAGTATGTAGTCAGTAGAGCGCGTCACTTAGGTAATCGCCTATATGCTAAATGTGACAGCCAGCTTCGTTTTTCAGCTTCAAGTTTTAAATGTTTTTATTTATTTACGGTTCAAAACTCATTTTACAGAATACCGAGATATAAAACAGTATTAGATTCGAAAGCAAATATAATTAATACCACAGTATAACACTGACAGTGATTCGTATCCGTGATCCGAAAAAAAGGATTCGAATCACTTGATTCGAATCCTTTTTTTTTTTTGAAAAAGGATTCGAACATTGGATCCGTGATTCGAATCACATCTCGTGATTTGGATTCGTGATTCGAATCCATTTTTCCAGGATTCGTCCCAGCTCTGCTATCTAACCCATCTAACCTTAGTCCAAAAGTTGATAATAGCCGAAATATAGGGTGTTAAAGTTGAACATTAACAATTTTTAATTGCTATATTTAGACTCTGCTTTTATATTTTTTGATAGTTTTTAAATAATTCCTGTATTCTTATTGGGAACTCATGAAGTGATTGGTTTTCAAGATATTCACACTCAAAGGTTCTTCATTTTACTTTATTTATAATTTTATAATTTTATAATTTTGGAATTTAAGATACAGCTATCAGCAAAAAAATATTTAAATATGCTTTGCCAGTGGAGATAAATTATTTAAAAAAATATCAAAAAATGTAAAACTATAGTCCAAATAAGTTTTTAGGCAGTGGCGTAAAATTTAGAGGGGATGAAGGTGTTACTTATTCATGCCGTACGCCACTAGTTTCTTTAATTGATTGGTCTACTGTTAGGTGTATCTCATGATACTAAAATTTTTTACTGAATTTAGTAAAATTATATTGAGAAATAAAAAATTTATAGACATTAATAAAAGGTATTTGAATTTTCAACTTTAAGATCCTGTATTTTGGTTATAATCAACTTTTGGACTAAGGTAAGTTAGGTTAAATATTTTTATACAAAGAATCTATAGTTTTGCTGAGTACCATTAATTAGCGGTCCCCTATATATGATATTTATCCCATTCTTTGTAAATAGAATCATCCTATCAGTACTATACTACGTTTTCAAAATAATGGAGAGAAGAATTTCTTGCATTATAAAATAATGTACAATACTTAAGAAAATTTCATTATTTGTAAATTACAAAACTTAAATTTTTAGATACCTTATTTGAATGTAAAAACATAAAAATATAGAGACCATTATAAAAATAATTTATAAGTAATTTACTTCACATTGACAACACAGCTAGGTCTCGTAACGTTGATCAGTTTGTTTACACGTTGCCAGTTGCCATGTGTCTGTCGTTTTTTATCACATTTGGTGCCATACAATAAAATGGGCACATTTGAGTCACACATCATATAGAAAATGCAACGTCGATAATATTGCATCTGCAGAGGCAAAGTTGAGTTCGTTAATTGGTTGGTTTCTGTTCATGAGCGTCGGAGGGAATTGGATATTTTTTTTTTAAATTGTTTAAAGGTCATTTTAAATTAATCAGGAGTCACCTAGCTGTAGCAACCCTTCTGCGAAATGGATTAATTTTTCGGAAGCAGAATATGACTTAAGAGGGTTCTATACCCGTCCGCCATATTGAAAACGTTAATGTTCAAATTGCGGGCTTAATACTCACCAAAAAAAAAAATTTTTGTATCCGAGCTTCTTATGCATCGTAGATTGACACATGATAACTTTTTTTTTATAAACATAAAAAAAATATAAAAAAAGTCATATACGTATAAATGTTATCATCCGCCATTCTTCATTTGCCACTGAACAATTTGTGTATTTACCATTTTTGAGAAAAGTAAGTAGTTTTTTCTAAAATTGAACATTACTAAAAATTTCAGAGAGCACAGGGAGGTGCTGCCCCTAACGGTCCTCTTTTACGTTTGGATACCATGGTAATCAATATTTTCTATGCAAGATGGCGCATCAGTCGCGAAAAGTATGTTCAGTTTCCTAAACCAATAAATATTACAGAGTTACTTCACGATCTATGTATAGAACTGCAAACAATACAATACACAGACTAACGGTATGTTCCTGCGCATTTAGCTGAATGACGGTGACGTCACGTGGGACAGAATTGTTAGTATTAAATGGGAAATAGTGTTTGAAATTCGATATTTCGCCGGTTTTAGATTTTATGCAGTTACTTAAGCTTTATTGGTTATTTTGTAATATATTCGTTTACAAATAATATTTGTATTAAGGTTTAAGGTAAATAATACTAATAAAAATAATAATTTTTCTCATAAATTCTAAGTATTTTGTGACAAAATCCATAACCTGAATAAGATAAATAAAAAATATAGACTAAAAATATAAGTTTGACTGAAATTTGTACTTTCTGGGAATGGTAGTTCTCTTAAAATTTATTTTCTTAGTATGCAGAAACAAATTATTTATTTATAAAAAGTAATTAAGTACACAAAAAATAATTTTTTATTTGGTAAATTTAAACATTTTTTTGTCAAATTTACTTTGAAAATATTCAAAACCAATTTTTCTATTCATGTATCTTATTCTTATATATGTTCCTGTCCTGCTCTTGCATAGTATTTCTTAAAAAGGGACCGTTGTATTGGGACAGGAAACTACTGTTTTATCTGCTAAAATTTTAAAATACCTATTTTCTTTGCTTAATGAGGCCCCATGCACCTGGTGGAATTCAGTATTCTTCTCTTGCGTCTATGTTTACTACTTTCCTCAAAGTGGATAGGGCAACTTCATGCTAAAATAAAAAGTATTTATATATTTTTTATTTTAGCAACTTTTCACTGTCTCTAAACCTATTACACTTGTGTATTTTACTAACCATTATTGTTTAAATTAAGTGTGTCCTTTCTTCGAGAAGAATTTATCCATATTTTGTGGCATCCGAAAATATCTTACATTACACTATTTTTGGATTTCGCATTATGGAATTTGCAAATCTCCACCGCGCAGCCCGGCCATTTAAATATTAATTCGGTTTTTCCCTTTTATCCTGGGTGTTTCAGATTTAAACGGACACAGCTTAAAGGGAGGTAGAGTACACTTGGCTGAGTTCAAAACACCCCTATACTTAGCCTTTAATCTTACTCGTTTCTGAGATATAGGGTGTTTTATGATTTTTTGCCAAAACTAAAATCGGCCATTTTGTTTGAACGGCTAGAGTTATTTTGATAAAATTTAATACTAAAGTTACACTTTCTTAGGTTAATAAAAACCATAATTTAGTTTAAAAAAATTCCAGGACCGGACTCTCTTTTTTTATTTTACTCCTCTTGGCTAGAATATCACCCTGTATATCGGGTTTTAATAAATGTTACTGCACATTTAAATAGTACGCGGATCAATACATAAAATAATGTAATAATATTTAATGGCACCATCTTGATTTTTTTTACAGTCAATTTTTATAATGGCGACTACAATATTATAAATAAGTTTTTACAAAATTGAAGTCAAATATATTAATCTGTATTTTTAAAACTCTACACAAATTAGGTACCATCTTCATTTATTTTTAACTACTGCATTTTCTAATAAGAAATTAAACATCTACACAGGACCGGGTTAATTTTATTTGATAAAGTAACAAAACAAACTAACAGAAACAAATAATTAATTTAAACTAAAGTAAATTTTCAAAATGAACGTTAATACACCTCTACGAACGGTTTAACATGTTTTTCACGGATTTGTCAATTATTTCCGGTTTATTTCTAATGTTGTTGCATACATTATTAATTTTTTTCAACAACTGTGCTCGGGTATTCATTTCTTCGTTGTATACCTCTGATTTAAGGTATCCTCATAAAATATAATCCAGAGGTGTTAGATCTGGAGATCTTAGTGGTCAATTGGCGGGACCGCCTCGACCTATCCAGCGACTTAAACAGACATTAAATGTTTGGTGTAGAATTTTTAAAAATCACTTACCCAAGCACAGTTAAATCATCGTTTCCCAAATAGATGGATATGTCGAGGCGGTCCCGTCAATTGGCCACCAAGATCTTCAGATCTAACACCACTGGATTATTTTTTATAGGGCTACCTTAAATCAGACGTGTACAACGAAGAAATGAATACCCGAGCACAGTTATTGGAAAAAATTAACAATGTATGCAACAACATTAGAAATAAACCGAAAATTATTAACAAATCAGTGAAAAACCTGTTAAAACGTTCGCAGAGGTGTATTAACATTCACGGTGTTCATTTTGAAAATCTGCTTTAAGCTTTAATTAATTATTTGTTACTGTTAGTTTGTTATATTACTTTATTAAATAAAAAGAGCCCGGTCCTGTGTAGATGTTCAATTTCCTAATGGAAAATGCTGCAGTTAAAAAAAAAATGAAGATGGTACCTAATTTGTGTAGAGTTTTAAAAGTACAGAGTAAAATATTTGATTTTAATTTTGTAAATACTGATTTATAATAATGTAGTCGCCATTATAAAAATTTATTGCAAGAACATCAAGATGGTGCCATTAAATATTATTACATTATTTTATTTGTTGATCCACGTACTATTTAAATGTGCAGTAACATTTATTAAAATCCGATATACAGGGTGATATTCTAGCTAAGAAGTGCAATATAAAAAAAAGAGTCCCGTCCTGGATTTTTTTTAAAATTAAATTATGGTTTTGATTGACCTAAGAAAGTGTAACTTTTGTACAAAATTTTATCAAAACAACTCTACTAGCCGTTCAAACAAAATGTCCGATTTTAGTTTTGGCAAAAAATCATTAAACACCCTATATCTCAGAAACGAGTAAGACTAAAGGGTAAGTATAGGGGTGTTTTGAACTCAGCTAAGTGAACTCTACCTCCCATTAAGCTGTGTCCGTTTAAATCTGAAACACCCTGTATATAGGAAAATATAGCCACTACTAACACAAAAACAAATAAATTATTAAATTATTTTACACTATTCAATCAAAAAGTGTCAAAATAACTTGAAAGTTCGTCCCGAATTACGTCACTGCGCGGTTTGGACGAAATTTGAATTGAAAGTCAGCATACCGTTAGTATGTGTATCGTGGGCAAACAATAAATATTGTGTATATTTGGCGAATTTTGAATTCAGTTCCAGCTTTTAGGTTCGGTGTTGCCGTCTCTACAGATATTTTGTGAATCCACAGACAAAGCAGCGTTGGAAATAGTCCGTTTTTAAAATACATTTCTACAAAAAAAATTATTTCTAACGAAAGTTGTTTTTATTACGAAACAAAACAAAATTCACAGAAAAATAAGTAGGGTGTGCATAAAATTGCTATAAAATAGGTAGTGTTACAGAATAAATACAAAATTTGAGCGCGAAATTATGGAAAGAGCTGGTCGATTTTGGTCCGAAATTATAACATAACACACTTTCTAAAAAAATTATCCTAAGTTCAGCTCCGAAAATTTTACAGTCGGAAAAAATTAATAAGTGCGCTAATGGCGTTTTATAAAATTGCACTTTTCGACAACGCTTTGAGCTCATTATGAAACCCAAGTTTAAAACCCCATTTATAAACAAATAATTTTCTATTCTGTAATGTGCAAATAAAAAGAAAGAGAGAATGCCACCCTTGGCAACGTTGTAATTTTATGTGTTGTCATCAAAATATCTGTCTGTGGTTGTCAATGTCATTGCGAATGCGAATCAAATAACAAATACATGTGTGTTTATTAGTAAATTAGGCATTCCAAACAAATGAAGCGCGGTTCTAAGGTTTGGTATGTCTAAAGGGTTGCGACATACGATGTAGTCTATTTACAATACGTGAAATCAAAATTAATGAATTAAATTTAAATATTTTATGTCAAACACAATGAAAATATTATTTTTGTAGAGATCGTTTATGCATTTTCTATAAATTGGCAGGCTTGGCGATTACTATTTCAAATAGAAATAGCGTCCAAGATGGAAGGCTATGTCGCAACCCCCTTAGATTTATGAGCCCTTCCCACTGACAACTATTGTATGACTGGTCTTTGGAATATGTATTTATTCTATTTATGAATGTGTGAAGACTATAGAATAAAGTGTTCATAAAAAGTAATTATAAACAAAATAAGCTCAAAAAAACTAGAAACAGTATTAAACTTATTAAAGAAATATATATTTCAGATTAGACAATTTTGCAGTTTATCGAGCATTTAAAAAACTGAGTATAGGAATAGTATTTTACGTTACAAGTTCGGTAAGCGTCATATTACGAGTAATGTAATAACACCTAATGTACGTGTAACATAATATTTTATTTCATACTGTCTTTTTTATTTAAATATTTAAAAATAATTTTTAAATTTATCACTTTTAAATATTCTGAATAAGAAAACCTAATAAATAGTATCATCCATTTACTCGTATACAGACTTTGTTTTGATAGGTCATATTAATTTCTAAAATGGCGAAAATTGACAGGGGAAATACAATTTCTAATGAAATTTTATCAAAATTAGAAAACATTACTTTTACATCTAAAACGATATACGATAAAGAATTTCAACAGTTTGTGAATTGTAATAAGGAAAATTAGGTTGAAGATACTATTTTGCGAAAAAACATATTTTATTATCCATATGTTGTCATAGTAATCTAACTCCGGTAAGTGTTGCTTAGCAACATTTACCGGACCTGATACTGTAATAGCACATTTACCGGACTGAAATTATTAACGTAATTGTGCATATACCGGACAGTATCGGGCACGGTGGTGTAGCGGTCTATCGCGCTTATATTCATTTATAGGCAAGTTTATGAGTCTGAGACTGCTGGGTTTCGAATCCCAGACCAGACCATGTGGATTTTTAATTAAATTGAATGGTTCGGTTTAGGATTTGATGTGTGGCGTATTAATAGAAATTCAATTTCTGTTGATATGACATGCAGATTAAAAAAATTCGCCATACATTACCGTCTCGATGATGGTGGGTGAGGTTTTCCGGGTTTTCCTCACCTGTAAGTCAAATGGCACCATCAATCATCTTTAAGTCGCCCCGGAGCGCCACGGCAAATAATAATAATAGCCGTCCCTTTCCCCGGACAAGCTCAGCTTTTGGGGTTAAAATTCACTCGTAAGGGGGTGAATTAGGGAGAGTATTATTATTATTATTATTATAGTATGAAATAAATTAAAAAGCAGGATTGAATACGAACAAAGAAAAACAGGAACGTCAACAAATAATTTTAGATAAATACGTTAAACACATGATTCGCCAAAATTTTGTTTTTTAATGAAATTCCCACTGTGAATAAAATCAGTGCCGATTTACAGAGGGATACGGATTTTTCAAAAATAACGCGTCGAGTCTTAAGACGTACACTGTGGCAAATGGATTTTCGTTATTAGCTTTGTTCCAACACACACACAAACCGTAATATTACGGTCATCGTCATGCGCAGTAAATAAAAACCTATCAATAAAGCCCAAAGAGCAGAAGTTCGTAAACCGTTTAACCTGTCTAAAAGGTCGGGGAACTGGGAAGCCTATAAGGCGTACCGGAGAGAATATGGCTATGTCATTAGGAAAGCAAAAGAAAATTCCTGGAAGAAATTCTGTGACGGCATTGAAAGCCTTCTAGAATGTGCCAGACTCAGGTAAACTCTACAGAGAGATAAGCAAGGATTCATGGGATCTCTAAAAAATCAACAAGGAGAACTCACAAAAACAGAGGAGAAGACCTTAGATTTACTACTAAAGTCACACTTTCCTGGATGTGAGATTATTCTTGACCAAGAGAACAGGAGTACTGATGCACTAATTTGTAGGGCCTCAAAAATAAACTGGTCTCTTGCAAACTCAATAGTAAACAGAACAAAACTTGTGTGGGCGATAAATTCCTTTCAGCCATACAAAACGGCTGGACCTGATGGTACAATCCCGGCACTTCTACAAAAGGGCCAGGAAGTACTGGAGGGACCACTGTGTAAACTATTCCGAGCTACCATAGCCCTCGAATATGTTCCACAAAGCTGGAGGTGTGCAAGAGTGGTCTTCATTCCCAAACCCGCGAAAGCGTTTTACGAGGAGACCAAATCTTTCAGACCAATCAGCATAACATCATTTCTCCTAAAAACATTGGAAAAATTGATAGATAGATATATACGGGACGATGTTCTATGGGATAAACCGATACATCGATACCAGTTTGCCTACCAATCTAGAAAGTCTTGCGATGCAGCCATATGTAGGTTAGCTCAACAGGTTGAACAAGCATTGGAAAGCAAAGAAATAGCACTAGGAGTCTTCCTAGATATAGAAGGACCCTTTGAACTCGGCTTCATACAATTCAATACTGGGATCTATGCACAGGCGTGGAGTAGCCCACTGCATTACGAGGTGGGTAGAGTTCATGCATAATCATAGAACCATTACCAGTAATCTCCTTAACACAACAAGAGAGGTCTCAGTTAACAAGGGATGCCCGCAAGGAGGAGTGTTATCTCCTCTTATGTGGACACCGCAAGCATTTGCAGAAGATATAAGCATTGTAGTAAACGGTAAATTTGGGTCTGCTGTATCCGAAAGGATGCAGCGGGCACTAAATATCGTCAAAAGATGGTGCCTAAAAGAGGGATTGTCCACAAACCCGAGAAAAACCTTTGTTGTTGCATTCACAAAAAAAAGGAACCTTCAAGGAATGAAGGAACTTTATACGTGGGGACAACATCTAAAAATGGCAAAAGAGGTTAAATATATTGGAATCACTCTTGATGACAAGCTTAGCTTCTGTAGCCATATAGAAAAAACAACAGAAAAAGCTGTAAGAATACTATGAACCTGCAGACGAATGGTAGGAAACGTATGGGGGCTTAAACCAAGTATGATGCACTGGCTTTACACTATGGTTGTAGTACCTGTTATATGGTGGTATAAGACTAAAAGCATAACAGCTAACAGAAAATTAGCATGTCTGATGCCATCCCATTGATAAACAAAAATAAAAAAAACAGAAAATTAGACAAAGTGGAAAGACTAGCCTGTCTAATAATAACAGGGGCATTTAGAACTACGCCCACAGCAGTAATAGAGTTACTGCTAGATCTTCCTCCACTACACCTTGTGGTGGAGAAGGAGGCTATGGCGGCGGCATACAGGCTGTTTAATAATGGATTTGGATGGGAACTTTCGAGAAAAGGACACCACACAATATTAGAGAAATTAAAACAAAATCCGGTACTAAGAATGCCATCGGATAGAATGCCCATTATTCACGAGTTCAGGAAATATTTTGATATTTAAATACCAGAAAGGGCCAAAAGCCGGGAAAATAGGTAAAACCAAAACAAATCAATCTGGTATACAGACGGTTCGAAAATGAAAAACAGCACAGGAGCTGGGATCTACCATGTGAACTCAGGGAGGACAATTAGTTTGAACCTGGGGTCACTGACAACAGTCTTCCAGGCTGAAGTAACAGCAATAAATATCTGCGCCAACGTCATGCTAAATGACTCTCTTAGAGATAAGAGGATCTTTATCATGACAGACAGTTAGGCAGCCCTTAAAGCACTGAAAAGGGTAGAAGTACAATCTAAATCAATATTTGATTGCCAACAGTTCCTCCAGACCCTGGCAGAACATAACAAGGTCGTCCTTGAATGGGTGCCAGGACATGAGGGAGTGTTTGGAAACGAGAAAGCAGACCTCCTAGCAAGGAAGGAAGCGGAAAAAACTTTTATTGGACCAGAACCCACATGTGGTATCTCATACCAACATTTTAAATGGGTGTTAAAGGAACAAATAAATAGAGAACACCATAGGCTCTAGCTGGAACTTCCTGGACTTAGACAGTCCAAAAGATTCATAGAGGGGCCATCCACGAGCAGACAACATCAACTGCTAAACCTTAGCAGAAGCAAACCCAAGGCCGTAATAGGACTCCTTATGGGACACTGCGGCTCTAGAAGACACCTAAATCTCTTAGGGATATCTGATGACTCCCTGTGTAGAATATGTAAAGAGGAGGACGAAACTCCTATTCAAATACTATGCCGCTGTCGGAACCTTAAATGAGAACTGGAATGGTACTTCGGGGTACAATAACCGGAACCTGAAGAAATCGCGAAAGCGCCCATCAGACATATTCTTGAATTCATTAAGAAAATCAATCTGATGGGATAGAAACTGTGAGGGGTACAATAAGCCTAGAGCTTCAGTACAAGTGGGCTTTAAACCACGCCCTAATTCAGATAGATACACAACACGTAAAAAATAATAAAAAATATGTTATACTAAATTTTTACAATCAAAAGAGCGAGTTAGACCCTGGTCGAAATAAAAATATTATTGGAAAACGGTTTACTACAAAACTCAATTAGTTTTTGATTTTAGCAAAAACTTGTAAATAAAAAAAAAAAAAAAATAGAAAAAAAATCAGCTACAAACTAAAGTTTTCCAAAAATGGATATCTGCAAATTGATAAAATTTACTATTCATTTTTAATTTTTATTTAAAAAACTAGGTTGTAACAAAAAAATTAAAAGATGAGAGATTATTAGGGTGTAACTTTTGAATACTTCAGCGAAAATTGAAATTATACTGATGATAAACAACTAAGATACATAGATAATGCTAAAACAGTGAATCGCGAAAACAGCCTTAATGTAATTAAATGAAATAATAGAAATATTGATAGAACCTATTATTATTATTATTATTATTATTATAATCTTATGGTAACGCTAAAGATTTACGCTAAAGATTCAAGCTTGTAGCTATCTTCCAATTATGACTTCCTGAACAACAGCCTGCAAGACTCTGACGTGCTGAGAGGCTGGCTATCCTTGCCAAATTTGGTAAAATTATACCAAGCCATTATAGCCATTAAATTTTTTGCGAATTTTCACACCTCTTATTTCGGAAACGAGTAACATGGTTTTAAGGTATTAAAGTAAGTGTAATTCAATTTCGTGACATATCAGATTGGTAAACAGAAGCTTGACCACATACTATGTTCGTACGTATTGCCTATATTTTTTTTACAAATATAACAAAAAAAATCATAAACTTATCATCTACCTACCTATAAACATTTTTTTTTTATAATTATTGTTTATTGCATTCTATTTAAAAATACCGTAATTTATATTTCGTAAAATAAAATTTTATGTTTGAAATGAGTTTTTCTTCAAATTCCTCCTTTACCAAATATTTAAAAACAAACAACTATAGATTGAATAATTGATAAAAGTGTTAAAAACTAAATTTCTGTCGTTGATTTGTTAAACGATCAAATAATCAAAATACATAAAATAATATTACTTGTAATACTAATAAGTATAAGTAATAACAGTTTCTGTGAAGTAAATAAATTACATCATTTATTTAGAATGGGATTCACCACAGCTGACCGCCCAGACTAATCAGAGACTGCTTTGATTAATTTTATCTCGTTTATATTATGTTCTTTTCAATGTCTTTAACTAACACACGTTATCGGTAGGTACTTTTTAAATTTAGAATTATATGTAAATTACTTAATGAACACACAACATGAATTAATATAAATATTTTGGTTCGCAAGAATCAGTACCAGTACACTTCTAGCGTCAAACAAAAATAATACATCAATAGTAATAAAAAAAGATATATATTAAAAGTAAAACATGAAAAGTTTCATTGTATTTGCTGTTTTTGTAGCAATATCTGTAGCTCTGCCTTTTGAAGTTTTTGAAGATGAAACTGGGCAAGAATTCGTTTTAGTTCCAGTCCAAAGGCAAAGAAGGTAAGTCACAAATTTTCCTTAAAAATGCACATACCTAAGAAATTTCATTTATTATTCTTTTATAGTTTTGAAATTTCAAACCACAATTTTTATTTTCTGTTTAGAATCGGAGAATGTCTGCTATATTAACTTCCTATTTATCTTTTTGTTTTCCTCCTATTTTTGGTGTAGATATTTCTCTATTATTTTAAAAGTATATATTTGGTTCTCTTTAGAAGGCATATAGGCCTTTTCATCATGTGATGAGCGCAAGCGCAGCCGCCATGTTGAAATAGCGCTAATTCAAAAGTTTCGTACTGTTTTGATCAATAATGGCTGGAAAAGCAATATTATCTCTACATACAAATCAATTATTAGAAAAAATCGTTGATAGTCCAATTAAATAACGAAAAAAAAAGCCCCTTCGAGCTTACATTAATTTGTAATTGGATGAAACAAAAAGGACCTTGTGTATTTTGATGTGATCTTTCCGAAAAAAAGAAAAAAAAGATGTAGCAGTTTTTCAATTTTTTTTAAATTAGGAAAAACCGGGTTTTCCGGAAATTTCCATTGTAAAAATGCTAATTATCTGGGCAAGTATCATTCCGATAGTGAAAATAAATGCACCATTCGAAAGAGGAGACAAAAATAGTTCGGAAATTCATTGCACAGGTAGTTTTAATGGCGAATTTCTCGCCGCCAGAAGTGCTTTTACCAAAAAGTCGTTTTTTTCATTTTTTTGATCAGAACCATGGACATGAAATTTGCGATGAATTTGTGGCGAAATTATAAATGTTAGACATATGTGCCCATGAGAGAAGTTGCGTATTTTTTTGTTGGCTCTCAAATAAAATAAGTCCCGCGGCGAAATCTGACATAATTTTTCGGGAATTCGCAGGAAACCAGAGGCGTAGTTTTTTTTAAATTTTTTTCCCATGTGATTTTTTCCGGGTTTTCCGAAAACATCTAACAAAATAAATATATTTGAAAAAACTAACTTCGCCATCGAAAAGAGCATAACAAAATACACAAAAAGGTTGTAATCTACCGCACCCAGGTACCTTAATAATTTATTAATTCCATTTATTAAATACAATGTTCCATTCTTTTAAATTCAAAATGCTTCATTTAACGAAAAAAATCTCCCAGATAATTAAATCTTATTTACGACACCTAATAAATAATATCTATAACCACGTCCGTAAAAGATGCACGTGGCTGAGTTCCTCGAGAAAGAAAACACCATAAAGTGTATTTCTGTTTACGAAGTAATTATCATTAAAACACTTAAGTCGCTTATTTTCCTAGTTTCGATGTTCAGACCGATATCGACAATATTTCGATACACAAAACTTTCAAGGCAAGTAATAAATAACCCACCCCCTTTTGCACCTACATTCGTTTTTTCTATGAGAAACAAAACGATAGAGACGTCACAGAAACGATTAAACTGTGTATAAAAAGTCTGACGAAAATGAGCTCGGAGGCATTCAATTTTTATCATTTGATGTGCAAGCATACATTTTATTATCTGTACCCAGTTATATAATCTGTACCTTTCCTAAACGCTCCTCCTAAACGACGTCTATCCTACAATACCTCCTATCCCCGACGGTGTCAACGTCTCGACGCTCAACTTCCTGCCATCCTACTCCCTACGTCTCGAACGCTGTCACATTCCTCACCATCTAAGTATTTCCTACCGTACACTAATTTCGACGCTCAACGTCCCACGCCTTATTTCCGACGCTTTGCCGTCCATAATTATTTCCTTCATAATATCACGTCCCGCATCACCTACTTAATTCTACCGTATATCTGTCCCAATACAGTACCGTATTAAATACCTTCCCTTCCATCACGACGCTAGACGTCTCGACGATGGACGCCTCGACGCCCAACCCTGCGACGTACCTACATCGACGCCTTCCACGACGCTAGATGAAATTAGTACATAATTTAATGTCTGTATTTTCAATGGTGAGTCAAAAGATTTAGTAACCTTCTTTGAGATACCACCCCGGTTTCGTTTAAGGGCGGCTTGACATTTGCTGTAAAATATTATCAATTTAACCAATAAACCACATGGCCTTCAGGTCATACACCCCGAAACATAGGATAACATCTGTTTTGGATGGGTGAAATTTGGAATATTTTAATAGAAATAATAAAAATCAATATTAAGAAATATACAGGGTTATATTAAGTTATTTCAATAGAAATTATAATAATCAATATTAAAATACATACAGGGTTGTATTAAGTCATATCAATAGAAATTATAAAGATCAATATTTTGGAAATATACAGGGTTGTGCTATCTTGGATAAATTGTACAAACCAAGATGGTAAAATTTAATAGTAAGTTAACCAACTGGCGAATACGCTGTTCGTTAACTCAAGGGGGGACACCTATACGCTAAGCAACCCGTTCTACAAGGTTTGAAACAAAGTATATGTGAAATCAACATAGTAAGGTAATCAACTGGCGAATTGGCGCTGTTTGTTACTTCCGTTGGTCACACCTCTATACTCATCGTAATATTTACCTAAGAGGGTGCAACCTGTATATATCTACAATAGAATCAAATCAACATCAACTCAATAGTTAATCAACTGGTGAATTGGCGCTGTTCGTTAACTTCGTGGGTCATCAACCTAAATCAGAATATAAACAACAACACTATAGGTAATCAACTGGCGAATTGACGCTGTTTGTTAACTCTGTTGGTCATCAACCTAAATAGGATATATATTGATAGCAAATGAATATGGTCTGCGTTTGAACGGGACTCAAGTGAGATCTCAGTAAATAGTAACAATTGTAAAATACTTTGCTAATTATTGCATCACATTTAAAGTATGAAAAATAAATAAGAGTTTA
The DNA here is from genome assembly GCA_927349885.1 of Psylliodes chrysocephalus. NCBI lineage: Eukaryota > Metazoa > Arthropoda > Insecta > Coleoptera > Chrysomelidae > Psylliodes > Psylliodes chrysocephalus. Next base: position 51,057,656 of record OV651817.1, read on the forward strand.
AATATGAATTTGTATGTTTTATTTATCAATTTGCACCAAACTTTGCATCGAATTCTGGTTTACCTTAATTAACATTATCACAACGTGGGTATATAAAATATCAATTAATTAACTAGACGATCATTTCTACTACTAGAGGAAAAAGGCCAAATTACAGTAAGTATAGAATTTAAAGTAAAGTAAAACTTGTGAGGTAAATAAATAAATAACATTCAAAGTAAAAACACAAGAACAAAATCAAAAGAAGAGGGGGCCTGGGGGCGGGCCGTCACACTGGTGCCGTGACCAGGATGTAAAGTCATTTAAATTGGTGCAAGATAAATAAAACCTACAAACAAAACTATTTAAACAAATTAATTTAAAAAAAATAAAATTCAACGGTATATTTTTGAACTGATACTCTTTCCGTTTTCTCTTTTACATAAAAACGAATCAACCATCATCAATGAGGGATCCTAACATTTGGAAGTGGCAACTAGACTCAACAGCAGTCGGAACCAACTTCAACCCTTGCGACGGGAACTCCAACCCTTGCGACAGGAACTTCATCCCTTGCGACAGGAACTTCAACCCTTGCGACAGGAACTTCAACCCTTGCTACAGGAACTTCAACCCTTGCAACAGCAACTTTCGCAGAACTTCTAGTGGATATCAAGACAGCCATGGACGAACTTCAATTCAGAATGAAAGAAGACTTCTTTATCCATTCAACAGAGGACCACATAGCAGGCTACTAAATAGAACCAACTTTAATTCCTAACACAGGGACAACCACCCAGTCCATAGGAGACATTAAGAAATCCAGGGGTGAATCCCAAGCCAAATGAAATAAGTCTTAGATGACCAGCAACTAGTACACGTCCAAATACAGAAAGTATTGGCACTAAGTAAACATTTAATGAGACAAATGAAGCTTCATTATTCGCTACGACATTGTACCAACATGGGATCACTCATCAGTCCAGAACCTAAAAGTGATCGACCAATATGTGTACTTCAGAAAATTCCAACAAGCTAAAGCAGTACATGTCAATGGCAGTAAATAAGAGACAATCCAATCATTTCAAAGCCCAAAAAGAATTAGCTTATAAGAATCGTCAAACCACTATCTCGTATATCCAGTAGAAAAGCGATAAAGAACAAAACCACATAAACCATTTAAGCAACACGCTGAGATTTCGATAAAACTTGGAAATATTATGAACATATGTCATGATTGACGCCGAAAAATAAATTTAAAGTTTTTCCAAGGATCTGTATAATAAAATAACGATCGAAGATCCAAAGATTCATTCCACCTGCCTTTATAGTTATGAGCCAACCTATTTATGAAGAAAACATTTGTCCAAGAAAAAAAGAAACAAACAATTATCGTTAAATTTGTTTGTTAGCAAAGTTATCTACGACGTGTCTGGCAATCCTAATCCGACTCTATAATATAAGATATAATGGTCACAGAGGAAGAGTATAACACCACCTGTTTTTCAAAAAAGGGCAATAACCATATAAATCACAAGAACTCTTCACATACAAATTTTATTGAAGAATATTCCATTGTGAAAGTCAAAGATAACAAGAAATTTACAAATTCACAAAAGCCACTTGACATGTGTTTAACAATTTTACTTCCTAAAAGACAAAAAAGGGCAATTTAGATAAATTGCAGAGAAAGGGTCTCTATGGGCACTTATCAGAATTTAGCCACTTGTGTTCTCCGATAAACCAGAGAAACTTACCTACTCAAGTTTATAAAAACGAAATTAAGATAACAAACGATGTACCGTTTGTCAAGAAGAGATATCCAGCCGAATATTATTTACGACAAGAAGTTAGAAAAATATATTAGTCTTGGGGGTGAACCCAAAAAAAATGAAAAACACAATTCCTTATATAAATCCTGACTGTTAAGAGATTTGGAAACTGTACACAACACAAAAGAATTTCGAGATGAGAAGAATAACACACAACGTCGTATGATGGTGGGTGAGGTTTTCCGGGTTTCCCTTACCTGTAAGTCGAATGGCACCATCAAACACCGAAAAGTCGCCCCGGAGCGCAAAGTCAAAAAAAAAAAATCAAAAACAAAAAAAAAAAAAACAAAAAAAAAAAACAAAACAAAAAAAATTAGAATACTGGTAATGAGAATAATCATAATAATATACAAGGGTAAAATGTTTTGACACAGCAATGAAAGTACAGACCTTGGTAAGCGTTTAAGATGTTAACTACTAAACATTTTCAATGTTACTACGCAATTAACATCTAGGGGGTGTGTGTAATCTACCGCACCCAGGTACCTTAATAATTTATTAATTCCATTTATTAAATACAATGTTCCATTCTTTTAAATTCAAAATGCTTCATTTAACGAAAAAAATCTCCCAGATAATTAAATCTTATTTACGACACCTAATAAATAATATCTATAACCACGTCCGTAAAAGATGCACGTGGCTGAGTTCCTCGAGAAAGAAAACACCATAAAGTGTATTTCTGTTTACGAAGTAATTATCATTAAAACACTTAAGTCGCTTATTTTCCTAGTTTCGATGTTCAGACCGATATCGACAATATTTCGATACACAAAACTTTCAAGGCAAGTAATAAATAACCCACCCCCTTTTGCACCTACATTCGTTTTTTCTATGAGAAACAAAACGATAGAGACGTCACAGAAACGATTAAACTGTGTATAAAAAGTCTGACGAAAATGAGCTCGGAGGCATTCAATTTTTATCATTTGATGTGCAAGCATACATTTTATTATCTGTACCCAGTTATATAATCTGTACCTTTCCTAAACGCTCCTCCTAAACGACGTCTATCCTACAATACCTCCTATCCCCGACGGTGTCAACGTCTCGACGCTCAACTTCCTGCCATCCTACTCCCTACGTCTCGAACGCTGTCACATTCCTCACCATCTAAGTATTTCCTACCGTACACTAATTTCGACGCTCAACGTCCCACGCCTTATTTCCGACGCTTTGCCGTCCATAATTATTTCCTTCATAATATCACGTCCCGCATCACCTACTTAATTCTACCGTATATCTGTCCCAATACAGTACCGTATTAAATACCTTCCCTTCCATCACGACGCTAGACGTCTCGACGATGGACGCCTCGACGCCCAACCCTGCGACGTACCTACATCGACGCCTTCCACGACGCTAGATGAAATTAGTACATAATTTAATGTCTGTATTTTCAATGGTGAGTCAAAAGATTTAGTAACCTTCTTTGAGATACCACCCCGGTTTCGTTTAAGGGCGGCTTGACATTTGCTGTAAAATATTATCAATTTAACCAATAAACCACATGGCCTTCAGGTCATACACCCCGAAACATAGGATAACATCTGTTTTGGATGGGTGAAATTTGGAATATTTTAATAGAAATAATAAAAATCAATATTAAGAAATATACAGGGTTATATTAAGTTATTTCAATAGAAATTATAATAATCAATATTAAAATACATACAGGGTTGTATTAAGTCATATCAATAGAAATTATAAAGATCAATATTTTGGAAATATACAGGGTTGTGCTATCTTGGATAAATTGTACAAACCAAGATGGTAAAATTTAATAGTAAGTTAACCAACTGGCGAATACGCTGTTCGTTAACTCAAGGGGGGACACCTATACGCTAAGCAACCCGTTCTACAAGGTTTGAAACAAAGTATATGTGAAATCAACATAGTAAGGTAATCAACTGGCGAATTGGCGCTGTTTGTTACTTCCGTTGGTCACACCTCTATACTCATCGTAATATTTACCTAAGAGGGTGCAACCTGTATATATCTACAATAGAATCAAATCAACATCAACTCAATAGTTAATCAACTGGTGAATTGGCGCTGTTCGTTAACTTCGTGGGTCATCAACCTAAATCAGAATATAAACAACAACACTATAGGTAATCAACTGGCGAATTGACGCTGTTTGTTAACTCTGTTGGTCATCAACCTAAATAGGATATATATTGATAGCAAATGAATATGGTCTGCGTTTGAACGGGACTCAAGTGAGATCTCAGTAAATAGTAACAATTGTAAAATACTTTGCTAATTATTGCATCACATTTAAAGTATGAAAAATAAATAAGAGTTTAAATATGAATTTGTATGTTTTATTTATCAATTTGCACCAAACTTTGCATCGAATTCTGGTTTACCTTAATTAACATTATCACAACGTGGGTATATAAAATATCAATTAATTAACTAGACGATCATTTCTACTACTAGAGGAAAAAGGCCAAATTACAGTAAGTATAGAATTTAAAGTAAAGTAAAACTTGTGAGGTAAATAAATAAATAACATTCAAAGTAAAAACACAAGAACAAAATCAAAAGAAGAGGGGGCCTGGGGGCGGGCCGTCACAAGGTATACTTTAAAAATGTTAGGAGATTAATCCTAAGCCTGAGTGTAAGTTCCAACTTGGTGATAAGCTTGCTTTTTGTTCGCTAATATCTGGTAATTCTATATTTTGCACAAAACTCAAGAAACGTCTTATAACAAGTCAGTAAAATACAATTTAATAAATTTTAAGCCTAATAAATTTAGATATATAAGAAATTTAAAACTGGAAATCGCAAAAAAATCAAATTACAGTAATGTAGTGTATACACGAGTTTTGGATCCCGCGGAGCGCGTGTAATGGGACTTTTGTCGGGAGAATTCTACAACTTAGAAGAAACATACACACTTTAAACTTTGTATACACATTTAGAAGACATGAAATTTGGGTTTGTTTAATTTTCAGACAAAAAAACTAAAAATTGTCAATTTTAGGCAACTTTTCTCAAAAACCGTGTTTTTTGGTCGTCACTCAATGAACAGTGGTCAAAAAAATAGATAAAATATATTTGCAGAATTTTTCGTAATGTAATCGTATTCTAGACACAATAGAGTACTAAAAAAAAAGTTTTGAGCCATTGGGTGCACTTTTGGCATTTTTGTGCCACTTCAAACTTTCGAAAATTTTTTTTTTTTTTGAAAAAAAAATTAATTATTTGTTTGATATCTTAGCCAATTATGGTCCGATGTCGGTGACATTCACACACACATAAGATTTCACATTTAAGAGTAAGCTTTGTAAGTGGCATTAAAAAAATTCAAATAGTTTGGCCGTTATAGACAAACAATGAAATTAGGACCGCGGTGCATTTTGCCCTTCCGCCATATGCCCAATTTTGAGATTTCTCTTGCCCCCTTCTGGGAATCACTAGTCACATCCCTTAAGTTCAAAACGCATTTTTGTTTTTTCAAAGATCTTAATTTTTACCAATGTTATAAAGAATTTAGTGTTTGAACATTTAACAAATTCAATTTTTCGACCTTCGTCGCCTCAAAATACTAAACAAATTTCAATCGTCCATACCGCGAGAACGGTGCATCGGATCAAAATTTCTCAAGAGACATAAAAATTAGCATTTTTCCTAAGCTTTCAAATGTCGTAAATTGCGTTTTAAAAATATTGATTTATTTCCGACATGTGCCTGCGCAATATTGAGAAATTGACAAAATCCAAAATTTCGGCACTTTCGAAAAACTGCTACATTTTGTTTTGCCTTTTTTCGAAAAGATCACCTCAACATACATAGAATCCATTTTGTTTCATCTAATTACAATTTAATGTAAGCTCAAAACCTGTAATTTAATTCGATTATGATTGTGATTTACGTTTTCATAACTCTGTGGAAGCACATAGTTGTGAGCAATTAAAAAGGTTTTTGAAGTGACGTGGACGGTCGGAACAAGGCAAAAAAGTGTGATAATTGAGAGGTTAGATTTTAATACCTATTAACTGTGTAAAAAATTAATGGAAACAAATAATAATTATAGCTCTATTCTAATTAATTATGCCAACCAACTATTATTAATTGCAAAAACACTCTAACATGAAAGTTAATCACGAATATAATTAATAAGTTACATTATTTAAAATTTTAAGGATCAACATGACATTTTTAATAATATTTCCGTAAATACCGAAGTAGTATTTAATATTAAAAAATATTGTGTAATACCAGGCAAGGGTTTTCTTCTGTTGAATCACTTTCTCCATAAAAATGTAGTGAACAAATATAAGTATCTTAAGTACCTAACATCATCCATCAATCTATCAAAAACCTTTGTCACTTCGACCACATTTTTTCACTCATAATGCTCATTTTGAACATGTTTTAATATGTATCTTGCCTAATGATTTGATAGTGTTTTCACGATATTTCAGGCAAGTCTATTTATAAAATAATAATTTATACCGTGTGTCACTTTTACATACTGATAACAATACCGTTTAGTTTTTCCTTTCCGTAAAGATAACATAATTAATTGATTGCAAAAATTGATTTTTCAATTAAGACACTTACACCCGTATGCATAGTCGATCGCCAGCGATTCGCCAGAGATTCATTCCGACGTATCGCCAGCGATTCGCTGGCGATCCGCTGGCGAAAGCCCGAAAAGGTGGCGACCCGCTGGCGATTGTCACCGGCATGTCATTTCTCGCAAGTTTTCATGTTCTTTTATAGGGATTATCACCGGCATCTCTCGCATTTTATTATTGGTTCATTTCTTAAAACTCAAAAAACAATAAACGAATATCAAATTTTTCCCTTTCGGGCGGATCGCTGGCGATGCGCCGAAATGAATCTCTGGCGAGTCGCTGGCGATCGACTATGCATACGGCTGTTATTACTTTACTTTTTTTTATCCCATTTTTAAACGAATACACTTAAAATTATTATTTATCGATTATTTTTTTCGCGTGGATATTTTAACATGCTTGTTTTCAAAAAACAGTACGAAAAAGATGGCTGATACTGACGCATGTGCACAAAAAAAATGTGATGAAAAGACCTATTTTAAGAAGTTTAGTTAAAAGTTGTGCTGCAGACTTAAAATATTTTTTCTAATTTTAAGATATAAAGTGACATCTTTTACAATCGCGGAAGAGGTCAAAACGATCCACTTTATGCAACCAGTTGCATAAAATAGAACAATATGCAACCGATTACGAAAAGTTTATTGTCACCAGTTACAAAATGAAAGTAAATAAAAATGCCTCTTTGGTTTTTAAATCGAAAAATCAAAAAATCGAAATAGGAAAAATTGAAAAAAGACAGTAAATAGTGATATTTCACAATTTTACATTACTTTTAACAACAAAAAGGATAACAAAAAATAAAAGCTGTAAATTGCGTTTTATTTTTTAAATAATTGAAGACCGTTATTGAAAACTGCACAGAAATGTTTAAGGATAACGCATAACGGGTAAAAACGTTTTTTTTTTTTATTATCCGCAGGTAATGTCAAAAATCAGATCGGCTACACTGCACATGTCCCTTATTTTTATTAATACTATTGAAAAAAAAAACGTCTTAGGGCAATCAAATAAAATAATTTTCTGAAATATTTGATTGGAAGTACCTACAAAAGAATGATGGTGAATCATTTTTTAACCACATACAATTATAAATAATCAAGTCAAAATTAGAAAGACTGTACCTATGTAATACGTTTCGAAATGCCGTTTTGTGTAACTCGTTTATTTTGCGGGATCCTTCGCACGTCACTCAAATATTTACTTGTTACACAAAATAAGGTATTTTGAAACTGGTTACATAAATAGCTATTACAAATTTTATTGAAAATATCGCTATAATTTCTTTTTTCTAATTTTGAGTAATTATTTATGAAATTGTGTTTTGGTAAAAAATTACTGACATCTAGGCAACCAATATTACTACTTTCTTATATTGTTAGTTGCATATGACAATTAAAAAAATTAATTATTGATCCTTAACGACTCGTTGTAGTGTGTTAATATTGTTTAAATTAATTAGATTTCAAGAAAGTGGGTTATTTTGTCGTGTATTGTGTTTTAATTATATTGTGCTGATGAGTTAGAATAAAAAATAAGGACCAGAACATGTTGCGAGACCTCGCTCTGCTCGTCCCGCAAATATTCACTCGTTACATAAAATAAGACATTTCGCAACTAGTTTCATAAATAGTTATTAAATTTACTTTTCCATTTTAGGGATGTGACATGGTTAGTCGACGAGGATAAATACGGTTTAGGACAAAAAGGAAAATTTTTCAGTAACAACAATCACCAATTTGATGGTTCCTACGGTGCATCAAAAGCATGGGGATCGCACGGGCTTAAACCTGACACATTCGGTGGACGTTTGGACTACATCAACAAACCATCTGGTTCTACAGGTTTCGTGGGCGTAGACAGAACACCAGGATATGGGACTGATGTCACTGCTGGAGCTAAATATAATATTGCTCAAGGGAAAAATTGGGGAGCTGATGTTACTGGACAGTATGGAAGGCATTTTGGAGGACCCGGTGGTACTGGAAAGCCTGAAGCGGGAGTTTCCTTAAACGTGGAAGGAAAATTCTAAAATAGACTGATCTAGCTTTAATATTTATATACTAATTATTGTGTTCATAATAAATTATTCTTTTATAAAATATAGTTTTAATTACATATAAACTTTTTGTGTTTCGCTTGAGAATTAGATATTCAGGCACACAGGAATTGAAAAACAATAAAAATAATAATTTTGGAAATATATTAATTTGTATTAAGAACCCCGCATATCACAAATATTTTGTTATTTGACCGTACCGACCGTAATTTTAAAAATACATTTTTTCGTTTTCACTGGCCGATTGGTAATTGGTATAAAAATGGCGCGTTTTTTTACATTTTTGAAAAAAAAAAAATTATTTTTTTGACTACAATTCTAAAAAACGCGCCATATTGGGTAACATCTAAAAACCGATTAAAAAAACCGCATAATTTTTTCTCGCGAAATAAGGGAGTTATGGTCAAAATAAATTTAAATTTAAATAATTGTCACTGAATTTTGCTGCCACCACAAAACCCGGCGGACTTTTATAGAACTAAGTAATACGTAGACCATCAAAGACGACATTCTTAGTGCCTACACTGGGAAATATAACACTGAAAGTGTTCTAGTATAGATATTTTATTGAAACACATACAAATAACTATCTCGTAATTATTATTACTACTACTACGGACTATATGGATAATAAGACTTTATAAAATATTAGGTACTTATATACTTACTAAATTAAACGGATAAAATGTTTAAAATATCTTTGTTTGAAAATTAGCGTTGATAGAAAAATAGTTTTAACTTGGTAAAGGATATCAATAATATACAATATAGGTATCTATATTTGAGCAAATGGTTTTGTATGAAATCTTAGTTCCAAATAAGAACAGTAGTTTGTGCAATAAGAGTGGATATGATAACCATATCGCACGAAGCCGAAATTTGAGCACGACGCCGTAGACGGTATGGACAATCCACTCGAGTTGTAAAGTATATTTTTTCTACACCCACATGGATATTAGCTAATCTACGAACATATAACAAAACGAAAAAGTTTGCTATTGCGTTCAACTAAACGAATATATTTCATATCCATTCTAGGTCATTAAAAATTATCAAATGAATCTATTGCATTTCTTTTTATCAGCGGAAGTTTGAAATCTTATTCTATTATAACCATATCTAGTAAAAAGTTTTCAAGTAGCTCCTTGGTCGAGGTGGCATAAAAAAATTAAAAAAATAATAATAAATAGCGGGTTGCAAAAATATTAAATAAATTATTAAAAATATAAAATAGTGTGTGGTGAGTTGCGGTTGTGTAAAAACAAGTAGGGATGTGGTCTCAATGAAATATATTACAGGAAGGGACGTTTTTTGAATGTCCAGTATTCAACGTTCAAATATAATTCAGAATTGGACGTCCTCTGAATGGTCAAAAGTGTGCCATTTGTATACTTCACTGGACGTCCAGACATCCAAAATTGTATATCGAATGGACATACAATGGACCTATTTGTGCTGTTTGGGTATTCTCAATTCAAATTAATTTTCGCGCGCCTGTCATTTGTCACCTATAAGTAGGATGTTTGTTTATTTACATGTGTTTGTTTTGGGCGGATTTTGCATTTGTGATTTTTTAACTGTTTTTAGATAACATTCTCAGTAGTAATACTATAAGTACTTCAAAATAATCAGGTTATACATCGATAACTTGTTGCATAATAATAAAGAGTGTCAGTTTGACAGTTTAAATAATCCGACCGCGAAGCACTGCACTACAATAATTTCTGATTACTCCATTCCTGATCATTCTATTGGATAGTTAAATGTATAATAAATTTTATGCTTAAATAATATACAGGGTGTTGCATTTGAAAAATTGATTAAATTGAACTTAAAATAAGCATTATTTAAGACATGTTTCAAAACACTCTGTAGAATATAAACCAGTTCTATCAACGCTATTCGTTAGCTTAGTATCTTATAAGCCTGTATATTAAACAATTTTGAAATCAATCTAAACCTACCTAAATTATGATAATTCGAGAGACGCTTCCCACCTTTTTGAGACTCAGGCCCACAAGGGTAAACTCGTAGCGTAACAAAGACGAGAAATGATTTAACTTGGAACGAAAGACCGAAAGCTGATAGTAGTATTAGGACGTTGAATTTTTTGTTTTGTGAAGCATTGGCATGCATTACTTAGGTTAAACCATGTGATGATTTTCACAAGCCTTGATTTTTAAAAACATTCTATATCGCCTTTTAATTAGGGTTTAAAAACTTGTTCGAGCAATTTATCCAATAATAATTGGCCCTTTTACCTCTTAGACCTGCTCATGTAAAATATTTGGGCTCCTTTTGTGGTTAGGAGCGAAATAATAGTACGCTTGAGTTAGCACTACCATAAAAAAGTCATTTTTAAGAAAATGTTTATATATTTTTCATAAATAGGCTTGGCGACTAATTTCGAATAAAAATAGCCTTCAAAATGGCTATGGTTGCAAGTATGAAGGTCGCAACTCGCCTTAAAAATTTCACCTTTACTATCAACAGCTGTTGTTTGACAGGTCGTTAGAGAATGTTTGCAATTTATAGAATGTTGAGAATGTTAGGAATGTTGACGTAAGAAATAATTGGAATTCCTAAAATTGTCATATAAGAATTGTATAGGCGGATTTTAAGAAAATTGATATTAAAGTAGTTAAGATGAACCGAAAATTCTGAAAATCAATAGGGTTCTAAGTTAGAAGTAATTATTCAAGAAAATCAAAACCGTAAGTCAATCAGAGCTTTCGTTCTAGAGTTATTGTGCCAGCATACATACACACAGACGACCAGACGAAATTTTTTTTTTCATTTTCGTACTCAGAATGATCGGAAACGTTTTAAAAAATGGGGGTAAGAAAATTTTTTTCGTCTGCACGAAAGCAATAGTGAGGCCCCATAGGAAGGGCCTCAGTAATTTAATTTGAAGTCTGCAATATTCTCTTATTTCAAATAAAAAAAAACTATTGCTTGGCAAACATTCCCGGCTCGAATACAATATTATAAAACTAGAAGTTAATTACATGTATAACATAAGGCAATAAAAAACATAAGTTTAAAGTCAAAATGTGCATACTTTCGTGTTTAATAGCTTTAATTCTAATACTTTTTATTATATTAAGAATATTAATTTCTAAAACTTTAAGGTTGTATTAACATAATTTTGACTATTATATTAAGAGCGATATCCATGGTTAGAAACAGGCTTAAAACGACTTCAAGGTTCTCTTTCTCAGTTTTAAATATTTTTTTATAAAATTTGGTATACCTACTAAGCAAATGATAGAGAACTCCGCTGTAGAGCCCGAATTCAGAAAAACTAATTTTTTAATTATTTCTATACAAATTATGAAAATTATTGCAAAAAGGAGTCTTTACCGGGAATTGTTATATAAAAATCAGCTAATTCTTTCCAATACACTTTTTTGTCCAAAGCGTATATTTTTTGAAAACCTTGAATTAGGAAATCTGAGAAAATCTGTCAAGATTCCAATCCATATTAATTGATTTGGCAACAAGGCGGCGGACGTTGGCGGTGCATGCAGTACCGGAAAATTGGGATAAAAATAAAATAATAAAAAACTTTATTCTTTTTAGTGTAGGTGTTTTTGTTTCGTATTTAGTCAATGTGTTTATATGAACTTTTATGTGTAAGCTGAGTTATAATAATTTGTGATAAAAATGGGAAAACTTTCGGAAATGCCGAAAATTATATTTCCGTTTCGACGGAAATCTATAAAATATCGTGCTAGATTACTTAGAAAAAGACAAACATTAGCACCCCTTCTAAGCATTAAAGTTAAAATATATGGGAAATTAATATACTAAGTATTGAATAAAAAAAAACCTCTAGCTTTAAAGCAATATTTACAAATTTAAAGCGGATATCCAATAAATGTGGTTTATTTGTGGATTCTGAATATGGTTTTTAGGTTCCGACGGTTTATTAGGAACAGACAGTATTATCGAAATTAAATATCCTGCCACTGCTTCAAAACTGACTCCGAAAAAAGCAATGGTTGACAACATAATAAAATTTGCAATTATTAATGATAATGCGAAAATGCAATAATTGTTCAGGGGCAACTTAACGTAACTAAACGAAATATTTTTTTTTTTTTATTTATTTTAATACCTTCAAGTATGTTAGTAGAAAAAATAAAAAAGATGATAGATTTTGGTGTATATGGAAAACAAACTAAAGCAATTTTATTTAGATTGTATACTACCCGAGATCTTAGATCCACGTTTCACTAGAGGTTTAGATATTAGAAATTTGAGTAGAAATCCGAGTAGAAATCCGACCAATAGTCAATAAAAATGATTATTTTTATTCCTTCTTTTACTAATAATAAATCATTTTACTCAATGTTATTTTTTTCTACGTACAGACTACAAAACGAAAAAATATGCTATTGCGTAAAATGAGTTATACTTGTGTAGAATCGATAAATAATAGCATTTCTAGTTTTATTTGATCTATATTTAGAAATAAATAATTATAAATTTTAATTAAACTATATGAAATCAATTTAATTTATATTCACTCATGTTACACAAACTACTATTTTCTACATCCACATGGATATGCTTTTTTCTATACCCACATGAATATTAGCTAATCTACGCACATACTACAAAACAAAAAAGTATTCCATTGCGTTCAACTGAACGAATATATTTCATATTCATTCTACCTAGTAAGAACACTGCAAAACAGTTAAATCCACCAATCAGATTATATATTGGTCACCCGGCTACTATTATTTTTTAAATTTTATGTAGTTAAACTAACTGTCAGTATAATTTTGAATTATTGAGATTAAATATACGTAAAAATGAATATTTCTTATGTATAATCGATAAGTAATAGAATTTCTATTTTTATTTCGTCCAAATTTATAAACAAATCTTAAATTTTAATCAAACCATATAAAACTAATTTAATTACAAGTATTAGAACTATAATGGCAAGTGTGGCGACGGCACGGAGTTTGTCTCCAAGCGAGAGACCCGAGTTCCAATCATGGCTGGGGACTAATTAAATTAAATCTTTTTGTATGTTTATTTTATTTTATAAATTATTAAAAGTCATACATTATTTTAAAATTATTTATTTTGTCTTAATAAATTACTTTTTTAAATTTGTAGAATTTCGTTAGGGTGTCGTAGAAAAAATATACTGTACAACTCGAGTGTATTGTCTGTATCGCACTCAGACGATTAAGCACTCCGTCTACGGCGTCGTTCTGAAACTTCGTCTTCGTGCGATATGGCCATCATATCCAATTTTGTTGCACAAACTACTATTCACGCACAGACTACAAAACGAAAAAATATACTATTGCGTTCAACTCAACGAATATATTTCATATCCATTCTGGGTAGTGAGAACACTGCAAAAAAATAAAATCCACCAATCACAGTTTATATATTGGACACCCAACAACTATTATTTTTAAAATTTTAAATAAGTGACAATTCTGTCAAACTAATTGTCAGTATATTTTTTAGGAATTGAGATTAAATATACATTAAAATGAGTTATTTTTGCGTAGGATTCATAAATAATTTTAATTTAGACCACAATTTAAAAAATCCTAAATTTGAATTAAACTACCTATATTAAACTAATTTAATTACTACTTTTAGAACTAAAATTTTAAATGTGGAGGTGAAAATGAGTTCAAATCTGGGCTGGGGACTAATTAAATGAAATATTTTTTCATGTTTATTTTATTTCACAAATTAGTAAAGTCATAAATTATTTTAAAATTAATTATTTTGTCTTTTCCTAAAATAATACTTTAAATTTGTAGATTTTCGTTAGTGGGTCGTAGAAAAAAACATACTGTACAACTCCAGTGGATTGTCCACTGTTGTTGCACAAACTAGTATCAAATGGGTTATTATTTAAAAAACGTATTTTTATACAGGGTATTTGTAAATAAGTACGAACAATTTTTGCAAATTGTTATCAAAGTTATTTTGTTAAAAAAAGTTCCTATAAAAGTAGGTCGAAATATGCTTCGTTTCCGAGATACAGAATGTTTAAATTTTAATTTATTAAATTTTATTAATTATTTTTAATAGTTTTAAAGATATTTACTCTAAATTTGCAAAAAAACTTTGAAGGGGCAAATGTGTATTTTTTGGGGTGTTCCAAATATTTCTACTTGTACCAGTGGCGTTTGTGCGAGAATGCCACTTTTTTAATAAAAAAAGTACTGCGCCACTGACTTTTTCGATCTATGTTTTTTTTATAAAATAACTTCGGCAAACATTCCCTAAAATCATTCACACTTACCAACAAACACCCTGTATATAAGAAAATGTAGAAATAGGTACATATGTATATTTAAAAATATATTTCGTAAATAAATAAATTAGTTATAAAAAATTTTTTTCGAAAATGTTACACCAGGTTATACCTTTAAAAAATATTTTAAACGAGAAAACAAAACAGAAATATTCTTTGTTAGACCGGACCTGCGATTTAACGGCATTTTTAATATTTTAAATCATCTATAGTTTATAAGTAATAAATTGAAGGGAGCGTAAGCCTGGGAATAGAGCAACGTTGCCAGAGTGGGTTCAGATGCACTGAAAGTTGTCAGTGTGTTCTAAATCTGAATTTGCTGTTAGGTGTTGCATGGATATCGCTCTTAATAAAAATGCTTTATAATCTGGGCCGACTAGAGGGTAGACGAGAATAATTTTTCGAAACTAATTGAAACATAAAAATAATTTTAATAAATTGTATACCTTCATGCGTTAATTAGTTGTTAGGAATCTCGAATTTCACAATCAAAGGAACTTGTTACTTTTATCTGTTGTCAATAGCAACGAGTTGTGGTCAAAAAGGTTCATATTTAACGCCATCAATGGGCTCTATTAGTGCGACGTAATTTGTGTTCTGATGACAGTTGACTTATAACAAAAACAAACCTGTCATTGAAATTGACATATACTTTTTAGTTTTTTTTATATATATGTTTGCTGGCCTCCTAAACACGTATTTTAAACGTACGTAAAAAACATATTTTTATTATTTAAATGAATATTATCTTGAAAATAATAGAAATAAAACGGAGTAAAAATCTACTGTTACTATCATTGGCCATTGGAACACAAATTACGTCACCACTAATCCCAGCTAGCACATACCGTTGCCAAGCCTTTCGGATGATAAGGAAACGTAATAAAGTAAAATGCTAAAAAAAGTATCCATGAAAAGTACTATGAACATTTAATCTGAGTTCGGAACGATCATGTTTATGTCAATTGTCACTTGTCACTTTTTCTTGTCATATGTCATGTTTTTGTTAGTTGTTTTTTAACTTTAATTATTTTATATACAATTTTTATACATTGGAGTAGAATTGGTAAGGATCCTCTATAAAATATAAAACTATTTTCTAAAACATTTTCTTCGTTTCAGATTACAATGCCTGGTGTAAATCTAAATATTTCATTCATTAGGTACCTATACAAAATTACAAAATGGTTTAACTAGGTACTACAAAAACAAAGAATGGTGTAGATGAACATCGTTAAAGAGAAGATAAACAATTAACCGAGGGTCCAGTTACATTTTACTTATAAATACTTATATAAGAGGTATAATATACTTAATCGAACTAAAAATATTATGTTTTAGGTTTCCTTTGTACCTGATGTCCTGATGACATTCTAGGAATTTTAGAAGCAGGGATATTAGGGTTACACTAAAAGTACATCGCATGCGAGCTTAAAGAGCCAAAAATTGCAGCTTATTAACATAGATGGGATGTTTTTGTGCTAGCTGGGATATTAGTTGTAAAATATCAGCTTTATTGACGTTTGAAAAAGGAGTTATGTAATCGTATTTACACAATGAAGTAGGTATATATTTTTTTCCGAATGTCTTTAATAGGTAGATATATAATTTCATAAATTATTTTTATTGGTTTTCAAGTCTTAAGTGCCAGACTGTCTAATTATCAAACGAAAAACAAAAAGCATAATATATGTAATTTTATAAAAAATATTTATTAAAAACACAATATTTTAGTATACAAATAATAAAGCAGCACGAAAATTTATAAAAAAAGGTCAGTCTATTTTAGAATTTTCCTTCCACGTTCAAGAAAACACCAGCTTCAGGCTTTCCAGTACCACCGGGTCCTCCAAAATGCCTTCCATACTGTCCAGTAACATCAGCTCCCCAATTTTTCCCTTGAGCAATATTATATTTAGCTCCAGCAGTGACATCAGTTCCATATCCCGGTGTTCTGTCAACGCCCACGAAACCTGTAGAGCCGGATGGTTTGTTGGTGTAGTCCAAACGTCCACCGAATGTGTCAGGTTTAAGCCCGTGGGATCCCCATGCTTTTGATGCACCGTAGGAACCATCCAATTGGTGATTGTCGTTACTGAAAACGGTTCCTTTTTGTCCTAAACCATAACCACCCTGGTTAAGTCCGTATGTCAGATCTCTAAAATGGACAAATAAGTAGTTAAAGCAATATTTTCAACATAACTGATGTAATTAAACTTAATATCTTACGTCTGAAACACAGCTTTTTAACCCAACCTCTTAATATATTCCTTCTGGAGCTAACAATATCTCGCAAAATATTATACAAGGTGTTTCCGAACTTGGCGTCCAAATTTGTAGGGGCAGTAGTTCGCATAATTTGAGACCGATTTGCAGATTTCATTTTACCAAAATATTTAAAATAAAAATAATTAAGAATTAATTAAAAATTATAAACCGTACGGTCCTGCACAGCGATAGGATCGCTTCGACTCGCGCGCGCTACGCTTAGAATCGACAAAATTGCAAATCGCATCTGTTTTTGAGGACTATTGAAATCTGCCAATCGCTCTCAAATTATGCGAACTACCACCCCTACAAATTTGGACGGAAACACCCTGTATATTTTTGAAATGAAATAAATAATTACCTACACCAATTCTGGCATATGATTTATTAACAAAGCATTTATAGAAAATAAATACAAGATAACCAGGATAGCATTTCAGGCAAGTATGCACCGAGAGAAATTTCTTTTAGCCGTTAAACAAAATCTTATAACCATTAAAAGATTTCTGAATTGAATAGGCGCCAGCCTAGCTCCCTTTTCATAGTCATGAAGGTATTTTTTTCAAAAAACTTGTATTACTATAAAATAGTACTGGTATACAAATAAAAATGAATTATCATTTTTTTAAATAACGGTTAAATAGTTACAGTTTTGTCGGTTAAATAGTTACAGTTTCATCGTTATAATGTTAACGATTTCAAGATTACAATGTAACTTATGATGAAGAAAGAGTTGATGTTAAAATCTACTCGTATAAAAATAAAACTATAACTGTTTTAAATTTAAAAGACTAGCTATTTGGTTACTAAATGGTATATGAATACTAGGTGTGTAAAATTAGTATATTCACTTTGTTGTTCTTAAAATAAACTTGCATAAGAATTAAATAATAACCGTTTCAGCTTTAAACGACTACCTATTAGTGGTTTAAAGGTTTCTTAAGAAAATATACTTTGGTAATTGACTCCTTTTATACAAAATGTAGCTATGCAAACTTTTGGTATTTTTCAATTTTATTCCGTAGTTTATTTTTAGCGAAAAAATATATATTTCTAGGTAAAGGTTAAACGTGTTCCTCCACTTTTTCAAAATTTGATTTTTTTTTTTTGAAAACTCGTTTAAAGAAATAAATATAAAATTTATTGCCATGAAAACCAAATCTTCAGAAAAGTAGCTCCAGGACACGTTTCAACCTTTATCTACATGTAAGTACGTATTTTTTCCCCTAAAAATAAATAAAAATAGTGGGATACTACAAGTTTGAATAGCCTGTAATTCGTCTTAGGAGACACTTGACAAAGTAAAATCTTTTCTAAATAATACAAGTCTTCAAAATTCTTCCCTCCTGTCATTGATGTGAACAAACCAGTCACGACATCGGGCTGCCTATAATACAAGTAACAAAAAAAAGGGATAAATCATGAAGAGATGACGTAAAATATGCTACAATAGAAAATAAAGTAGAAGATATAAAAACAATTGTGATACTTAATACGGATTCAGAATTTAGTACATTTCAAATATCTTTGGGCAAGAACAAGATTCATTTCTTAGGAAAGAATATGTTTTTAAATAAACGTTTAATAGAAGCAAAATAACTATTTTTATGAATTGCACGATAATATTCTGTTTTTTTTGTGTAACACTTCTGAATGTTAAAATGAAAAAAAAAAAAAATCAAAAAAATCAAAAAAATCATTAAAAGTAGATACTTTTTCGTATTATATTGTTTTAGAGGTGACCCTTATAAAATATAAAATAAAAATTATGGATTTAAATTTTTAACATTACAATAGCTATTTAAGCAACTAGTTACGAAATGCTTTATTTTATGTAAAAAGTAAATCTTTGCGGGGCGAGCAGAGCGAGATACCGCAAAATGAACGAATTACATAAAATAAGGTATTTCGCAAAGTGTTACAATAGGTATTTATAAAACTAGTTGCGAAATGTCTTATTTTATGAAACAGCATTTCGTAACGTGGGATATACAATATTTTTTCTAGTTTTGACTAGATTATTTATAAAATTGAGTTTTGGTAAGAAATAATTAGCATCTAGGCAACCCATATTACTACTTTCTTGTATTGTTAGTTGCACATGCATAACTTCATGCATTTAATTGACAAATAGAAAATCATATTAATTTATTCTCACCGACTTGTTGTAGTGTGTTTATATTGCTTGTTGAAGTTATTTCGTTTTTAAGAAAGTGAGTTATTTTGTTATGTATTGTGTTTTGTTATTTTTGTGCAGATTTAGAATAGAAGATAGGGATCAAAACAACATTATTACTAGGTTGTAAATGAACTAACCAAATTTTATTTATATATAGCCAAACCTTTCCTTAATTGATATAAACTTTTAATGAAAACGTATATATTGATTTTAAAAAGGTTTATTTTTATTTGTTTTCTTTTTACTAGTAATATAATAAATTTTTCGCAACCAGTTTCATAATGTTTAGCTTTATGCAACTAGTTGTATACAGTAGATCATTTTGACACTGCGATAACAAAAATGTCATTTTATATGTCAAAATAAGAAAAGCGAATAAATAAAACTTCTTAATTACGTATATTTTTTAAAAGAAAATTTATATTATTAAGTTATTAAGTTACCTTCTTTGTCTTTGAACTGGAACCAAAACGAATTCTTGCCCAGTTTCATCTTCGAAGACATCAAGAGGCAGAGCTGCAGCTACAGCTACCAAAGCAGTAAATGCAATGAAGGTTTTCATGTTTTATTTTTAATAATTCTTTTTTTAAATTACTATTGGTATATATTAGTTTTGATTGAAGCTAGAAGTGTACTAATGCTGATTCTTGCTAACCAATATATTTATACTTACTCATGTTGTGATTTTTCTTAAGTAATTTACATATTATTCTGTATTTAAAAAGTACCCCGATAACATGATGTGATTGTTAAAGAAATTGTAAATAACATAATACGAGATAAAAATAATAGAGGAAGTCTCCGAGTAGTCTGAATGGTGTAGAATCCCATTTTAAATTAAGTGTGTAATTTAGTTATTTCACCCAAGCTGTTATTACAAATAATATTAATTTATGTATTTAGATTATTTGATTCTTTAAAAACCAATACTAGAAATTTTGTTTTTAACACTTTTATCAATATACGTATTCCATGACAATTTTTGAATTGATATATTTCACAAAATAAACAGACGTTTTCGTTTATTCGATTGATAAAGTGATTCTTTATCGATCTAGTCTGAGTACAGAATAACCTACCTATTAGGCATTCCAAACTGAATGGCTACCAGTGGGTTTTGACGGGTTATGATATGCAAAATTATGGCAACCCTGTAGGCCTGGTGATTTGACAAGGTCAATGAAATAGATAGTTACATAGATTGATCATCCATATTTTTCAAAATAAATATAAGCTTATGCCTTGAAGTAAAAATGTAAGCAATTATTTTTTTTTTAATATCTAAAGGCTAAAAATTGGTTTCAAAACACATTTTTGCTAAACCGATCCAAATTAATAAATATTTTCCAGGCAATATGGCCGCTCGTAAACGACCAGCTTTGAGCAATCTATATAACTATATATGTATCATTGACCCTGTTAATGACAACATGACAACAGGGTTTCCATATCTAAACTGTCATTACTCACTGGTAGCCATTTGGACAGGTCGTTGGAATGCCTAATTACAGAAGCGAAGGCTTATATCGGCATTTTTCATTGACACTCGGTGACAGTTGACGGTTTTGTTGGTTGTTACACTGGTAAAAATGAACAAGATTCTTATAAATTCGGATAATACGCTGAGAAAAGAATTTAAATATATGTAACAAACTTAGTAACATTCACTATTTCTTCTCTGAATTGAAGGTTAGTGATATAATTAGAAAAATAGGGCTTCACAATAATTTATTTTCGAAGAAAATTGTACTGATCGCTAAACTAAAAAAGACTTGAGGAACCAGACCGAATACTCGTTGTACTTAATTCATTAACATTAACTCTTTAACAGAGTAATTCTATTACAATTTATTGATGTATTAATTAATTGTGTACTTTCCTGGAAAACACCTTATCCAACTATGATAGTTGGATCTAGAAAAATAGATTATACTGATAATAACTGGCATTAAAAATGCAAATATACTTCCCAAGTGTAATTTTAAAAGCCTTTTATGTGTTTTAGAGCCTTATGATATGTCAATAATACCATAAACAATCCTTGTAATAAGACTTTCATCATACTCTTTTATAATAATTTGACAACTCGGTGGATAAATCCGTGATATTTTATAATTCTATTTTTATAAACAAAATTAATCTAGTAGTCGTAGATAGAAAAGCATCACCAATAATTGGCGTAACGAATTATTACACTGTTTTACACTGCATTAGCTCAAATGGCTTTTCTTTCTTTCGAGTCCAGTAATTGCAGCACTTCTTCATTAACGTGGGAGTGGAGTCGACCCTCATGTTTTGCAGTAACCTCTTTTATTGTTTAGGTAGAGCAAGGGTACATCAATGATACATCTTAGAACTTTATTTTGGAAAACTTATATTATGGCACATCTTCGTATTTCATAAATCCAGACTGGATTTAGGATTTGCTTATAAATCATATGAATTTATTGTACACATAAATTTGCATTTTTAGATGCATAATTATTAGAACTTTGTATTAAATTGAGATTTGAAGAAAACTACTGTAGGAAAAAGGTTGTTATAAATAAAACACGTACCCATACTGACTATTAATTTTAATAAACCAAAATACGAGAAACACGTATTACAAAAATCAAATTAATAAAAATCTCGATATGAAAAATTCACACCAAAAGGCACAAAATTTTAGATAAAGGAATATGCCCTAGGTCATAAAAAATACAAGGTAAGCGACAACTGCTTGTATTCATTGGAATGTCTTCTAGCTAGAGGCTTTTGGTTTGTAAATTCCGCTTTAGATTTAACTGTCTGCAAATGGTTGGTTTAAAAATTGTGGCCCAACCAAAGGATATTTTTGGGACTGGCACATATATTATCGAAATAGAAACAACAATATCTCTTCAATCTTCAAAGTTAGTCACTCTTTTGTTGGGATCTAAAAAAAAAATTAAATTAAAAAAATACATAAACACAACACTTTTATATTATTTTTAATACCTGGTTTACTGAGAAAATCGTCGTGAGATTTAGTAGTAGATGTTGAGGGTACAGACTCATTCAGAATGATCAGAATATTGTCAGAAGTTCATTTTCAAATAAATGTTTCCGAGTTGATCTAACTGAAAAACTATTGGGTTGGAAATGTTTTTTTCACAACTGGTAGCTTTTGCGTAATTATTCACTGATTATATTAATCAAGTCATCTTGATTACAGGCTCTTAACCACATGGAAACCCTAAAAAAATACAAAATACATTGTCATAGGTAGGTACATAAATACAATTTATTTTAAAAATGATAAAATAATTGTTTTGATTAAATAGCCAAATAAATAATATACAGTTAACATTGCTGCATTTGAAAGGTACCTCGTTTTACTCATTTTACTTGAAGCAGTTCTTTTAATGTGGTCTTTTAATGCAGAGCTGATAAGTCAAGTAAGACCCATTTCCTCTGAATTAAATTTTAGAGCTTTCGAAGTAAATAATTTACCTGACAATGGACAATGAAAAAAGCAGAAAACTGTTTTTAACTATACAGTTCACTGGAAAAAAGCAACTGAAGTGTAGATGTACTTCTGTGAGATGTACAGACAGTTGTCTGTTGTGTCACAATTTATTATTTTTCATCTTATTTACATATCTGGTTATTAAGAGCAAAAATATTTTTAAAAAATGTTAGACGAAAATGAGGGCTCAATTTTCGTTTAGCCGAAATCTGTTATGCAAAAACTGTTGTCATAATAACAATTGCGTGATATCTATGAGTAAACAAAAACCCTAATCTTATGGTGAGGAAATGCGTAGTTGCCAAGTTGTAGATGATTACGGTTTTTGTTTAATTTCATTTAACTGAAATAAGTTATGCAAAAAATGTTGCCATGCTTGTCATGTTACCGACTAAACAAAACCTCAAATCTCGTGGTGGGGAAATACGTAGTTGACAAGTATATATCATTTAATGTTCACTTTAGTTTAGTTTTCATGGAAACGCTTGTCATGCTAAGGACTAAACAAAAATCCAAATCCGGCAGTGAGGAAATGCGTAGTTGCCAAGTTATAGATTATTTAATGTTTACTTTAGTTTAGCCGAAATCAGTTATGAAGAAACTGTCGCCATGGAAACGCTTATTATGCTAACGACTAATCAAAAACCCAAATCTCGTGGTGAGGAAATGCGTAGTTGCCAAATAGTGGTTAGTAGGTGGCTGGAACGAGCGTAGTGTGATCTTATGATGTAGGCGGAAAAAGAGCGCGCCCGGTCGACGTTTCGAAATTCGCGCGCGCGAATTTCGAAACGGTGGCCGGGCGCGCTCGCTTCACTCGCTTTCCTCTATAGTAATTAAGAGGTGGGTGGGGGGAGCGTAGCATGATTTTACGATGTAGGTGAAAAAAGGGCGCGCCTGGCCGACGTTGCAAAATTCGCGTGGGCGAATTTTAAAACGTCGGCCAAGCGCGCTCGCTTCGCTAGTAGTTAGGTTGTGGGTGGGAGGAGCGTAGCGTGATCTTATAGAGAAACTGTTGCCATGGAAACGTTTGTCATGCTAATGACTAAACAAATCCCGTAGTGAGAAAATGCCTAGTGGCCAAGTTATAGATGGTTTTATTTTCACTTTAGTTTAGATTAGGATATTGTGTTAAGAGTTAATCTAAATATAAGAGACAACTACGCATTTCCTTACCACTCTCCATAACCGATTTCAGCTAAACAAAAGTGAAAATTAAATGACCTGTAACTTGCCAACTATGCATTTTCCTACCACAGGATTTGGGTTTTTGTTTAGTTGTTACCATGACAAGTGTCTCTATGGCAAGAGTTTCTCCGTAACTGATTACAGCTAAATTTAATCATCTGTAACTTGGCAACCACGCATTTCCTCACCATGGGATTTGGCTTTTTGTTTAGTCGTTACTATGTCAAGCGTTCCCATGGCAACAGTTTTACCATAACTGATTTCGTCTAAACTAAAGTGAACATTAAATAATCTATAACTTGGCAACTATGCATTTCCTCACCACGAGATTTGGGTTTCTGTTAACTGGTTACCATGGCAACGGTTGCCATGGCAACAATTTTCACGTAACTGATTTCGGTTAAACGAAAGTTGACCTTTGTTTTGTTACACAATAAAAACAATATCGACCAAATGGCCACCCCAGCATTAATGCAATAATGAGCTCTTTTTAAAGCATTTTTCATAACTTTCTCCAACATTTCAGGTGGTATTCTGTCAATTTATTCCCGGATGTTGTCTTTTAATGCTTTTAGTGTTCGACGATTATTTATAAATACCCTATTTTTGAGATAAGCCCATAACCAAAAGTCTGGAAAGTTAAATCGGAAGACCTTGGCGGATATGCAATATCGGCGTTTTTTGAAATAAGGCGTCCAGAAAAAATTCTGTTCAAAATGGCTATTGTCTCATGGGCCGTGTGTGCTGTGGCACCATCTTATTGATACCAAATATCTTGCTGAGTAAGCTCTTTCATTTCTGAAATTAAAAAATCCAACAGCATGCTTTTGTAGCGATCTCCATTTACTGTAGGGGTTCTTCCTCGATCGTCCTCAAAAAAAATAAGAACCCAAAATTTTTCTACCACTAACGCCACACCACAAGGGCACTTTTAGCTCATGTAACGCTTGCTGGTGAATAATTTGTGGATTCTCACCACCCCAGAAGCGATGGTTCTGCTTATTCACAGCTCCATTCAAACAAAAATCTGATGTGTCCAACACATGACTTTCCTATCTAGTTACTATAGACTTTTTCCGGTTATTTTGTACAACCTACTGCAGCACCTCTATAAATGTTTGGAGGATAAACTAAATATATATATATATATATATATATATATATATATATATATACTCGACCAGCGTATCATGTGACATCCAGCAAAAATTTTGACTTTGTGACATCCACCCTTTACAAAGACTTTAGGAAAAAAATAAAAATATGACTTCTTTTAATTTAAAAAATATTATCACTGAGCGAAAAATATCACAACCATACACATTTTAAAAAAATAAAACGTCCTATCGTTGTGAGATCCAAAGTATACACGGTATATATTTTTATTAACAACACTTTGTGACATCCAGAAAAACCTTGCATCTTGTGACATCCAGTTGTTACGTCACAGTATACCATTTCTACAGAAAAACTGCCATACTTATAACATCCAGCAAGTATATAGATACATTTTTAAATTAAGTATCTTATTACATCCTAAAAACTTAACACGTTTAACGCCAAAGCACACCCTCAAATTCTATGATTTTTATTGTTTTTTATTCCAATGTGATTTCTTTAATGGTTTTGATAAAATAATTTATTTCATTTTTAAATAATTACTGAGGCCCTTCCTATGAGGCCTCAGTATTGCATTCGTGCAGACGAAAACATTTTCTTACCACCATTTTTAATACTTTTTTTTATGTTTCCGATCATTCTGACTCCGAAAATTTTTCGTCTGGTCGTCTGTGTGTATGTATGCCGGCACAATAACTCTAGAACGAAAGTCCTAATTGACTTGCAGTTTTTATCTTCTTGAATAATTCCTTCTAACTTCGAACCCTATTGATTTTCAGAATGTTCGGTTCATTCTAACTACTTTAATATCAATTTTCTTAAAATCCGCTTATGCATTTCTTATGTGACAATTTTAGGAATTTCAATTATTTCTAACGTCAACATCCCTAACATTCTTTACATTCCATAAATTGCAAACATTCTCTAACGACCTGTCAAACAACAGCTGTTGATAGTAAAAGTGAAATTTCTAAGGCGGGTTGCGACCTTCATATTTGCAACTATAGCCATTTTGGAGGCTAATTTTATTCAAAATTAGTCGCCAAGCCTGCCAATTATGAAAAATATATAAGCAGTTTCTTAAAAATTACTTTTTTATGGTGGTGCTAACTTAAGCGTACTACTATTTCGCCCCTAGCCACAAAAACACATTCATCAAATTTATTGGCAACCCCAAGAATTAACCGGCCATTTTATTTGGCAAAAATCAGAATAATGCTTGGCTGTGCCTGTCAGGTATCAAGATGTCAACTGTTATGTGGGAATGGCTCTTAAATGTAAAATTATTTAAAAATGTATGCTTATTTTGATATTTATTGCAAATAATTTGTAGTGTATCTCAATTAAGGCTTTTCATAAATAAATGTGCAGCAAGACAGATATTATAATGTTCTTATACAAAGCACTTTTTTATTATATGAAAGAGAGGTAGGATAGAATAATGGTTTGCATATTCAACCAGCGAATTGTAAATAATAATTAGTAAACTTCTTGAGGTTACTTTTGAATCCATTTATTGTTGTTTTTTTTTTAATTTCTGTAGGCAGTCAATTACATTTTTTAAACCTTTAATAAAAATTTTATTTTGGGAACTTTTAATGATGGCTTGCCGTACATGAAAGTCAGATTGGCTTCTTGTATTATAGTTGTGATATTGCGAATTATATTGAATTTTTTCTAAAAGTTCTGATGCGATGGTACTATGTCATTTTTATTTTATAAATAAATATCAGTCATGTACTGAACATAATTTTGAACTGAAAGCCGATTTCTTTTAACATAGTTGCACTACTCATCCTTCTGTCCTTTATGTCCTTTATTAGAATATAAATAGGCAAAATAAGGAGCCCAAATATTTTACATAAGCAGGCTTAAGACGTAAAAGGGCCAATTATTATTGGAAAAATTGCTCGAATAAGTTTTTAAACGCTAATCAAAAGGCGATATAGAATGGTTTTAAAAATCCAGGCTTGTGAAAATCATCACATGGATAAACCTAAGTAATGCCAATGTTTCACAAAACAAAAAATTCAACGTCCTAATACTACTAAAGGCTTTCGGTCTTTCGTTCCAAGTTAAATCATTTCTCGTTTTTGTTACGCTACGAGTTTACCCTTGTGGGCCTCAGTGTCGATAAGGTGGGTACCACCATTTTAGCGTCTCTCGAATTTTCTTTTCAGTGTTTGATTGTGTATACTTTTAGATACACTGGCCCAAAATAGTATATTATTAAACAAGCAATTTATGGTAGCCATTATTCACGCAGGGTGACGTTTGCGTCCTGAGCCGTAGGCGAGTCTAATACTATACTTTATATCATTATACCATTATGGTTTCTTTATTAAATAAACGTTAAGTGTAGAATGGAAAGTTTTTATTAAACATAGGTAACTGTTGTTTTTTCAACTTTTCAATTTTACAATTTTTCGAATATCTGATTTTTCGATTTTTCAATTTTTCGGTTTTTTGATTTTTCGATTTTTTAACTTTTCAATTTTCCAATTTTTCGAATTTCTGATTTTTCGATCTAGAAAATATCGTTATGAATAGTATCGCCCATTTTTAGTTATCTACCGGAAATTGCCAGAATTAGAAAATAGTGAATTATCATAATTCACTCTAGTGATATATGGGTACCATATGCTTTTAGTTAGGAGGTAGAATATTGATTTATTATTAAGTGGTCGTGGACAAATTAGTTTCCATTTGAAGTAACTTTTTAATCTTTTTTTTTTGGTATGTGGATATCTCTTATAGAGATTGGGTACAGGTTCTCCCTTTTCCAATAGTTTGGGACTCCCGGATCATTAGTGCAAGTCAGGCTTATCATTTACCCACTAAACGCACCCCTGAGTAGGTAATATTTTTTACTTGTCCATTGGGACTACTTTATTAATTTTTTTGAGTATCTATCGACCTCGTATTGTTGATTCTCCGGTCTCAAGTGCATTAACACGGCCAGTTAATTAGGACTATGGGCCATGTGGCCTCCCCCACCTCGACCTTTTCAGATCTATTGTGGATAACACGGCCAGTTGGCGAACCTAAAGATAAATCCAGCGGTGTTTATTATTTTTGCGCACAGACTATTTTACTACAAACATTTTTAACTTCAAATTATTTTTGAGTTACACAAAAAAGTACATTTCTTAATTAGTTAAGTTAGTTTCCATATTTAAAGAGACCAGAAAAAACTAATATTAGTCATGTGCAAAAACATAAATTGTGCAGATGATTTTGCTGCTAAAACATAACGTCTAAATTGTTTTTTTTTTTAGTATTTTGGAGATAAAAAATGAAACTAAAGGGGTTTTTAATAACTTTAACACGTTATATTGACGGTAATTTATTCCCATGTGAATTTTTAAAAGCTACATATTATGTTGGTACTTCTATATATCTGTGCCTACCAGTACTAAAAGCAATTCTGTGAATTAATTTTTCCTAGAGTCTAGCGGTTATGATGTTGGTACGACATGCAGACATGCAGTGATTAATTAAAAAGTAATAATTATAATATTTGGTTCTAAATACGAACTTTTAAGTACATTTTATTATAGTGTACACGCATATAAGTACCAACAAAATATGTAACTTCTAAAAATGTGCTTAGTTTTAAAATAATATTTAATTTTAGTAATTAAATCATCTACTCAAAAATTAAAAGCATATGATTAAATTTTTTTGTGTGCTTTTTTCAAATATGGATACAAATTTAACGACTTGTAGTGTGTTCTTATAAGGATGGACAAATTTATAATTTTTTTTTAAAAAAGATAAAACTGTTTTGTGTTTCTTATTAATGCCTTAATAGATTATGGTAAGTTATAGAGAATACATGTGCCAAATTTCAATAACATAATAGCGGTTGGTAAGTTATGAAAAAAGGTAATAAAACTACCTGTATCTCGGTTATAAATGGCGAAAGAACCATTAAGTAAGATTATTTGGAATCATATCAGAAGCATAAAAAAACTAAGTATTAAAAAAAGAGTGAAACTTCTTAGATTAATTCACTCTAAAATAAAAAAGAAATAAAATCCGCGTACATCAATATTTATCGCACAGCTACTTAAATATACTATTAACTCTATACGGCAAGGCACCGACGATGCACGAACGACGATCGTTTGAAGTCGTTTTTATGAATTAGCTCATCATATTTTTTATGTATTAACTTTGATTTATTTAAATTTATTTAAATTTATTTAAATTTATTTAAATTTATTTAAATTTATTTAAATTTATTTAAATTTATTTAAATTTATTTAAATTTATTTAAATTTATTTAAATTTATTTAAATTTATTTAAATTTATTTAAATTTATTTAAATTTATTTAAATTTATTTAAATTTATTTAAATTTATTTAAATTTATTTAAATTTATTTAAATTTATTTAAATTTATTTAAATTTATTTAAATTTATTTAAATTTATTTAAATTTATTTAAATTTATTTAAATTTATTTAAATTTATTTAAATTTATTTAAATTTATTTAAATTTATTTAAATTTATTTAAATTTATTTAAATTTATTTAAATTTATTTAAATTTATTTAAATTTATTTAAATTTATTTAAATTTATTTAAATTTATTTAAATTTATTTAAATTTATTTAAATTTATTTAAATTTATTTAAATTTATTTAAATTTATTTAAATTTATTTAAATTTATTTAAATTTATTTAAATTTATTTAAATTTATTTAAATTTATTTAAATTTATTTAAATTTATTTAAATTTATTTAAATTTATTTAAATTTATTTAAATTTATTTAAATTTATTTAAATTTATTTAAATTTATTTAAATTTATTTAAATTTATTTAAATTTATTTAAATTTATTTAAATTTATTTAAATTTATTTAAATTTATTTAAATTTATTTAAATTTATTTAAATTTATTTAAATTTATTTAAATTTATTTAAATTTATTTAAATTTATTTAAATTTATGTAAATTTATTTAAATTTATTTAAATTTATTTAAATTTATTTAAATTTATTTAAATTTATTTAAATTTATTTTAATTTATTTTAATTTATTTTAATTTATTTTAATTTATTTTAATTTATTTTAATTTATTTTAATTTATTTTAATTTATTTTAATTTATTTTAATTTATTTTAATTTATTTTAATTTATTTTAATTTATTTTAATTTATTTTAATTTATTTTAATTTATTTTAATTTATTTTAATTTATTTTAATTTATTTTAATTTATTTTAATTTATTTTAATTTATTTTAATTTATTTTAATTTATTTTAATTTATTTTAATTTATTTTAATTTATTTTAATTTATTTTAATTTATTTTAATTTATTTTAATTTATTTTAATTTATTTTAATTTATTTTAATTTATTTTAATTTATTTTAATTTATTTTAATTTATTTTAATTTATTTTAA
Source organism: Psylliodes chrysocephalus (assembly GCA_927349885.1). NCBI lineage: Eukaryota > Metazoa > Arthropoda > Insecta > Coleoptera > Chrysomelidae > Psylliodes > Psylliodes chrysocephalus. Next base: position 51,088,073 of record OV651817.1, read on the forward strand.
TTTATTTTAATTTATTTAAATTTATTTAAATTTATTTAAATTTATTTAAATTTATTTAAATTTATTTAAATTTATTTAAATTTATTTAAATTTATTTTAATTTATTTTAATTTATTTTAATTTATTTTAATTTATTTTAATTTATTTTAATTTATTTTAATTTATTTTAATTTATTTTAATTTATTTTAATTTATTTTAATTTATTTTAATTTATTTTAATTTATTTTAATTTATTTTAATTTATTTTAATTTATTTTAATTTATTTTAATTTATTTTAATTTATTTTAATTTATTTTAATTTATTTTAATTTATTTTAATTTATTTTAATTTATTTTAATTTATTTTAATTTATTTTAATTTATTTTAATTTATTTTAATTTATTTTAATTTATTTTAATTTATTTTAATTTATTTTAATTTAATTTATTTTAATTTATTTTAATTTATTTTATTTTAATAATATTTTAATTTAATTTCGTGTGATTTCTTTTAATATAAATTATTCATCGTTCACTCACCCATTGTTGATACACCTTGTATCAATATAGATGCATATAATATATATTTATTAAATATTCTCCGAGAGTGAATGCATTTAAAAAGCTTGTTGGCTCTGTGCGAAACCCAACAAAAATTTTTGGCAGTTAATGTGTTAACATAAAATAGATCTTAAAATGAAAATCCAAATATATCTAAAATACATTTTTTGGATGTCACATAACCTAGTGTGTAAAGTTCTAATATACTCTATGGTGGATGTCAGATAGTCGGGTGAGTAAGTTTTAATATACTGAATGTTGGATGTCAGAGAGTCGAGTGAGTAAATTCTAATATACTTAATGGTGGATGTGATACAGTCGAGGGACTGAAATATTTAATATACAAAATATACAAAACCAACTGACGCGAGCGCCACCTTCGCATCTATACACTGGAACTAAATATATACATAAAATTGAAAATTAAGCATTATGACATCCAGCTGAAATTTTTTTGGCGCTCTTTTAAACCTACTTTATGATGTTTGAACCCCAAAAACGTTGTGACATCCGAATTTGGATGTCACATCGCAGACGGATGTTATAAAGATAGCAACATTTTTGCGACATGATGTCACAACGTCGGCAGGACGAATCTATATATATATATATATATATATATATATATATATATTTTCCACATACATCTAACTCGAAACATTTTTTTATAGGTATTCAACGAAAACGAAAATAATGAAAAATTTAAATTTAGCACTATTCCTCCAATTTTTCTATTACGATCCATTTTAGAAAAATTATGTAAAAAACAAACATTATAGAGATCGATATCGCAAATAACTCTTAGTTTAACAATTTTCTTAGAAATCAGAATTTTACATCATTTTGTCAAATTTCTCGAATACGGACCATTTTAAAACAACTTAGTATAAAGAAAAAATTATAAATAATAATGTTAGAAGTAACTTTTATTTAAACAATTTTCTTCTCCAAACATAAATAACAGATATATTCCATAAAATATGAAAACGGCCTCCCATAAAGTACCCTCCTCCCCAGATGTTTCGACTTTGTCTAAAATCTAATCATTTCACCTCAGGCTAAAATAAAACTTTTAAATATTTAATGTTTTTTCCTTTATCACACACACACACACACACACACACACACACACACACACACACACACACACACACACACACACACACACACACACACACACACACACACACACACACACACACACACACACACACACGCACACGCACACGCACACGCACACGCACACGCACACGCACACGCACACGCACACGCACACGCACACGCACACGCACACGCACACGCACACGCACACGCACACGCACACGCACACGCACACGCACACGCACACGCACACGCACACGCACACGCACCCGCACCCGCACCCGCACCCGCACACGCACACGCACACGCACACGCACACGCACACGCACACGCACACGCACACGCACACGCACACGCACACGCACACGCACACGCACACGCACACGCGCACACACACACACACACACACACACACACACACACACACACACACACACACACAGTGCTAGGCCTTTCCATCACATCTCTATGTACGCGGTCTATATTATCCCTTGAACGAGCTGAACGAGGTCTGCCAATTGTAATGAAGTCAATTTTCATTATTATTTTTTAACTAATTCCTGGTATTCATTTCAATTTTTACTTAATTTTAACTTCGTGGATATGCCCTGTGTATAATCAAAGAAAGAAAGAAAGAAAGAAAGAAAGAAAGAAAGAAAGAAAGAAAGAAAGAAAGAAAGAAAGAAAGAAAGAAAGAAAGAAAGAAGAAAGAGAAGAAAGAAAGAAAGAAAGAAAGAAAGAAAGAAAGAAAAGAAAGAAAGAAAGAAAGAAAGAAAGAAAGAAAGAAAGAAAGAAAGAAAGAAAGAAAGAAAGAAAAGAAAGAAAAGAAAGAAAGAAAGAAGAAGAAAAGAAAGAAAAGAAGAAGAAAGAAAGAAAGAAAGAAAGAAAGAAAGAAAGAAAGAAGAAAGAAGAAAGAAAGAAAGAAAGAAAGAAAGAAAGAAAGAAAGAAAGAAAGAAAGAAAGAAAGAAAGAAAGAAAGAAAGAAAGAAAGAAAGAAAGAAAGAAAGAAAGAAAGAAAGAAAGAAAGAAAGAAAGAAAGAAAGAAAGAAAGACCTACGAAAACACGATAAAAAAGAATTTTAGAAATACATAAAAATTCATTTATGTAGAAAATAATCGACTTGAAAGACTATGATTTTAATTTAAAACGCCCATTCCCTGACAAATGTGTGAAAGAGAATATATTATTTTTAAATAGACATAGGAATGTATCATATGAGGAGCTGGCGGGAAAAACGATGAGTGTGCAAATTTTACTAAAAGATAACTGGCGCAATGTATATGTATTTGTATGTAGTATTACTCCTAGTAAACCTTTGCGGGAATATTATAAGGGTCGCCATATATAGCTAAAAATATTTTAGTCAGTTGTGGGAAAAACGATGAGCGTACCTGGCGTTTGATGGAATTGTTTTAAACTAAGTGTGTATTCTCCAATGCTTACGTTTTGCAATCTTCATTTCTATTCGAGTGGGTAATTTAGCCATTATATTTTTTTAAATGTTTTGTAAAAGATATTTGTCAAATATTTTTTTATAGTCTAATACCGGCCTAAAAAAAGTCCCAAAAATGGCAAAGAATATTTGATAATTGTTTTAAAATGAATGAAAACTATTTTGTAACGAAATTTCAATAATCAAAAAGTAATCCGAACAATAAATGCAATTATTTTTAGTATCGGCATGTGTGAAGTAATAAAGCGCGTCATTTTGAATGGGATTCCACACAGATCACAGTCCAGACTACTCGGCGACTTTCTCTTGATTAATTCGTATGTTATTTACATTTTTCTTAACACATATGTTATCATAATATGTAAATTACTTAAACAGAAACAAAACATTAGGAGTATAAATATTTTGGCTGACAAGAATCAGAAGTAGTACACTTTTAGCTACCATCTAAGATATTATACAATTCTGAAAAAGAAAAATCAATAAGAAAAGATGGAAACTTTAATTGCATTTGCTGTTTTCGTAGCTGTAGCTACAGCTCTGCCACTTAACGTTTTTGAAGATGAAAATGGACAAGATTTCGTTTTGGTTCCAGTGCATAGGCAAAGAAGGTAAGAAACATCTGAAAGATTTGAATTACATTTATCTTATTCTATGATCTATATAACATTTCAAAATAATGTAATGTTTACTGTGTTGTATTTTTCTATAGCTTTATTCTATTTTTTGATTTATTATTCGTCTCTATCGCATATTCTTTGTGATTATGTTGTTGATTATTTATGGTAGATCTAAGTATTTTAAAACGTACTGCTGACGTTATATGATGTGCAATTTTCTTTCATTCTCTTTATTTTTTTCTGTTTTCATTCTTTCCTTTTTATTTCGGTATTTCTAAATCCTTTTTGTTAGGAAGCGTGACTTAACTTTCCGCCTCGTTTAGCCACTTCTATCTATCTATCTATCTAGTCTTTTATGATTCTTTTATTTTCATCCAGAAAGTTCTTTGCTATCTGATTTTGTTTTAGCCATTCTTTTTATCCATTTATTCCTTGGTTCATCTCTGTTCTTTTTTAAATCTTCGTTTTCTTTCTTTCAGAATTGATCATTTTCTTTTAATAAATTAAATTATAATGATTTTTATTACTTTTGACGAGATATTTTATTTTGATATTTTATTTGCATTTTAGAGAAGTAACATGGGGAGCTAATCAAGGTGGTTACGCTTTAGGTCAAAAAGGAACCGTATTCAGCAACGACAACCACAGAGTAGACGGTTCTTACGGTGCATCAAAAACCTGGGGGTCACATGGACTTAAACCTGACTCATTCGGGGGTCAAGTTGATTATACCCACAAACCCACCGGTTCTACAGGTTTTGTAGGTGTTAACAGAACACCTGGTTGGGGAAATGATGTCAATGCTGGTGTCAAATACAATATTGCCCAAGGAAAAAATTGGGGAGCTGATGTTACTGGACAGTATGGAAGGCATTTCGGAGGGCCCGGTGGCACAGGAAAACCACAGGGAGGTGTATTTTTAAACGTTGGAGGAAAATTCTAAATTGACTGATACCATTTTTTTGTTTAAATTATAAGTTTTATTATTTATATACTAATTGTTTTGTTAAAACAAATAAATTATTTTTTTTATATAAAATGTTTGTGTATTTTCTGTCACTGTCATATTATAAATATGTTTATCTAAGATCACCCTTCAAAGGTAATAGCAGAGAATCCAGCGAGACGTGTAACTCAATGTATTTTTTTGTTCGGTAAAAGTTATTTGGGCGATTGTAACCACAACCAGTCTATGATGGCGCCACTAGTATATAGCGGGAAAATTCAAAATGCTTTAGGGCGGGAAATTCAAACATGGATTCAGAAATAAATAGTTTTTCTATACAAATTTACAGGAGAAACAAAAACTATTGCTTCACTGTATATTAAAAAAATATAAAAGCTTCCAATAACATCAAATTTTTTATCATATAAATAATCATTTTAATAAATGAAGTTTTAATCAGTTTAATATAAGCAGTGAACAGTTTTTATTACTATTGTAAATTTCGCTAAAAAAAACTTGAAAATTCTATTGATTATTAAATATTTAAATTTGGAAAAATAATACACCAAACTCTTTTTCTATAAATTATATTTTTGTAAGGTACAGAAAAAAAAACTACAATTGCTTCCTTTAGAAAGTACCTCGTATCATTTTGTGACAAATTACAAAGAAAGTAACAGTTGTTATATATTCATAATATATTTAAAAACTAATGTAACAAATATTTTATAAAGTATAGAGTATATCGATACCTTTTTGCCAGACTATCATAAGTGCCATTTGAACAAATGTCGCTTATGTTAGTCTGGCAAAAATGTATTGATATGTTATGACTGTTTATTTTAATAGAAATGATGGAAACGAAACAAACACATACACTCAACACAAATGTATAAGGCCCGAGTCGAGTAAGTTTCCATCCTGTAAACTGGATCGAAACCTGCTAGACCCATTCCGTACACCCCCTGCTAACTCCTCTTAGGGTCATCAAGATCAATAGATTTATATGCCATGCCTTCTAAAAGGGAATGAAGGATGATATACTATCATCATTTAAACAGGACGTTGCTGAAGGCTTACCCCTGTTATTTCGTTTGTTTGTGCATCTTGTGTGTGTGCATTCCTGTTGTGTCCCCAGTCATGTAAAAGTTTTCCTATAGTCTACTAATTTAGTTACTAGGTGGACCTTCTCCAACTAGTAGTCTAATCTATTCGATCTGTCCTGCAACAGGAGGTACTTTTCAAACATAGCAAATAATATTATTAATAAACACTATTTAAAGATGAATACATTTTTGTAATTTTTTTGTCATTGCCCCTTACCTGTCTCTTACACCACCAGGGTATACCTATTTTCATATTCCCTTAATAATAGATTACCTTACAATGTTTGAATGAATATAACATTTTACCCATGAAAAATCTAATTTCGTATTTAACTCTTTTTCAATTTGAAACAATTGGTACCTAGATTACAATTTATTATCAAGGAAATCTTCTAATAAAGTTATACCAAATCCTACTTAAACTACTGGTTGTTCTGCAGGATAAATTAACTTTTCTTGAGATTGATCTCTCTATAAAATCCAAAACCGACCTGATGTCCCCAAATTTATTTTCCAATTCATCCTGATTTAAAATTCTGCCCTTTTGTGATTCAATTTTTTTTCTTCCTTTAGAGTGGCTGTTAGAGGTAGGTGTATGTAAGAAATAGCTAATCTCTAATCATTTCAAAAGTCCTTTGCCAATACTACATGTGCAGATTTTTTACTTAGCATACATTTTACTTTTCTAGTAGATAGGAACTTTGTGCTGCCATTAAAGCTGTCCAGACATTCATCTATCTACTTAATGAACACAAGTAGCTGTAACAATGGATCTCTGTTCCAATTCACCTAAAATAATTGTGTAATATATTACTAAACACACACATTATACAGTGGTTTTCTTAATAAATTGGAAATTACTTACCTCTAGAAATAAATGTGTACAAAAACGCGAGTTTGGTTCCAGAAATTGCTTCATACAAAAAATAATATGCAAAAATAAACATTCCCCCCAAAGAAAATTAATTAAACAACAAAATCAGACTCAAAGAAATATACGGGGCCCAAATTAAATTAATTTTAATAAAATGCACATGTTCATAACAACATTCATAACATTGTCAGTTGTCAGTTTTAATCGATATTTCGACGTCAAAAAACCAGCAACACCAGCGCCCTCTGAAAATGGTGTTAGTTTTATTGGAGAGAGATAGACATATGTAAAGATCAATGTAAAAGAAAAAGAGGGTCATATATGTAATTTAAATGGACCACCGAACATATTTTCCTATTAAGTTACACGTCTCTGTTGTCTCTGGTAATAGATATATTAAGTGGTGGCAAAATGCCACCAGGAATAATTACTTTTCATATATTATGTTTAAACTCCATTTTTTTGATAGAAATGAACATTCGTTGTTGACAAAATTGGTTCGCTTCTCTTTTTAAAATAGCTATATGTATACCTACAGGGTGCTCATTGCACTTTATTATTTACTTTGTAACTTTATTATTTTATTATTTCTTTAACTATTTCAGTTGATTTAGAAGCTTCATGTTAGCAAATTTATTAAGCTGCAACAAAAACAATAATGATGTGAGAATATCCAGATCAATATGGTGCAAAACGATGACGACGGTTAATCAGAAGATCATCGTTTTTATTTCTCCGAGCATTTCGCGTCTACTTTTTGTGAGGTGCAGGATAACTTGTGTTGCGAGGAATTTTTCAAACTATGACCACTGAATTCACTGAAGTGTAACTCTCGAAAAATTACATAAGAACGCTGGGGCAAATTTCGGTGACCTTCAGCCATCGAATTGGGTTCCTTTCGATAGCCGGCTTAGCACAAACGGACTCGTCAGAGTCGGTTTGGTTTTTAGATGTATATGAGGGAAGAAATATATTAAATTGGGCTTCGATATTTTGATTGATTTTTTACTCTAAAGGTTTCCGAGTTCAAAATTGTTTTTTGTAAATGAATGAGAAAACAGTTTTACTGATTTTCTTTAAATTTACAAAAATAATTTTAATTTATTACTTTCCAGTTATCAGTAGCGAAAGTAGAGGAAACATTCGTCTGATCATTACGTTTTGGAGTCCTCCGAATCCGTTTTGACAATTTTCGCGGTAATGTTTTGGATAAAATACCACATTTTAAATATAAATTTGAATCTACTTTGCAAAGAGCTAATTCGATTTTGGGCATAGTCGAAGCATGGGGTACTTTTTTATAGAGGCTTGTTTTTTTTTGCTTAAAGTTATATTTCTGTTATTTGGAGAAAATCATCGAATTAAAGTTGTTTGTGATGTAGGTATTTCTCTATCATTTTTGTTATATGCATATCTTTAAAATGAAATCGAGAAATACGTGGTAAAGTACAAAATTATAATTTTCTCAATATTTTTGTTGGCAATAAAGATATGAAAAAATATTTCGAATAAAATATGTATCGAAAATGTCCACTTTTAATTCATTTTTTAAACACTTAATTAGATGGGCTGTACTCAATATATTTGATAACTTTACCGGAAAGTTATGTGTAGGACGCATTAAATATATAAGGTTGTAGGTTACAAAATAATAAATATTTTACGTCTTGGTCACATTTGAGTTGCAATTATTTCCTACTTTTAATAAATAAACGTTGTATTACATACAACTTGATGTTTTGGTGGGTTCATATTTTTAATCATAAAACATTGGAGCAAAATAAGGGTTAAATAAAACAATTCATATTAAAGAAAATACAATTAATAATACGCTTTCTATTGATGTCTCCAAATAACCAATTTTGCTTGCCTATGAGACTATGGGACACATATTTTGTACAGAACTACTAACGATAAAAAGTATGATATATGATATACTATCTGTATACAGATAAGAAAAGTATGGGAATCATGATTTCTTTCGACCTCGAGTTTTCGACGGATTTTTACGTTTTGGGGTCCCCTGAATCCGTTTTGACTATTTTCGCTATGTGTGTGTGTGTGTGTGTGTGTGTGTGTGTGTGTGTGTGTGTGTGTGTGTGTGTGTGTGTGTGTGTGTGTGTGTGTGTGTGTGTGTGTGTGTGTGTGTGTGTGTGTGTGTGTGTGTGTGTGTGTGTGTGTGTGTGTGTGTGTGTGTGTGTGTGTGTGTGTGTGTGTGTGTGTGTGTGTGTGTGTGTGTGTGTGTGTGTGTGTGTGTGTGTGTGTGTGTGTGTGTGTGTGTGTGTGTGTGTGTGTGTGTGTGTGTGTGTGTGTGTGTGTGTGTGTGTGTGTGTGTGTGTGTGTGTGTGTGTGTGTGTGTGTGTGTGTGTGTGTGTGTGTGTGTGTGTGTGTGTGTGTGTGTGTGTGTGTGTGTGTGTGTGTGTGTGTGTGTGTGTGTGTGTGTGTGTGTGTGTGTGTGTGTGTGTGTGTGTGTGTGTGTGTGTGTGTGTGTGTGTGTGTGTGTGTGTGTGTGTGTGTGTGTGTGTGTGTGTGTGTGTGTGTGTGTGTGTGTGTGTGTGTGTGTGTGTGTGTGTGTGTGTGTGTGTGTGTGTGTGTGTGTGTGTGTGTGTGTGTGTGTGTGTGTGTGTGTGTGTGTGTGTGTGTGTGTGTGTGTGTGTGTGTGTGTGTGTGTGTGTGTGTGTGTGTGTGTGTGTGTGTGTGTGTGTGTGTGTGTGTGTGTGTGTGTGTGTGTGTGTGTGTGTGTGTGTGTGTGTGTGTGTGTGTGTGTGTGTGTGTGTGTGTGTGTGTGTGTGTGTGTGTGTGTGTGTGTGTGTGTGTGTGTGTGTGTGTGTGTGTGTGTGTGTGTGTGTGTGTGTGTGTGTGTGTGTGTGTGTGTGTGTGTGTGTGTGTGTGTGTGTGTGTGTGTGTGTGTGTGTGTGTGTGTGTGTGTGTGTGTGTGTGTGTGTGTGTGTGTGTGTGTGTGTGTGTGTGTGTGTGTGTGTGTGTGTGTGTGTGTGTGTGTGTGTGTGTGTGTGTGTGTGTGTGTGTGTGTGTGTGTGTGTGTGTGTGTGTGTGTGTGTGTGTGTGTGTGTGTGTGTGTGTGTGTGTGTGTGTGTGTGTGTGTGTGTGTGTGTGTGTGTGTGTGTGTGTGTGTGTGTGTGTCTGTGTGTGTGTGTGTGTGTGTGTGTGTGTGTGTGTGTGTGTGTGTGTGTGTGTGTGTGTGTGTGTGTGTGTGTGTGTGTGTGTGTGTGTGTGTGTGTGTGTGTGTGTGTGTGTGTGTGTGTGTGTGTGTGTGTGTGTGTGTGTGTGTGTGTGTGTGTGTGTGTGTGTGTGTGTGTGTGTGTGTGTGTGTGTGTGTGTGTGTGTGTGTGTGTGTGTGTGTGTGTGTGTGTGTGTGTGTGTGTGTGTGTGTGTGTGTGTGTGTGTGTGTGTGTGTGTGTGTGTGTGTGTGTGTGTGTGTGTGTGTGTGTGTGTGTGTAAGTGTAACTCATGAACGGATACAACTAAAAACACCAAATTTTAAACTTAAGCTTCATTCTAGCCTTCAGTAAACTAATTATATTTTGGACAGAGTCGGAACATTTGGGGTACTTTATAGTTAATCATTTTTATATTTTATGGAATATATCTGTTATTTATGTTTGGAGAAGAAAATTGTTTAAATAAATGTTATTATCTATAATTTTTACCTAATGCCAAATTTTCCTGAACTGATCCGCATTTGAGGAATTTGACAAAATGTGCAAAATCCTGATTTATAAGAAAATTGTTGAACTAAAAGTTGTTTGCGATATCGATCTCTATAATTTTTGTTTTTTTACATGATTTTTCTAATATGGACCGTAATGGAAAAATTGGAGGAAAAGAGCTAAATTTAAATTTTTCAGTATTTTCGTTTTCAATGAATATCTATAGAAAAATGTTTCGAGTTAGATGTATGTGGAAAATGTATAAATTTAGTTTATCATCTAAACATTTATAGAGGTGCTAAAATAGGTTGTATAAAATAACCGGAAAAGCCTATAATAACTAGATAGGAAAGTCATGTGTTTGACACATCAGATTTTTATTCAATATGTTGTGGAAAAGTAAAATCTTTTTGTGTATAAATATAATTTATCCTCTTCTAATAAATTGTCATATCTTCATATTGGTGGTGAAAAGAGCTAAGCCACATTTTTAGGCAAAACGAGTTAATTATATCACATAAATAAAACAATTCTTAAAAATACAGTGAAGAGAGATAAGCGATTATATAATTATAACCTTAAAATCCCACAAACTGAAAGAAGCTATGTAAAAATACATATATCTTTTTCAGTGGTAAAGTATTTTTAAGCAACATAAGTTTCTTCTTGTTTTTTTTTTTTTTTCGTTTTTAAATTAGTCTTAACATGAGGACATGTTTTCCTTTGTACCAAATGTTATCATATCTAGTGAATAAAAACTTAAGATTTAAATCAAAAGTTGTTTTAACCTAAGAATTATAAACTTATTTACCCATTTTCTCCAATTAATAAATGACGAAATATTTGTTACATTATAACATAAATAAAAATATTTCTAAGCCACATGCAATTACAATAAAATAATTTTTGTTTACCTTTGCATAAATAATAAACTAACAAAATAAAAATATAATCATATCTATGCAAAACAAAAAGTAAAAAGGCTTGATTTAAAAAAGATGATATATCTCTGCGTCTACAGGTAAGAAATTAGGGAACTCAGCTATCTCGTATAATATATACCTAGTCATTGTTGCAATCGTCGATTATTCACCGATCTAGTTTTGGCATCATACAATTACCATCTTGAAACGTACCTCATATAAATATACTTTTGTACAATCGTTCACTGTTTAAACTTCTAATGAACCTTTGCAATATTGATACCTTATACTATTAAGCTAAGTTTGTCCAATCGTTCAGTGCTTTATAGGTGGCTTATATTATCGCACTTGTTTAACTGCGTTTGTGATATACCTACCTCTACTTTTGTGATATTTCTACTTCATTTCAAGAACATTTTAATAATAAATTTATATATTTTGCTTTATTTGAAATTTCCATGTCTTGATTGAGATTTTACTATAAACTCAATTTCAGCCTCTCTGTATTACACTACACAAAGAACAATATAGTCTGTCCATGGATGGACTTAATTATACTTGTAAAAATATTTATTTTAAATTAAATAAGTTATTTTTCATAATTTCTCAATGTGAATCGAATTTATTTAACAAGTAAAAGAAATTATGAAGAATTACTTTTTTAATTTAAAATAAATATTTTCACAAGTATAGTTAAGTCCATCCGTGGACACACTGTATAATAATGTATAACTAATTCACATTATAACATCTACAGAAAGTTTCAGAGCAACTTTCAGGATAATTACCGTAAAAGTGCTAGTGTGATGTTTTCCGAACTTTACTTTGTAACCTCTGTGAAATGTGCTATAAAAGTCTTGCAGCTTATTAACGTAGGTGGGACGTTTTTGTGCTAGCTGGGTGTGTTTTCCTTTGAATTTTTAATTTAAAACATAAGAATTTTTAGTAAATTCCTAATATTTTCCAATAATAATGCCAATTATTACAGTGCGATGATTATCGAAAATAGGCTTTTGCGCCTTGAAAAATAACTGTTAAGTTGATGTTTTCTGCAAGCTATCACAATTTGATTTTATTGGCGCTCGTAAGCGGAAAGTAACTTTGGCGCACTCCTAATTTTATTAATAGATAAAATAGAGCTAGTAGTTATTTTAACACAGACTATAGCCTAAAATACATTATATATTTTGTAACCCTTCATAGCCATCAACATCTAGAATGAACATTAAAACTTGCCGGAAAGATTTAATATTTTCTAACCTTTCTGAAACATCAACTTCAGGCATAAATATAAAAAAATTGCCTAAATCTACGTTTAATTTTAATTAAGTTAATAAGTAAAAGTAAATGTTTGTTCATTGTTGTTTCTAATTTTTAAATATTATATTCCATTCAAAAATTTAAAAAATTGATAATGCATTGTAATGAAGTCAATTTTCCTCAATCAATTTATTTTCATTTTTAATAAATATTTAACGCGATATGAACTGTCGATCCTCAGTTAATTTACCAGCGCGAACGCCGATCAAGAATCGTGCGCGGTAGTTATGTGTCTAAGTGGGATTTCTGATAGGAGAGGGAATCAATTGTTTGAACGAGAGCTGAGATGCTATATTATAATAATCAGTTCAATATAATTTTTGATTGCCAGCAGTTGACTAATACACCGCTTTAGATACCAAATCACCGTCTATATTTTTTCCGAGTATTTACAAATCCGATAGGTAAAAAACCTTGTTCCGCTTTTTACGTTGGATATTGACTCCGTATATCATTTTTAAAAACCGAATTAGTTTGTAGGAATAGGAATATTTTTATAGATAGTGTTTAGTTAAAAGAATTAATTTGATTTCTTTAATAAATAATAGAATTTGTTTCTTGGCAAATGATACCGTTTCTTTATTTTCATTTTATAGATAGTGTTTAGTTAAAAGAATTAATTTGATTTAAATAATAAATAATAGAATTTGTTTCTTAGAAAATGATACCGTTTCTTTTGTTTTTATAAATAGGGTTTAGTTAAAAGAATTAATTTGATTTAAATGATAATAGAATTTGTTTCTTAGCAAATGATACCGTTTCTTTTGTTTTTATAAATAGGGTTTACTTAAAAGATTTAGTTTGATTTAACTAATAAATATTAGAAATTGTTTCTTGGTAAAAATTTTACTGATTTTTTTATAGTTAGTGTTTAGATAAAAGATTTAGTTAGATTTCCTTAATAAATATTTGAATTTACTTTTTTTTACAAATATACCGTTTCTTTAAAAAGGGATATAATTTGAATTAAATATTAAATGATAGGATTTAATTCTGTAATATAGTAAAACCGGAGATTTTAGACTTTTGATTGTTACAGTTTATCAAATTTCTAGAGGCTTTCGACGCCCAGACAGAGAACGCGCTACGTGTGACTAAGATAGCTATTGTACAGTCTTCTAAACAAGTTATTTTAAATAGTTTTTAATATTTTTAGGTAATTAAATTTTAAAAGTGTGGAATAGTTTAGGGATTAAATTGGTCTGATTGGACTTTCTTAGAACGTTTTTAAAAGCAGCTAAAGATAGTATGTAGAATTGAAAATAATTATTATGCCATAAAAGGTGTTTTGGAATTCCTTCAACCTTTTGAAATTGAGTCAGAAAATATAAATTTTATAGGATAGCGGAAAATACCTATAATTTTTTTGTAGGCCTTTGTAAATCGTGGAAATAGTTTATATTTTATTTCTACCTTATTAAGGAAAATGGTACCTATTATTAATAACGGTTGTTTCTGAAACATTACTAAAATTTTGTTTTTATACAAAATAATAAACTATACTATTTAGAAAAAAATTTATTTCTCTTATAATTTTATAAAAAATAACAGGGGAATATTTACATTTCTTGATCTATTAAACAAAACGATAAATTATCTCGACGAATGACACCATGTTCTGGTACGGAAGCTAGCTTTACATTTTTGTTGGTGGTTTCATGGGTTTCATATCAATTTTTTGTAATTGTAGTTTACACGTACATATACCTCTTAACACCGGTTTGTTTTATTAAAAATCTGATGTGTCCAACACATGACTTTCCTATCTAGTTATTATAGGCTTTTTCCGGTTATTTTGTACAACCTATTGCAGCATCTCTATAAATGTTTAGAGGATAAACTAAATATATATATTGTCCACATACATCTACCTCGAAACATTTTTCTATAGATATTCATGGAAAACGAAAATACTGAAAAATTAAAATTTCCTACAATTTTTTCATTACGGTCCATTTTAGAAAAATCATGTATAAACAAAAATTATAGAGATCGATATCGCAAACAACTTTTATTTCAAAAACTTTCATAAAAATCAGAATTTTGAACATTTTGTCAAATTTCTCGAATACGGACCATTTCAGGAAATTTTTACATAAAACAAAAATTATAGATAATAATATAAGAAGTAACTTTTATTTAAATAATTTTTTTCTCCAAACATTAATAACAGATATATTCCATAAAATATAAAAGTGGCCTCCCATAAAGTACCCCCCCAGATGTTCCGACTATGTCCAAAATCTAATCATTTCACGTCAGGCCGAAATAAAACTTAAGTTTAAAATTTAATGTTTTTTTTTATCCGTTTTTGAGTTTTCTTCAAAATTCGAAATTTACACATTTTCTCAAATATCTCGAATACGGTCCATTTTAGAGAAATTATGTATATAATAAAAATTATAGAAAATTATATTACAAACAACTTTTATTTGAACAATTTCTATAAAAAAATATTTTTTTTACATTTTGTCAAATTTCTCGAATACGGACCATTTTAGGAAAATTTTGTATAAAACAAAAATTATAGATAATAATATTAGAAGTAACTTTTATTTAAAGAATTTTCTTCTACAAACGTAAATAACAGATATATTCCATAAAATATAAAAATGACCACCTATAAAGTACCCCCCCAAATGTTCCGACTCTACCCAAAATCTAATCAGCTCATTGGACGCTGAAACAAAGCTTAAGTTTAAAATTTCGTGTTTTTCTGTGTATCGGTTCATGAGTTATGCGTTATACACACAAGAGCAGCGCTATCAGGACTGGTATATCTAAGGGGGTCGCGACATAGACCCAGTAAATAGATGAGGGAGTGACTGAGGCTAGGGCGGAAATATCAGCTTAAGTTGGCAACACTTTTCTGATGTTTGTTAGGCGAAATCCACGGTTATCGTTTGTCTTGCCGTAATAGTATTATAAAAACAGACAGATCTGTAACAACCTAAAGACCATTTGTAACTACTGATAGGCCTTTAGCTACTGTTGTTAATATACTATTAAGGGATTAGGGCAGCACCGTCACCAGCCAAAGGATCCTGGAGTCCAGAAGGAACATCTATTCACCAGTGGCAAATAAAAAAATAATAAAAAAATTATTATAAAAGAATAAAAATTACCCCTTAATGGCATAGTCGAGCGGATCTTGGCAACTAGTTTTAGACTCTTTTAGTCCTAAGGGACTAGAAACGCCGAGGCTTCTCAAATGCTCAGAGTATTTTACTGGTTTGGAATGGGAGGAGAGATTAATAATAAGTATTAAAACATTAACAAATCCAATCAGCTCATTAGACGCTGAAACAAAGCTTAAGTTTAAAATTTGGTGTTTTTCTGTGTATCGGTTCATGAGTTATGCGTTATACACACACACACACACACACACACACACACACACACACACACACACACACACACACACACACACACACACACACACACACACACACACACACACACACACACACACACACACACACACACACACACACACACACACACACACACACACACACACACACACACACACACACACACACACACACACACACACACACACACACACACACACACACACACACACACACACACACACACACACACACACACACACACACACACACACACACACACACACACACACACACACACACACACACACACACACACACACACACACACACACACACACACACACACACACACACACACACACACACACACACACACACACACACACACACACACACACACACACACACACACACACACACACACACACACACACACACACACACACACACACACACACACACACACACACACACACACACACACACACACACACACACACACACACACACACACACACACACACACACACACACACACACACACACACACACACACACACACACACACACACACACACACACACACACACACACACACACACACACACACACACACACACACACACACACACACACACACACACACACACACACACACACACACACACACACACACACACACACACACACACACACACACACACACACACACACACACACACACACACACACACACACACACACACACACACACACACACACACACACACACACACACACACACACACACACACACACACACACACACACACACACACACACACACACACACACACACACACACACACACACACACACACACACACACACACACACACACACACACACACACACACACACACACACACACACACACACACACACACACACACACACACACACACACACACACACACACACACACACACACACACACACACACACACACACACACACACACACACACACACACACACACACACACACACACACACACACACACACACACACACACACACACACACACACACACACACACACACACACACACACACACACACACACACACACACACACACACACACACACACACACACACACACACACACACACACACACACACACACACACACACACACACACACACACACACACACACACACACACACACACACACACACACACACACACACACACACACACACACACACACACACACACACACACACACACACACACACACACACACACACACACACACACACACACACACACACACACACACACACACACACACACACACACACACACACACACACACACACATACACACACACATACACACACACACACACACACACACACACACACACACACACACACACACACACACACACACACACACACACACACACACACACACATACACATCATCGCGAAAATAGTCAAAACGGATTCAGGGGACCTCAAAACGTAAAAATCCGTCGAAAACTCGAGGTCGAAAAAAATCATGATTCCTATACTTTCCTTATATCTGTATACAGATAGGAAAGTAAAAAAGTGTGTTGTTGTCGAAATAAGTCAAAAACAACTTGAAACCCCATATAAAATCAAAAAGGAGAAACGGAAAAAAATTGAGCCTGTAAATGAACACAATTCAGAAACAAAAATAGCTATCTAATAATAAAAAAATAAAATTTGATTCTTGTGCAGCTTCATCTATATCATTAACTGTTTTTGGTTTTTTAATTAAGAAAAACTTGGTGATGAAAATTCCGATATCTCACGGTTATCGATTCTTTTTTTCTCTCCAGAAATGCGGACGACAGTGTTTTTAGATACTCCTGTGGCTGCAGCAACACGATCATTTACATTTTTAAATGGTATTGAAGGTGAATTAAAGTTTCCTTCTCTTCTCATAAACTCTATAACATTGGCTATTATTTCGCGAGATTGACTGTTAATCACGTGGCCTCTTAATTTGCTATTAAACTCCATACTTAGGTTCTATTAAACTGTAATGAGCAAAAAACACAAACTAAAATAAAAGAAATGTTTTAGCGAAATTTACATCTGACATTTACGTCTGAATGAAATAGTGAAATACTTGATGCGCAGAGTGTACTTTCATTGCGTAAATCCGTCGGGATGCCTGTCAGTAGTGCTTTCTCTGTCTAGCCGTCGAAAGCCTCTAGAAATTTGATGAACTGTAGTCGGTATTAAGAAATTATTCATTTTCTTTAAATCGGGATTTAAATTTGATTTTATTGATAAATACTTTTGTTTAGTGAGCACCGCGTTGTAATCAATTTGAGAATATTTGTAAACGGAGTTTTTGAGGAGACGTTTTCCCTCTTTTAATAGTTTATTTCTTTTACCGTATATTTAAATAATCTTAAATAGCATCCTGTCCTGGTCTGAAGGGACTCGTGATGACGATCAGTTCACCCTTGGAGTAGGTGCTATCCGCGTTATAATTTTTTTTAGTTAATCTGTAAACCGCAATTTTTAAATAATTTTAAATAGTATCCTGTCCTGTTTGAACGGGCTCGTGATGACGATCAGTTCACTCTTGGAGTAGGTACTATCCGCGTTAGTAATTTTCTTCCCTCCGATAATAATTTGTTTTTCTCTTTTTTCCGTCAATTTAAATAACTTTAAATAGTATCCTGTCCCTGTCTGAACGGGCTCGTGATGACGATCAGTTTATTCTTGGACTAGGTGCTAACCGCGTTATTTTTCTTTTCCCCTTTATATTCTTAATTTTTTTTTTCGTGCAAACTGCAAGTTGTAGAAAGCAAAAATAGCTTCATTACCCTGTCTGAGCGGGCTCATGATGACGATCAGCTCATTCTGGGATAATAGGCTACCCCGGGTATAAATTTATTTTTATTTTCTTTCCGTGTATTTACTATAAGTAATTCGTTCGCGTCCCTGTCTCCTCGCACTCTCTTCGACCGTTTAGCTAATTTTTATTCACCTAAATAGCAAAATACCTAGATTTTAGTTTAATTCCCGATACCGCGGTTAAACAGTTAGTTACCGAGTAAATAGCCAAGTTAATATTTTTTTTTCTCTGCGATTGAAACGTACATTTTATTATAATTTAATTTTGACGTCTGATTGAGACTAGTCGCGAATCAATACCGTCCGTTTTGTTTCTTTTTTTTATATTCAGGGTTATATTGACTATCACCACAACTGGGGTTGGCGTTCAAATATTCAATTTCTTTCTTTTTATTGTAAATAGTTAATCACAATATATGTATCAATGTTAACCTGCCGTATTACTGGTTAATAATTCCCTACTTTATTTCCCCCTTATATTTCAGCTAGTGATAAATTCCGTACGAGCCTACTATTACCTGTGTCTAAGTGACCTTTGACCCCTGGAATTTTTCATCTCCATCTGTAGTTACCCGAGTACTTTCGACGCCGTTTCGAAAGTTTGTGGAGTAAACCATCATCAAAAATCTGGCGCTCGAGAACCGCCCGTAACCAGCGTCATTCGTAGGAACCGTTTTCTCTGTGGCGAGAAAACTAGCATTTAATGAACTATATTCATATAATCATGGATCTTTAAAATCAATTGTCATTAAATGGCAACAAAACACACAAGAGTAGGTTTATGTCTAATAAACTTAGAGTAGTTTCGGGAAATATTGCGACAATTCCACCCACAATGCGTCGGAGTGGGAAACACTGCATGAGGTTCGAAAACGAATTGGAGGGAACGCTTGACGTGTCGCAATATATCTCGAAACTAATCTACACAAGGCATTCCAACGACCTGTCAAACAATAGCTGCCAGTGGGAAGAATTCGTAAATCTAAGTGGGTTGCGACATAGCCTTCCATTTTATACGATATTTTTATTTGAAATAGTAGTCGCCAAGCCTGCCATTTTATAGAAATTATATAACCGGTATTTTTTTAAATAATATTTTCATTGTGTTCGACATAAAATATTAAAAATGTCTAATATTAGAGCGATATAGCAAATTTCTATAACCTCAGCCACCAATAGTGACAATGTAATTAGATGCAAATAAATTACATGCTAAAATAAGACTTATTTTAAACCTGTAGTTTTGACATTAGAGTCCTTGTCCTTATACATATATATGACCTTATTTTAAAAATTTTAAATTACAATTCACCTTTTTTGTTATTTATAATAGTACATAATATGAAAGAGAAATTAGAAATTACCATTTAAGAAAGTTTAGATGACGATAATAATAAATATTTAATATTAAAAAACTTCAAACTGATACGGAATGTCGGCGAGCGCACCCAAAAGCTATAAACTCGCCACTATTATCTACTGCCCTTAAACATCAACAATTTAAAGTCAGTTCTAGAACGTAAACGATCTGCGCATCTTAGATGTCAAAATAAGAGCAGCGCTATCAGGACTGGTATATCTAAGGGGGTCGCGACATAGACCCAGTAAATAGATGAGGGAGTGACTGAGGCTAGGGCGGAAATATCAGCTTAAGTTGGCAACACTTTTCTGATGTTTGTTAGGCGAAATCCACGGTTATCGTTTGTCTTGCCGTAATAGTATTATAAAAACAGACAGATCTGTAACAACCTAAAGACCATTTGTAACTACTGATAGGCCTTTAGCTACTGTTGTTAATATACTATTAAGGGATTAGGGCAGCACCGTCACCAGCCAAAGGATCCTGGAGTCCAGAAGGAACATATATTCACCAGTGGCAAATAAAAAAATAATAAAAAAATTAATATAAAAGAATAAAAATTACCCCTTAATGGCATAGTCGAGCGGATCTTGGCAACTAGTTTTAGACTCTTTTAGTCCTAAGGGACTAGAAACGCCGAGGCTTCTCAAATGCTTAGAGTATTTTACTGGTTTGGAATGGGAGGAGAGATTAATAATAAGTATTAAAACATTAACAAATGTATATTATCAATAAGTATAAAATTTGACTAATAGTCTTAAGAAAAAATGAATAAAATTCCATTTAGGGAATAAATCACTATAACTACATAATAATATAAAAATACGAATAAGATAAATATGATATTTTGGGACGAAAATGTAAAATTGGCATTTATATGTAAATCAATTAATTATTATTAAATTATAAATTATAAAATTAAGTTAAAAATATTTACCCATAATTTACAAATCGTACACAAAACTTTATCCCCAAAGTCCCCAAAAAAAATAAAAGCTTTTGCCCCTTGAGCGAAAGTTCTGGACCTTAGTCCGCACTCGACTGAGAGCATTTACTCAAGAGAGAGCTGCTTTCTTTCTGTCTCTTCTCTATATAAACCAAAATTTACGTGATGATTGTATTTTTTGAAAATGTCACGCCCAATGTAGCTATTGACTAGATTAATAACCTGATTGTTTCATTTTCATACGTGTCTTTTTAATTTTTAATTTAAAACATAAAAATACTTATTTAGAATTTTTGCTAAATTCTTTATATTTCCAACTAATAATAATGCCAATTATTACAGATCTACTTTTAAGTGCATAATAATGTCAATATGGTACAAGTCGAATGAACCACTGTTTTCCTCGTAGTGAAATTAAAACTAAAAATATTTTGTGCTTTTTTATATACACCAAATTATGCAATTTATTTCCACTTTATTTTAATGTTACATGAATAGGTACATGCGTTTGCGCTGTGTTAAATAAGTTTTAATGTGAAAATTATCTCTGAAACTGCATTGTGACTACACTCATCTCAAAACTGAATGCTGTAAATCCTAAATCCAGGATTTAAATCTTTCATAGTGTTGCTTCGGAAAAAGGTGTTGGACACATCGTTTGCAACTTAAAGTTGCATGGACAGCATCATAGAAGAAGGTATTTTACCATTATGACATTCTCTTTTAACATTTTTAAGTGACTAAGTTTGTAGTTTGGCGAATGGACTCAGTAACCCAGTCAAAAAATTCAAATAAAAAAAAGAGACTAAGTTCTAATAAGAATATTAAGAATACATAAGTTGAATATGAAAAAGTAATTACTTGATTTGAATGTAAATGTGATTTAATTAAGAGCTAGATAGATGTCTCATATAAACAAAATGCTGTAAAATGTTGATAAATGCAAAACCATTATCAAAGAGAAATTAGTTATCATCAATAGGATATTTTGTAGTAGATGATCTCCTTAAATAATAAACTTGAAAGATTGTGAATTAGTAGTCACTTTTACACTTTTACTAGAAGTAAAAACAAAAAAATGTGTGGTTAAGACTAATTTATGTATTTAATAAAAAAATGCAAATGAAGTGAAAAATATCTACCAACAATTTAAAAAAGACCTAAAATAAATAGACTTAGGGGACTGGAGCTCTAAAAAAAGGGAGCCATAATTTGTTATGCATCTTCATCTATAAGAAAATTGTCTTCATCTCTTTAATTACCTTTTAAAATAAACCAAACCAAAACAGCACAAAATTGAAAGTGATCTACTTTTCACGACGTATTCTTTGTACATGTGAGATTATTAATAATTTATTAAATTGAAATATTTTATCACAAAAAATATGGGCATTTTATATTTAAAAAAAACGGTGATTTTTTACTTATATTGGCAAGCCTGGCGACTACTATTTCGAAAAAAATGGCGTCCTAGATGGACGCCTATATTGCGACCTCCTTATATAGCAGCCCTGGGCGATATTAGTGATTGACCTTAAGTCAACTTGCAATAACTCTATTATAACGAAAGAAGGTAACCCATTTCTAAGTTAGCATATTATGTTCAGGCAAGTAACTGAAATATGAAGTAAAAGAAAGATAAAAAGTTTTACTGACATTTATTGTAAGTAACCTGCTATCCATCCTTTTGATTATTTTTAAAAAGTCTTCTTCTGCAACGACTGTCAAATCATTCCAACTATGCGATGAATATATAATAGCTGTGTCATCAGCAAAACTAATTATGTCCCCCCTACTTTCAATTCCAAAAATATCATTTAGGTAGAGATGAAATAAAATTGGACCTAACACCGTTTCTTCAGGAACCCCAACTTATCTATCTTAAAATCACTTAAAATATTTTGAATACGAACGCACTGCCTTCTATCCATTTAGTAGATTTTTAGAAGTAAATATGATATCTACTCCTCTAAATTCAATTTGGTCTATACATCGAGAAGTTGAGCTTGACTAAAGAATTGATACTCTTTACCTAGATCTATAAATATGTATTTTGTTGGGATTTTATTGTCTATATATTGGTTTATCCTATTTAAAAGTTCTAGAATCGCTACTTCTGTATTTTTACCTTCAGTGAAACCAAATTGATTAGGAGTAAGTACATTATAATTATTTAAATAGTTAATTATTCGATATGCTAGAAATTTTTCAAAAATTTTTGCCAACGTAGAGGTGATATTGGTCGATAGTCAAGCAAAATGATTTCGTAAAATTGTGGAAAAGCTCCTTGGAATTTCTGGATCAAATATCTTTCATAGTTTAATACCGGCCTTAATTAACTGACATATTTTATGAAATCTTTTGAAAAATTTCATTGTCAAATATCTTTTATAGTCTAATACCTACCGGTCAAGAAAATTTAAAAAATTGTTATAGAATATATTTCATACATTTTTAAAATATTGTAAGAAAACTGTTTTGATACGAAATTTCATAATCAAAAAATAAACCGAGTAATAAATAAAACTATTTTTAGTATCGGCTTCTGTAAAATGATAAAATGCGTCATTTAAAATGGGATTCCACACCGAGCACGGTTCAGACTCTCCGATAAGTCTAAACTTTATCTCTTGCTTAATTTTTTAATTCTTATGTTCTTTACCATTTCCTTAGCATACATGTTATCATCAATGTCATCGGTACTTTTTAAATAAAACATATATTATGTGAATTACTTAAAGAGAAACACAACATTGGAGTATAAATATTTTGGTTCATAGGAATCAGAATTAGTACACTTTCAGCAGGCATCAAAGCTATTATTCAATTTTAAAAAAGAAAAATCAATAAAAAAATGAACACTGTTATTGCATTTGCCGTTTTTGTAGTTGTAGTTACTGTAGCTACAGCTCAGCCACTTGACGTTTTTGAAGATGAAAATGGACAAGAATTCGTTTTGGTTCCAGTGCAAAGGCAAAGAAGGCAAGTTACAAATTTATAAAGAAACATTATCTGAAATGTTTAAATTATTATATAAATATTTTTATTATAACTTCTATTATCTACACAACATTTGAAAATAATGTAATATTTACCATATTTTAAGTATATTATTTGTAGGATTTTTTTTACAGCTTTACTCTATTGTTTTTTATTTTTGTTTTACTTCTTATTCCTCTTTATCGCATATTGTTTGTGATTGTGTTGTCGATTAATTGTAATCAATATACCTTATTGTTTTAAAACTTACTAATACTGACCTAATTTTTAGGCTACTTGTAATTCTTGTTTCGTTCTTCTTGTCCATTGGTATCCTACTTGCTTTTCTCCATAAATTCGAACACAATTTTTATTCCTTACTGGTGTTCGTGCTCTTTTTCATTGTCTTTAACTCAGATCCATAAAAAACAACCGATGTTTGATATATTGTTATTTTAACATCAATAACGCACTTGCACGTGTCTTTCTTTATTTCTTTCTGTCCTTTTTCATTATATCTTTTTGTATTTCCAAATCAATTTCATTAAAATACAGAACGTGACTTTCCACTGCTTTTGATTACTTCTACCAGTCTTTTAGCGATTCTCTTTATTCATTTATTCCTTGGTCTACCTCTGTTTCTTTTTTGTTGAATTTATTCAATTTCTTGCTTTTGGAATTTATCATTTTCAATAAATTAATTTATTAAATTATACAATTATTTTTATTTTAGAGAAGTCACTTGGGGAGCCAATCAAGGTGGTTACGCTTTAGGTCAAAAAGGAACCGTATTCAGCAACGACAACCACAGAGTAGACGGTTCTTACGGTGCATCAAAAGCCTGGGGATCACATGGCGTTAAACCTGACTCATTTGGTGGACAAGTTGATTATACCCACAAACCAAGTGGTTCTACAGGTTTCGTAGGAGTTAACAGAACACCTGGTTGGGGAAATGATGTCAGTGCTGGTGCTAAATACAATATTGCCCAAGGAAAAAATTGGGGCGCTGATGTTACTGGACAGTATGGAAGGCATTTTGGAGGACCCGGTGGCACAGGAAAACCACAAGGGGGTGTATTTTTAAACGTTGGAGGAAAATTTTAAATTAACTGATTAACAAATTTTTATTTAAATTATTATTATTATTATTTATTATTTTTATACTAATTGTTTTGCTCAAACAAATAAATTATTTTTTTTTATATAAAATGTACGTTTGTTTTCTGATACTGTCATATTA
Source organism: Psylliodes chrysocephalus (assembly GCA_927349885.1). Taxonomy (NCBI): domain Eukaryota; kingdom Metazoa; phylum Arthropoda; class Insecta; order Coleoptera; family Chrysomelidae; genus Psylliodes; species Psylliodes chrysocephalus. The sequence continues at coordinate 51,113,396 of OV651817.1, forward strand.
TAAATATGCTAATCTAAGATCCCTTTTCAAGAGTAATATCATGAGTGGTAGGCAAAATGCCTCCCTGGATAACTATTTTTACTTTCCTATCTGTATACAGATGTGTGTGTGTATGTGTGTGTGTTTGTGTGTTTGTGTGTGTGTGTGCGCGCACGATAACTCAAGCACGGATATTAAGAAAAATACCAAACTTTGAACTTAAGCTTTATACCGGCCTGCGGTGAACTGATTAGATTTTGGGAAGAGTCGAGACATCTGAGGGTACTTTATAGAGGTTCATTTTTATATTTTATTAAATATATCTGTTATTTACCTTTGGACAAGAAAAATTTTTAAATAAAAGTTACTTCTAATATTATTATAATTTTTGTTCTATGCAAAATTTTCCTAAAATAGTCCGTATTCAGGAAATTTTATAAAATTTAAAAAATTCTGATTTTTAAGAAAATTGTTGAACTAAAAGATATTTGCCATATCGATAACTATATTTTTTGTTTTTTTTTACATAATTTCTCTAAAATGGACCGTAATGGAAAAATTCTTTAAATAAAAGTTGCTTCTGTTATTATTCTCTTAAATTTTTGTTTCATATAAAATTTTCCTAAAATGGTCCGTATTCGAGAAATTTGATGAAATGCAAAAAAAATAAGTTTTTATGAAAATTGTTCGAATAAAAGTTGTTTACGATATAATTCTCTATAATTCTTATCAAATACATAATTTCTCTAAAATGGACCGTGTTTGAGATATTTAAGAAAATGTGTAAATCTAGAATTTTGAAGAAAACTCAAAAACCGATGAAGATAAAACATCAAATTTTTAATTGAAACTTTATTCCGGACTAAGGTAAACTGATTAGATTTTGGGCAGAGTCAGAACATCTGGAGGAGCACTTTATAGAGGGCCGTTTTTATATTTTATGGAATATATCCGTTATTTACGTTTGGAGAAGAAAATTTTTCAAATAAAAGTTACTTCTTGTATTATTCTCTATAATTATTGTTCCATAGAAAATTTTCCTAAAATGATCCATATTCGAGAAATTTGACAATTTAAATTTTTAAGAAAATTGTTTAAATAAAAGTTGTTTGCGATATCGATCTCTATAATTTTTAATTTAGACATGATTTCTCTAAAATGAACCGTAATGGAAAAATTGGAAGAAAGTTTAAAATTTTATTTTTTCAGTATTTTAGTTGGCAATGAATATAATTCGCCGTTCCGGTAAAACAATGACGCAAGTGCAAAATTGTGACATTTTGATTTTAACATGTCATTAGTTTCCAAATTAGTCTCTCTATACGGTATAACAACGGCGAAATTTTTTATCCACTCCCGGCCATCTAAATGGTAGTTACTTCAATTTTCAAATATTAATGTTTGCCCCTCCACTTTTGAAAAACAATGACATATGAATCAGTTGTGTCTGCAAATTTAAGGGAGATATTACTTAGTCTATGGTTAAATGTTGTATTTGCTATTTAGGACAAGTTCTTTGTGATTTATGTGCTCAAATTTGGAAGTAATAATATTCGTTTTTCGTCTCTCCTGAAAAATTTATAATTTTGCATTTGCGTCGTTGTTTTACCGGAACAGCGATATATAAAAAATGTTTGGAGTTAGAAGTATGTGGAAAATGTATATATTTAGTTTATCCTCGTAAACATTTACAGAGGTAACTGCAATAGGTTGTATAAAATAACCGGAAAAAGCCTGTAATAACTAGATAGGAAAGTCATGTGTTGCACACATCAGATTTTTAATGTAAGTAGTAAAAATTGAATATCGCAGTTATTATAAAACTTAGAAGGCCGTGACTCTACAGTGTTATTAAGCATGAAATATACTAATAATCGAATTAAATTACGGGTTTTGAGCTTACATTAAATTGTAATTAGATGAAACAAAATGGATTCTATGTATTTTGAGGTGATCTTTTCGAAAAAAGGCAAAACAAAATGTAGCAGTTTTTCGAAAATGCCGAAATTTTGGATTTTGTCAATTTTTCAATTTTGCGCAGGCGCATGTCGGAAATAAATCAATATTTTTAAAACGCAGTTTACGACATTTGAAAGCATAGGAAAAATGCTAATTTTTATGTCTCTTGAGAAATTTTGATCCGATGCACCGTTCTCGCGGTATGGAACATTGAAATTTGTTTAGTATTTTGAGGCGACGAAGGTCGAAAAATTGAATTTGTTAAATGTTCAAACACTAAATTCTTTATAACATTGGTAAAAATTAAGATATTTGAAAAAATAAAAATGCGTTTTGAACTTAAGGGATGTGACTAGTGATTCCCAGAAGGGAACAAGAGAAATCCCAAAATTGGGCATATGGCGGAAGGGCAAAATGCACCGCGGTCCTAATTTCATTGTTTGCCTATAACGGCCAAACTATTTGAATTTTTTTAATGCCACTTACAAAGCTTACTCTTAAATGTGAAATATTATGTGTGTGTGAATTTCACCGACATCGGACCATAATTGGCTAAGATATCAAACAAATAATTTTTTTTTCAACAAAAAAAAAAATAATTTTTTTTTTTCGAAAGTTTGAAGTGGCTCAAAAATGCCAAAAATGCACCCAATGGCTCAAAACTTTTTTTTGAGTACTCTATTGTGTCTAGAATACGATTACATTACGGAAAATTCTGCAAATATATTTTATCTATTTTTTTGACCACTGTTCATTGAGTGACGACCAAAAAACACGGTTTTTGAGAAAAGTTGCCTAAAATTGACAATTTTTTAGTTTTTTTGTCTGAAAATTAAACAAACCCAAATTTCATGTCTTCTAAATATACAAAGTTTAAAGTGTGTATCTTTCTTCTAAGATGTAGAATTCTCCCGACAAAAGTCCCATTACACGCGCTCCGCGGGATCCAAAACTCGTGTATACACTACATTACTGTTAATTTGATTTTTTTGCGATTTCCAGTTTTAAATTTCTATGCATATCTAAATTTATTAGGCTTAAAATTTATTAAATTGTATTTTACCTGACTTGTTATAAGACGTTTCTTGAGTTTTGTGCAAAATATAGAATTACCAGATATTAGCGAACAAAAAGCAAGCTTATCACCAAGTTGGAACTTACACTCAGGCTTAGGAATAATTTCCTAACATTTTTAAAGTATACCTTTTTGTGTATTTTTTTGTGCTCTTTTCGATGGCGAAGTTAGTTTTTTCAAATATATTTATTTTGTTAGATGTTTTCGGAAAACCCGGAAAAAATCACATGGGAAAAAAATTAAAAAAAAACTACGCCTCTGGTTTCCTGCGAATTCCCGAAAAATTATGTCAGATTTCGCCGCGGGACTTATTTTATTTGAGAGCCAACAAAAAAATACGCAACTTCTCTCATGGGCACATATGTCTAACATTTATAATTTCGCCACAAATTCATCGCAAATTTCATGTCCATGGTTCTGATCGAAAAAACGAAAAAAACGACTTTTTGGTAAAAGCACTTCTGGCGACGAGAAATTCGCCATTAAAACTACCTGTGCAATGAATTTCCGAACTATTTTTGCCTCCTCTTTTGAATGGTGCATTTATTTTCACTATCGGAATGATACTTGCCCAGATAATTAGCATTTTTACAATGGAAAATTCCGGAAAATCCGGTTTTTCCTAATTAAAAAAAAATTAAAAAACTGCTACATCTTTTTTTTATTTTTTTCGGAAAGATCACATCAAAATACACAAGGTCCTTTTTGTTTCATCCAATTACAAATTAATGTAAGCTCGAAGGGGCTTTTTTTCGTTATTTAATTGGACTATAACATTTGCCAGACGAGTAATGTCGAACCCTTTTCGTGTTTAAAGTAATCGCTACGCCAATTTGCAAAATTTAATAATAATAATAATGTAATCATGTAACAATAGTGGATAAAACAATTAAAGAGTTATGGATTACTACAATAGTCTGGCCTTTTGGTTTTATCCAGTGCCATTAAAAAAAAAAAAAAAAAAAGGTAACTTGATTATTTTAAATGGAACTACCAAATTTTTTTCATTTCATTACATGCAGAATTCTATTATCTTTCTAATGATATAAAAATATGTTGATATTTATCTTTTACAGATTTCTTTTTATTTAAAAATATCTAATCATTCACAGTATTTTTCAATTTTTAAAATATTTTAATTAGTAGGGTGTGAAAATAAAGTAAATCTGTCACTTTTTGTGACATTAGAAATTAGTTATTAAAACTCTTTCTAGTTTTGTTCAAGTCGTTCTAAATTTAAGTGATAATAATTGCACATATTTCCCAAAATGAATTAATTGATATGATTTTCATTCTCGGAGAATGCTCTAGAACTCCGTTTTTAGCAAGTCGTATTTATAAAGAAAGATATCCTGAACGAGAACGTCATCCAAGAGAAGAATCATTTAGAAATCTCTTGGACAGGTTTATTGCAACAGGAAATGTTTCTTATATCCAAAAACAAGAAAGAACTAAATTTGTTGTAAATGAAGAAAATAAAACTAATATTTCAACTGCAGTGGTAGAAAACCCTCATACTAGTACTGGCCAACTTGAAAGATATTTTCAAATAAGCCGAACCTCTATCAGAAGAATAATAAATAAAAATAAATTCCATCCTTATCATATTCAACTTCACCAAGAGCTCAAAGAAACAGATTATTAACACCGGATAAATTTTTGCAATTGGGCAGAAGAAAAATTAAATGAAAATGAATATTTTTCTAAGAAAATATTGTTTACAGATGAGTGTACCTTTCACCGAAATGGTTGTATTAATCGGCACAATTTTTATTATTATTCAGATGAAAACCCTCAATATTTCAGAGTCAATAGTCAGGAGAAATGGTCGGTTAATGTTTGGGCAGGCATAATAGATACTAATGTTATTGGTCCTTTCTTTTTTGATGGTGTTTTAAATTCAGAAACTTATTTAAATTTTTTAAATAACCATTTATTTGGTCTCCTTGAAGATGTATCACTTGCTCAAATTAGAGATATGTACTTCCAACAAGATGTAGCACCTCCACATCGTGCCTGTGTTGTAAGCGCATGTCTCAACAATACATTTAATGGAAGGTGGATTGCAAGGGATGGACCATTGCGATGGCCAGCTAGATCTCCAGATATTCATCATCATCTGAATTAGGGCGTGGTTCAAAGCCCACTTGTACTGAAGCTCTAGGCTTATTGTACCCCTCACAGTTTCTATCCCATCAGATATTACTCCAATGGACTTTTTTTATGAGGTTATGTCGAAGAAAAAGTATATGCGGAACAACCAACCATATCTAAAAACATGAACAACAGGATTAGAAACGCTTTTAAAGAAATTACCCAGAAATATTGGATAGGGATAAAATTTATTTTCGTCGAAGAATCCAAGTTTGTTTAGAACAAGGTGGTAGACATTTTAAACATTTATTAAAATAATTGCTTTTTTTATTTTGATTAAGGTGTTATTTATTTTTTGTTTTTTTTTGTTTTTTTTTTTAACTTAATAAATGTTTTTTAATTGAAATTGCTACTTGTAATTTTTAACGGTCTAATAATTTCAAATAGATTAGAAAAATTGAAAAATTCTCTGAATTAATAGAATTTAAAAAAAAAATCTGTAAAAGATAAATATCAACATATTTTTATATCATTAGAAAGGTAATCGAATTCCACATGTAATGAAATGAAAAAAAATTGGTAGTCCCATTTAAAATAATAATTAAGTTACCTTGGATTGAAATTTTGCAAATTAGCGAAGCGATTACTTTAAACACGAAAAGTGGTTGACTTAGATCGTCTGGCAAATGTTAGAACATTGCATGCTTAGTAACACTGTAGAGTCACGACCCCCTAAGTTTTATAATAACTGCGATATTCAATTTTTACTAGACATGTACTTTAAAAAAAAAAAAATAATGAATTGGTGCTTAACGACTTATTTTAGATACATAAAGTCATACTAAAATTGATCGAGGAAACCAAATATGCAAGAATATACAGGGGGTTCCTATTAAAAAAACATAGCTTTGATATAAATCATCCTGTAGAACAATTGAAATTTCATCGAAAATATGTTTAGGTTGTAGCCTTAGAGGTCCTACATCATGCCCTGAAAATGAATTTTAAAAATGTACCTTAATAAACCCGCAATCTTCCACCCACGCACTAATGGCCCACCCATACACTTAAGAAAACAAAATTATTTAAATGTTAATTTCATTTGATTAATTTCCAATATTAATTTGGTTGTTTATCTTTCTTATTTTCTTCTTCTATTTCGCTTTTCTCTTCCTATTTTTCACTTGCCTCCTTATGTAAATTCTCTTCAGGTAATTTGTTTCTTTGATGGGTAGTTAAATTGTTAATAATGTCCCATCTATTTTCACCATATATGGCTCCATTTGTTTTTTAGTGACCTTTGTCTTTTCGATTTTGATTTCTTTCAGACCATCTTTTAAAATACGATATATTTTTCTTTCAGCTATACCAGTTAAAAAAGTTTTTCATAAGCTTCCCATTATTCATTCAGATTAATAATATTTGCTTAGTTTTAACACCAAATTTTAAAAAATGTTTCGAGTTAGATGTATGTGGAAAATGTATATATTTAGTTTATCCTCTAAACATTTACAGAGGTGCTACAATAAGTTGTACCAAATAACCGGAAAAAGTAATAACTAGATAGAAAAGTCATGTGTTGAAAACATCACATTTTTTATTCCAGTGTATAGTCTAATCAACAAGTTCAAAAGCGTGTTTTTGGGACATACCATTACGAAAATTATATTCAATAGCTCATTCGATTCGGAATAATGTCTAGATCAATGTGTGAAGAATAATTTTGCAGTGCATAAAAAATTGCAAATATTATAAACAATTAAACACCTCAAATACATGGTATTTGGTTTTTCGCCTATAGTTTGTAAACTATAAATATTTTTGGATTTTTCAAAAAAGATCCTTAAAGAGAAGGAAATTTGCTATAAATAAGTTTGGATTTCCGGAACTGTACCTCCATATTTATAATTTTAATTTAACGCTCAAAGTAGCCTTCCGCGCGCCATTTTTAGGTTGCGCGCACGGCGTCGAAACCGAGTACGTTACATAAAATAATTTTTTTAAGTTAATAAAATTAAATTCAAAAATTTATGAAAATTACGATGTATTCTAAATACTTAGAAGAATTTATTCCCGTTGAAATTTTTTATAAAAATTAATTTTCCAACAAAGTAGGTTATTGTTAATTAACAACATTTTTAGAATTTCTCTCATCATTACAAATTATTAAAAATATTAAATAATTACCGTTAATTTTTTTTTGCTTCTTGGAGCTCTTTATATACATATAAAACAAAATAGCTTCATAAAAGTTTAAAAAATGTTAATACTTTGTTTATAATAATTGTTTAAAGTTTACAAATCAAAAAAGTCACAGTGGTGCTATAAAAAATTTTTTTTTTCAATTTATTATAATATTACTGTTTTAATGTCGAGAAAAGACATTTATTAATTAAAAAAATTTTTTTTCCTTTATTTGTTTATAAATTTTTTATAAACAAATGGAGTGTTTCAATTTTTTTCAAATTTTTTTCACAACTTTCTAGACAATTGGCAATTATAATTTAAAAAAAAAATTTTTTCTTAATAATAACTTTTAATTGTTTATAATCGTTTTTTAAATATATCTATTGTTTAAATTATTAGTTAAGAAATGTGTTTTTTTTTTAAATCATAATTGACAGTCCTCTACAAAGTGACAGCAAAAAATTTTTTTTATTAATAATTTCATTGTTTATTAAGTTAACAATTTGTTATAAACAAATTCCCAACTTTGGTTTATTTTTTCCTGAAATAAATAAAAATTCCAAAAACGACTTAGTGCATTAAAATTACGGAAAAAAATTTATTTCATTTTTTATTAAACTTAAAAAAAATCAATTTTTATAAACAAATATAAAAAACAACAAATTGACTACGTACGGAATTGACAAATGACTTATCTGAGAGAATTTCATTGCCTACAAAAATGACTTGAATGTTTATTGTCGTATCTCCAAAAGTTTAAAAGTTATATCAACTTTTAAGTCAACAAATGGATCAGCTGCTGCAACTTTGATAGTACGTATATTTTCAGTTTAATAAAAAATGGAATAAAATTTTTTCCGTAATTTTAATGCACTAAGTCGTTTTTGGAATTTTTATTTCTTTCAGGACAAAAATAAACCAAAGTTGGGAATTTGTTTGTAACAAATTGTTAACTTAATAAACAATGGAATTGTTAATAAAACATTTTTTTGTTGTCACTTTGTAGAGGACTGTCAATTATGATTAAAAAAAAAAAACACATTTCTTAACTAATAATTTAAACAATAGATATATTAAAAAAACGATTATAAACAAAAGTTATTATAAGGAAAAATTTTTTTTTTAAAAATCATAATTGGCAATTGTCTAGAAAGTTGTAAAAAAAAGATTTTAAAAAAATTGAAATACTCCATTTGTTTATAAAAAAATTTATAAACAAATGGAGGAAAAAATTTTTTTTTTAATTAATAAATGTCTTTTCTCGACATTAAAACAGTAATATTATAATAAATTGAAAAAAAAAATTTTTTTATAGCACCACTGTGACTTTTCTGTTTTTGTAAACTTTAAAAACTTATTATAGACAAAGTATTAACATTTTTTAAACTTTTATGAAGCTATTTTGTTTTATATGTATATAAAAAGAGATCCACGAAGCAAAAAAAATTTACGGTAATTATTTAATATTTTTATCAATTTGTAATGATGAGAGAAATTCTAAAAATTTTGTTAATTAACAATAACCTACTTTGTTGGAAAATTAATTTTTATAAAAAAATTCCAACGGGAATGAATTCTTCTAAGTGTTTAGAATACACCGTTGTAAGGTTTTAAAATAAAACTAGCAAATTAATTAATAAACTTTTAAAACACCGGTATATTAATATTAAAAAGCAAGCACAGAAATACATATGTGTATTATGAAAAGTCTAATAGCAGAATGTCACGTTCGATATATTTATTCTCAGTCTGCCACCGAGATTCTTTTTAGCGGCAACAGCTGAGACGGCATTTTTCGCTTTTGGTCTTAATTTGTTGTCAATACTGACGTCACTTCTTACATTCGGCCATCCGGTCTCATATCCTGTCCTCAGGATTGTCACCGTCGGCATCTGAAATACCAAAAATAATTAACAAAAACAAAAATCCGTTATAGTAACAGATTGATGAGACCTTTGTCTTATGCCTTTTGCCCACGAGTTCCTTTTGAACTCATTGGTGGGACCTTTTGTCCATGAGTTCCTTTTGAACTAATTGGTGGGACCTTTTGCCCAGGGCCTTTTGCCCTTGAGTTCCTTTTGAACTCTTTGGTGGGACCTTTTGTCCATGAGTTCCTTTTGAACTCTTTGGTGGGACCTTTTGTCCATGAGTTCCTTTTGAACTCGTTGGTGGGGACCTTTTGCCCTTGAGTTCCTTTTGAACTCTTTATTGGGACCTTTTGTCCATGAGTTACTTTTAAACTCATTGGTGGGACCTTTTGTCCAGGACCTTTTGTCCAGGACCTTTTGTCCAGGACCTTTTGTCCTTAAGTTCCTTTTGAACTCTTTGGTGGTACTTTTTGTTCAGGGCCGTTTACCCTTGAACTAGCTCACCTTTTAGGGTTATCCATGGCTTCAACTTATCTACTGCCATCACCGTTCGGTATCATTTCATACCCTCTCTTACATCTTCGACTTCATACCGGTCGTTGAACATAACTCGGATGACCCTAAATGGTCCTTTGAACTTTGGCAGTAACTTTTTACTGCTACCAGTAGCCGGATTATCTGTTTTGAGTACCATTACAATGTCACCAATCTTATACTTTTTTGCTTTAGCACGAGCTCGATCGAATCGCTCCTTCTGGACACGTTGGTCATCATCAATTTTTCTTTTGACCTCTGACCGAATCTCGGCCAAGTCTAATCGTTCCAACTGCCCGCCTACTGCACTCAGAAGCTGCGCTTCTGCTATATTACGAGGCTTGTACCCTGCAAGAATTTCCAAAGGACTCAAGCCTGTGGTCTTGTTCTCGGTACAATTGACGATACTTTGTATTTTCTTAACAAAGGTGTCCCACTTATTTTCTTCGCTTCCAGCGGCAGTTGTAGCTAAAATGTTTAATACGGTTCGGTTAACACGTTCACACTGTCCATTTGACCTTGGAGTAGCTACCGCATTTAATATATGTTTTATTCCGTAGGCCTGGCAGAATATGCTAAACTTTTGTGCCGTGAATGCAGTACCTCTGTCTGTTATTAATCGATTTGGAGCTCCAAATAAGTACATTATTTCTCTGAAAACTTTTATTACACTTTTTGTCTTTGTATCTTTGACTGGTTCAATGATTACAAATTTACTAAATCCATCAACGATCACTAGTAAATATTTATTTCCCTTTTCGCTAGTTTCGAAGGGGCCAATATGATCAGCATGCAGCGTATGGAATGGAGTTGGAACTTTTTCCACAGGGTATAATTGACCTTCTTTTCGACCTGTAGAATGCTTGTAGTAGCTACACTGCAAGCACGACTTAATGTATTTCTTTACAAAATCTCTCATTCGAGCAAACCAATAATTTTCAGAAATGCGTTTTAGGGTTTTCTCTAAACCGAAATGACCGGATTCATCATGACATAAACGACATATTTGCCAACGACATCCCTTTGGAACTGCCCATGCGATTCTACCATCATCCAGCTTTTTGTACACTTTTCCATCTTTCAGAGAAAAACTATCAAAATACTGTTTGTTATCATGATTTCTCTGTTGATACCCTATTATGGACTTAACCAAACTTATCTCTTCATCTTGTGACTGGACCGCTTCTATCCAATCGGCCTCTGTCAAGTCAACAGCACATATTGCCTCAGCATCATAAAGTCGACTCAGTGCATCAACATGACACATTCGACTACCGGCGCGATATTCTATTTGGAAGTTGTAATCTTGAATCTGTAACCACCATCGTCCAACTCTGGGTAACAGATCCTTTTTAATCATGATTGTTCTTAGCACGTTACAGCCCGTGACGACTTTGAATGCTATACCAACCAAATATACTCGAAAGTATTGAAGTGATAATACCACCGCAAGGGTCTCCAGCTCATATGAGTGGTACATCCTCTGTTGTGGACTGGTCTGTTTACTGAAATAACCAATCACTCTTTTCTCACCATTTTTGAATTGCATCAAAATTCCTCCGACGCCTAAGGAGCTGGCATCTGTATGTAACTCCGTTAATAGCTCAGGATCAAATATAGCCAATAGGGGTTTTGTTACTAACACCTTCTTCACTTGAGCAACAGCAAGATTCTGTTCATCATTCCAAGTCCAAGGTATATCCTTTCTCAACAGTCTAGTCAATGGCTCTACGACATTAGCATAGTTACGGATAAATTTACGAAAATATCCAGCCAAACCTAAAACTCTTCGAACTTGTTTGACATTAGCTGGATTTGCCATGTTTAACACTGCTTCCACTTTCCTGGTGCCTGGTCGGACACCGTCAAATGATATTTCTCTTCCTAAGTAGTCAATCTTAGTTTGGAAGAAATAGCATTTAGTCAATTTCAGGGTAAGGCCATTCATACTAAATTTCTCTAGAACCATTTCTAGTCGTTGCATACCTTCTTCAATAGTATCTGAGGGGATAATTACGTCGTCGATGTAAGGAAACGCAATCGTGTTTTTTAACTCTCCCAGCACATTATTTATTAATCTCTGGAACACTGCCGGAGCGTTAGATAAGCCAAACGGCATCCTCAAAAACTCGAAGTGTCCATCGGGAGTAACAAAGCCAGTTTTACTGATAGAATCTTCATCCATAGGGACCTGATAGTACCCAGAAGCCAAATCCAGTCCCGTAAAGTATCTATTATTACCTAAGCGATCGATCTGATCTTCTATTAATGGCACGGGGTATCGATCTTTTGTTGTTATTGCGTTTAATTTGCGGAAGTCCACGCACATTCTATAATCGTTGGTCTTTTTTTTAACAAGTAGTACGGGACTCGCATATGAAGATGTTGACGTGCGAATTATATTATTTTCTAATAATTCGTCAATCATTGCTTGAAGAATTTGTTTTTCTACATAAGCCAGTCGGTAAGGATGATATGTAATAGGTATATCCACCGTTAAATTGATATGCATCTTTGTCAAGTTTGTTTTACCTATTTCCCTTAATGAAAAAGCAATACAATTACGGTAACGATTCAATAAATCAAACAATTTTCTTTTTGACTCTCCCGGTATATTACCACAATTAATTTCATTGATATCCAATGTTTTATTTTCATCAAATTCAATCATATTCACTGACTGCGATATTTCTTTCGGTAATAAAAACAAATTAATGTATTTATAATTTTACTTATTCCAACGTGATTCTGTCCCAGGTAATCGGATCCAATAATAATATCATAATTCATCCACTTATCGTCTAGAACGATGGCATTCACTGCCGCCGAAACTCCGTCGACAGTAATTCTTACGTTAACAAAAATATTGCTGTCTAATGTGTTACCCATAAAGCATTTTAAAATTTTTGGTGATCCCTTTTCGGTATGTAACTTAAGTTTCTGAACAACGCTGCTCTTTAAAAGTGTGCACGTGCTTCCAGTATCAATAAGGCTATTAATATTATTTTCATTTATACGCGCCGATTTCATAAACAATTTATTTGAACCTGTTAGATTAACAATTTCATTTACCGTCCCGGAATTATTAGTTTGTTTATTTTTTGTCATCTTATCGCGGCATTGAGCTTGAACGTGACCTATTCTACCACAATAATCACATTGAATTTTTGGCTTTCTGCAGTCTATAACTTTATGATTGCCGCTACAATTGAAACAAGAAACTCGCTTTTTTTGCTGTAAATAACTCTGGTTGAATTTTTTATGTTCAGAAACGTTAACGCCACTACTCTTTCTATGCTCAAAACGCGCGTTTAATGGATTCGCATGCTTGGAAATTTCAAAAGACGTCGATTGACCAGCATGTTTTCCATTGTAAAGATCAATGTGACCTAGATAGTTCGCCAATTCGCCAACCGTTTGTATATTGGCTGCCCTAGCTGTCTGACACGTAACTTCGTCATAAATTCCTTCAATTATGCTGTCAATCAGATCAGATTCAGATATTTCCAAACGCAATTGATTTAATTTTGACACTTTTTCATAACAATAGTCGACTAGATTCTGACCAAATGAAGGCCTGTATGTGGCCGCCTCAACAAGTAGTTTTCCGAAACGCGTTTGCGGTGGAAAATTTAATAGTAATTGTTCTTTAAAGTTTTTCCACGACATACATAATGTTTTTAACGAATCATACCACTTTCGCGCGTTTCCGCGTAAACGATTTGCTGCTAGCTTAACTATAATAATATCGTCCCATCCATGAAAATGTCTCAACTCGTCAACTTTACGCAACCAATCAACAGCGCCAAATACACTCACGCCAGGTTCAAATATTGGTATTAATGTTTCATTCACAGTCATGCTAATAGGAAATGTAGTCTTAAAAGGTACACTTACCGTTTTCTGCAGTCTTTTTACCTGCTTGCGTAACCGATGAATCTCACTCTTTCGATGACTTCTCGAAGTTCTTTTCCTTTTAGAAGAACTACACATAGATTCAAGTGATGAAGTCGACGAAAAACGATGTCGGTTTTGTCGTGGGGGCGTCCCCGGAGGTGTACTCATTGCGATGCACTTTTTTGCACTTATTGAATAAGTTTTGAGATGCACTTTTATGCACTTTTTTTACGAAACAAGTTCGTCTCACGAACACCTTGCCAGGTTCGAGGTATTTATTGTTCACATGCGCGACCGTGGAAGACACGCGAGTCGATCCTACTTCTGAATTTGTAAGGTTTTAAAATAAAACTAGCAAATTAATTAATAAACTTTTAAAACACCGGTATATTAATATTAAAAAGCAAGCACAGAAATACATATGTGTATTATGAAAAGTCTAATAGCAGAATGTCACGTTCGATATATTTATTCTCAGTCTGCCACCGAGATTCTTTTTAGCGGCAACAGCTGAGACGGCATTTTTCGCTTTTGGTCTTAATTTGTTGTCAATACTGACGTCACTTCTTACACCGTAATTTTTTTAAATTTTTGAATTTAATTTTATTAACTTAAAAAAATTATTTTACGTACTCGGTTTCGACGCCGTGCGCCCAACCTAAAAATGGAGCGCGGAAGGCTACTTTGAGCGTTAAATTAAAATTATAAATAATGGAGGTACAGTTCCGGGAGTCCGAACTTATTTATAGCAAATTTTATCCTCTTTATGGATCTTTTTTGAAAAATCCATAAATATTTATAGTTTACAAACTATAGGCGATAAACCAAACACCATGTTTTGGAGATGTTTAATTGTTTATAACTTTTGCAATTTTTTATGCACTGAAAAATTTTTCTTCACACATTGATCTAGACATTATTTCGAATCGAATGAGCTATTGAACATAATTTTCGTAAAAGTATGTCCCAAAAACACGCTTTTGAACTTGTTGATTAGACTAGTATGAAATGTAAATAAAAAAATATTAATTGTTGCCTTAGAAAGTCTTAGAAATAGTACAGAGTAGTTGATGACAAGTTTTAAAATATAGAAAGAAAACTATTTAATACGAAATTGCAATCACCACAAAATAATACAAAGAATACTATTTTTAGCATCGGCTTCTGTGAAGTAATAAAATTGCGTCATTTAGAATGGGATTCCATACAGATAACAGTTCACACTACTCGGAGACTGTCTTGATTAAATTTAACTTTCGTATGTTCTTTACAATTTCCTTAACACATATATGTTTTCATCATTGTTATCGGGTATTTTTTGATTAAAAATATGTAAATTACTTAAAGAGAAACACAACATTGGGAGTATAAGTATTTTGGTTGACAGAATTCAGAATTAGTACATTTTCAGTTGACCTCAAAGCGATTATAGAATTTTACAAATTAAAATTCAACAAGTGAAGATGAAATTTTTTATTGCATTTGCTGTTTTCATAGCTGTAGCTACAGCTCTGCCACTTGACGTTTTCGAAGATGAAAATGGACAAGAATTTATTTTGGTTCCAGTGCATCGGCAAAGAAGGTAAGCTAGAAAATTTTATAAACATTTATCTTATCTTCTATTGTCTGTCTAACATTTGAAAATAATCTAATATATTGTATGTGTGTTGTTAGTAGGATTTTTCTACAGTTTTTACTGATCATCTTCTTTTCTGTTTACTTTTTATTCATTTTTGTCGCATGTTCTCTGTGACTCTGTTACAGATTAATCGTGACACTGATACTTATTTTATAATCTATAACATAATTATTTTATTATTACTTTCATTGCTCCATACATTCGCATACAATCTTCTATCCCTTACTACTGATAGTGCTTTTTTTCATTGTTCTTAACTCAGATTCATATAAAATAACCGATCTTAAAACTGTTTGATATTTTTTTATACTTGTAAATATTCTTAGTTTAACTTCTACCCACTTAAGCACCATTACTGTTTGCTTTCCTTCTTTCCTTCGTTCCTTTTTCATTTTTTCTTATTCTTACTGTACCTCTAAATTCTTTTTATTAAGATGTGTGACTATCCTCTTTATTTTGCCACTTCTTACTGTATTTTATAATTTTTTTTATTTTCATCCAGCAACTTCTTTGCTCTCTATGCTCTTGTTTTACGATTCTCTTTGACCACCTATTTCTTTGTCTACCTGTATTTCTTTTTGATTAAATTTATTGGTTTTGGTCCTCTTGGAATTTATTTTTCTTCAACAATATAAATTCTGATTAATTTAATTATTACTTTTGTCGGAAATTAATATATTTTTTTATATTTTCGAGAAGTAACGCTTTTGGTTAGTTCTCCCAGTCTTTTATCATTCTTCTGTTTTTTCGTACAGCTTCTTTTAATATTTTAGCGATTCTCCTTATTTATTTATTATTTGGTCTATCTCTGTTTCTTTTTTAATGAATATATTCATTTCCTTACTTTTGGAATTTATTATTTTCCTTTAATAAATTAAATTATTAAATTTTAAATTTATTTTTATTTTAGAGAAGTAACTTGGGGTGCCAATCAAGGTGGTTATGCTTTAGGTCAAAAAGGAACCGTATTCAGCAACGATAACCACAGAGTAGACGGTTCTTACGGTGCATCAAAAGCCTGGGGATCACATGGCCTTAAACCTGACTCATTCGGTGGAAAAGTTGATTATACCCACAAACCAAGTGGTTCTACAGGTTTCGTAGGAGTTAACAGAACACCTGGTTGGGGAAATGATGTTAGTGCTGGTGCCAAATACAATATTGCCCAAGGAAAAAATTGGGGCGCTGATGTTACTGGACAGTATGGAAGGCATTTTGGTGGACCCGGTGGCACTGGAAAACCACAAGGGGGTGTATTTTTAAACGTAGGAGGAAAATTCTAATATGAGTTTTATTTTTTGTTAAATTTAAACTAATAAATTATTTTTTTTTATATAAAATATTAAGCTTTTTCTCTGAGTGTTCAACTTATACATATTTTAAATATGTTAATCTAAGATCACCTCAGTTACCATAATTTGTGCTTAAACTTTGTTAACGTCACAAATATGAAGATTAAAGAGTACATTCTTTTAGTATAATGAAGATCCAAAAAATGTATTAACTGCATACAGTGAGCATCTTAAGTCTTACCCCCCCCTAACTAACTCGTTACTGGGGTCTTGTTAGGAAAATCGCCGAGACAGGTCGATTTTTAATTTTTACAATGTACATTTTTGCATGATTAGTTAATTCTTAATTTCATCCCTTACTGGAGGGTAAAAACACTTTCGAAAAATTTAAATGGCGTGGGGTAATGAGTGATAGCTCATTTGAAAGGGGGTTTTATTCTCTATTCAACCGTGCAAAAAAAAATTAAAATTTGCATCATTACATGTTGATTTATTAATGTTTAAAAATAACAAAACCTCACAAAATAGGAAAGCAACTAGACTAACAGTGACCTTCTAATGGCAAAAAGTCTTACTTCACGTCTGAACCAAAACCGAAGTCATGCAGGGCCGAATTTTAATTCTAAGGATGAGTGCGCTACGTTAATTTCCGTTATTCTGAAACAACAATTAGTCGAGAATTAATGAAGCAAATTTCAAATTTTTTAACACGGTTGAATAGAGAATAAAACCCTCTTTCAAATGAGCTACCACTCACCACCCCATGCCATTTATCGGGACGGTGGTGTAGCGGTCTATCGCGCTTATATTCATTTATAGGCAAGTTTATGAGTCTGAGACTGCTGGGTTTCGAATCCCAGACCGGACCATGTGGATTTTTAATTAAATTGCATGGTTCGGTTTAGGATTTGATGTGTGGCGTATTATTAGAAATTGAATTTCTGTTGATATGACATGCAGATTAAAAAAATTCGCCATACATTACCGTCTCGATGATGGTGGGTAAGGTTTTCCGGGTTTTCCTCACCTGTAAGTCAAATGGCACCATCAATCATCTTTAAGTCGCCTCGGAGGGCCACGGCAAATAATAATAATAGCCGTCCCTTCCCCTACACAAGTCGTTCAGTCGACTTCAGGGGTTGAAATTCACTCGTAAGGGGGTGAATTAGGGAGAGTATTATTATTATTAAAAAAACCAAAAAAGGTTGACAGCTGTGTGCACGTAGTTTAGATTCAAAAAGGAAAAACTTGTATTTCGTGCAAAACTTTTTTATTAATGCAAAGCGCTTTCGGCTTATTTGCCATCATCAGTGCTCATTGGCAAATAAGCCGAAAGCGCTTTGCATTAATAAAAAAGTTTTGCACGAAATACAAGTTTTTCCTTTTTGAATTATTATTTTTATTATTAAATTTTTCGAAAGGGTTGCTCCCCTCCAGTAAGGGATGAAATTAAGGGTAAACTATTCATACAAAAATGTACATTGTAGAAATCAAAAATCAACCTGTCTCGGCGATTTTCCTAACAAGACTCCAGTAACGAGTTAGATAGGGGGGTAAGACTTATGGTGCTCACTGTATATGCCAGAAGTTTAAAAAGCTGTATGTATGCAAAAAAGCTATTTTTAAGGGTAATATAATAAGTAAAGTATAAGGCAAAATGTCTCCCTGTATGACTATGTTTCATATATGTTCAAGTTCTGTTAAATTTTCTTTATCAATTTATATGCGTGCATTGTTTTTCAAGTGGCAAGTCGGTTCCATAAACTATTTAAAGTAATTTCTCTGGTAACATAACTCTGTCTTGTAAAAACCTTAAATATGTCTATCCAAACAAACCAAAATAATAACAGGGTGGCCAATTTTTAAATCATTGGTAACCTCGTTGGTAACACAAGGTTGTTTAAATGGAAAAAAAGTTGTAATATTCCAATCTGAGGACGTTTTGAAAACTAAAATATCAGAGTAGGTTTACGATATATTTCTTTATTCCATTATAGAAGGTTTATTTAAAAAAATGAAAAACCTAATGTTTTTTGTTTTACATGAAGTTTCGTGATATTCAACTATTATAAGAAGACTTTGGCCACACTTTCTGCTGATATATCCGAGAGTGGAAAGACTTTTGGCCACTTATTATACCTGTTTGTATAGGTTAAGATAAGTGAAGCCGTTAACAAATTTTGCTTCTGTATAGGCAATGACAAGATCCTTTTAATGAGGTATCACTCGACCCCCTATCTCTTTGAAAAAATTTGGAGAATCACACCCCTACTGAAGGGGTTGAAGGTTCTATGCATTTTGCGTTAAAAGGTGTCCTATTGACAAACAAACTTGACGTGTTTTTGGATTTCGCCGAAAATTTCTTTTCCACCCTGTAATGCCTTGCGGTACGTTTTCGATGGGCCACCCTGTATATTAATAAAATTCCAATGCGGTATTCTCATTACCTGGATTATCTTGCAGGTGAGTTATTAATATTTAAAAGATGATTTAATAGGACACATATTTTTGAGTGTTTACACTGGAATAAACAACTGTCAGACATAAATATCATGCAATAAATGTCAGATGTGCCTGTACCTTTATACCTACAATTTTGATCTTTAATTATGGGTTAAACTTGTTGAATAGCATGTTTAAAAAGTGTTTTCTCTTAGATTTTGTCTACTAACTTTGAATAAAAATTATTATTGTTTACTGCAATTTCTTAAATATTTAATTTTTTTTGTGAAGTTTTCTTGGGTAAGCGGATCTACCTAAAGATATATAAAGACATTAGAGAGCAGATTAGACAAATTATTCACAAAATAATTATTACATACCGAAACAAATTAAAATCACTTATTTAAAAATAAACCATAATAACTAAACAAAAATCAGAACACAAATAAGATATCTGATCCTTTATTTTTCAAGAGATTTGTTAACTTAATTGGCACAATTTTTTCTGATTCAGAATATGAATCGGAAATATTTCGAACTTGAAATTTTAGGAATAGAAACAAAAATTGTTTTAAAATATTCATATTTATCACAAATTACACAAATATAATACTGCAAATATTATTATAACACAATTTTTACACAATAACAATTCAAATCAAAATAGTAATATAATTAAACCTGTACAGGACAAATCAAAACAGGACGATATCATTTTCACTCGTGCTGATAAGGGAAATACAGTAACTCCTATTTATAATATAGATTATATTGACAAAACTCTTTCATTTCTACAAGGTAGCAATAATTACAGCATACTTAAATTTGATCCAGCAGAAAAATATCAAAAAGAACTAAAACGTAATATTTAGGATTCAACAGCAATATTTGATTCTAAGGAAACATTCAAACTAATACATATGAACCCTCAACAACTACAACTTTATTCTTTAATAAAATTATACTATTGTATTAGACCATTTGCCACGGCTCAATCAGTAAAACTTTCACAAAAATTAATTAAACGTATACAAGAAAATGGAAAATTCCATTCAAAGTACAGTATAAAAAATTCTTTTGAATTAACAGAAAATTAAAAAATGTTAAATTACTTAGGACCGATTCCACCGTTGTGTTAAACGAAGTTTAATATGACATTTTTGCATTAACAATGTCATTTTAATCTCAGTTTAACACAACGGTGGAATCTCAGAGTAAGTAAGTAGTAAAGAGAGGACAGTAAACAATGTTTGTGTCGCCATGATAATATGGTCGAGAATTCTAATTAGAGAGAAATAGATTAATATCTCGTATCTCTTTGTTTGTATTTGTCAGTTTTACAAAGCTTTTCTCAGACAATTATTCCAGTGTTTAATTTAAATTTGTTCATGTTGTGGTGTTAAAAGTAATTATTATTAATATTATATTCATAACAAAAAAGTCGTATTTTGTTTTCACTTCATTAAAAATGCACCTACCTACCTTTTAAAACATTTTATTTTATATTCTATTTGGTCAACATTTTCGCATTTAAAATGACCAGCGAAATTGTTTTACGGTACGCTACTGCTAAGAATTCTAAAACGAGTGAGAAAGCCTTCATTAGAAAGAGAGATACTGATTATATGATAGCGAGATTAATATTGTATAACTTTATACAGCCTATCTGCTATTATATTATCTAAGGGTGGAATCGGCCCTTAGTAACTTAAAATTAGTATAATTTGATTTCCTAGTATACCTCCTAAAGAAACAGTTATAGAAAACTTATTAGATCGCAATCAAGTCAAAGTCATAAATCCTAAATTTATTAAGTATTTGCTTGAAACAAAATTATTTTGAATGTCAAAATAACATCTACTCAGCAGATGAAGGTCTTATTATTGGGAACCTATTAGTCCGTTGCTTGCAGAAATATGACTAATATAGAACATTAAATTCACAGCAATAATTTAAGTAAACATTGCTTTTATTGGCATAGATATGTTGATGACATATTGACTGCTTATACTGCTTCTAGTAGACAGTTAAATTCTTAATTAATTTTTATCAATACTATACATCCTAATATTAAATTTACTATGTAAATAGAGAAGGATTATTCAATAAATTGTTTAAAATTAATCATTTCTGTGAGATAATCTCGGTAATGATGATACCTAATTGGAATTATATTAATACCTATATTAAGTACTTTACAGTTCATCAAATTTCTAGAGGCTTTCGACGGCTAGACAGAGAAAGCACTACTGACAGGCATCCCGACGGATTTACGCAATGAAAGTACACTCTGTGCATCAAGTATTTCACTATTTCATTCAGACGTAAATGTCAGATGTAAATTTCGCTAAAACATTTCTTTTATTTTCGTTTGTGTTTTTTGCTCATTACAGTTTAATAGAACCTAAGTATGGAGTTTAATAGCAAATTAAGCAAAGAGGCCGCGTGATTAACAGTCAATCTCGCGAAATAATAGCCAATGTTATAGAGTTTATGAGAAGAGAAGGAAACTTTAATTCACCTTCAATACCATTTAAAAATGTAAATGATCGTGTTGCTGCAGCCACAGGAGTATCTAAAAACACTGTCGTCCGCATTTCTGGAGAGAAAAAAAGAATCGATAACCGTGAGATATCGGAATTTTCATCACCAAGAAAAACCATTAAAAAACCAAAAACAGTTAATGATATAGATGAAGCTGCACAAGAATCAAATTTTATTTTTTTATTATTAGATAGCTATTTTTGTTTCTGAGTTGTGTTCATTTACAGGCTCAATTTTTTTCCGTTTCTCCTTTTTGATTTTATATGGGGTTTCAAGTTGTTTTTGACTTATTTCGACGTAAATCACAACAACACACTTTTTTAATAAAGCAAACAAGTGTTAAGAGGTATATGTACGTGTAAACTACAATTACAAAAAATTGATATGAAACCCATGAAACCACCAACAAAAATGTAAAGCTAGCTTCCGTACTAGAACATGGTGTCATTCGTCGAGATAATTTATCGTTTTGTTTAATAGATCAAGAAATGTAAATATTCCCCTGTTATTTTTTATAAAATTATAAGAGAAATAAATTTTTTTCTAAATAGTATAGTTTATTATTTTGTAGAAAACCAAAATTTCGAAAATTTTAGTAATGTTTCAGAAACAACCGTTATTAATAATAGGTACCATTTTCCTTAATAAGGTAGAAATAAAATATAAACTATTTCCACGATTTACAAAGGCCTACAAAAAAATTATAGGTATTTTCCGCTATCCTATAAAATTTATATTTTCTGACTCAATTTCAAAAGGTTGAAGGAATTCCAAAACACCTTTTATGGCATAATAATTATTTTCAATTCTACATACTATCTTTAGCTGCTTTTAAAAACGTTCTAAGAAAGTCCAATCAGACCAATTTAATCCCTAAACTATTCCACACTTTTAAAATTTAATTATCTAAAAATATTAAAAACTATTTAAAATAACTTGTTTAGCAGACTGTACAATAGCAATCTTAGTCACACGTAGCGCGTTCTCTGTCTGGGCGTCGAACACCTCTAGAAATTTGATGAACTGTACCTATATTAAGTACTTTAACCCGGCGTTTGACACGTGGGGTGTAATAAACCCTAGCAACTGAAAACACGTGCACAACTTCGTAATGGTTTCATCTTCACGCTTCCGCGTCCTAGTAGCTTTCAATTGTATATTATTCTGTGCGGGCACACACATTCGGCAGTCGCCTGTTACACCTGAAGAAGAGAGTGTCGCTTTAAAGTAGACTGGGGTGTACCACATCCCACGTGTCAGTTTTTGAAACTTTTTTTCGCCATATCCTTGGCTGTCTTTGTAGGGTAAGTGCAATTTTTCCAAGTTTTTTTTTTTGGAAAATTATAGTGTTTTTTTCTTTTTTAGCAAGATGTGTGAATGGCAAAAGGAACAGGAGCGTCTCTTGAGACTTTGGCAGGAGTCTGAAGCTGAAAAACCTTATTCAGATAAAGAATATTCGGAAGAAGAGGAGGATATTGATCACCTGAGCATAATTAGCAACCATCCTGATCAAGAGCAAGATGCGGGGAATGAAGATAAGAGAGACACAAGAAGAACAGAGGGAAGAAAGAGATGAGATACGAGAAAATGTTCGGGATACATTTTTTGTGGGCAAAAATGGCTCAAAATGATTTAAACAAATACCAAATAAAAATGTGAGAACTAAAGCTGATAATATCATAATCCACTTACCAGGTGTTAAGGATTATGGAAAGAATGCTAAAACACCAACACAATGCATCGAGATTTTTATAGATGAGGAAATAACGGCTCACATTGTTAGAAATACAAATATTAGAATTGCTGAAAAATCAGAAAAATGTAAAAATTCACCGTATTATGGGGAAACAACAATTGAAGAAATGAAAGCAGTTTTTGGTCTTCTTTACTTAAGGACAAACACAGAAATTTGCAAGAACTGTGGTATACCGATGGTACTGGGATGAATATATTTAGATGTACTATGAGCCAAAGAAGATTTGAATTTTTAGTTTCTTGTTTGCGTTTTGATAATAAAGGCAACCGACAGGAAAGGCTAAAAATTGGCTCACATAAGTGGTATTGTTGACAAATTTACCGAAAATTGTAAGGCTGCTTATTCACCATCCGAATACCTAACCAATCGATGAGAAGTTGGAATCATTTCGCGGTCGTTGCTCTTTCAGGCAATACATACCGAACAAACCTGCTAAATACGGCATTAAAGTTCTATTACTTGCTAAATATGGAGGTATATGTAGGCCACCAGCCTGAAGGTCCATTTTGCTGCAGTAAGTCCAAAAGACATTGTTGAGATTTTGTTTTTTTACTTAAATTTGGTTATGTACCCCATTTTGTAAGTAAAATATAATAAGTAAAATTTTGTATGTAACTATTTTTGAAGAAAGTAAATATATTATAAAAATAAAATAAAAAATGTTCGAATATTTAAAAAAATATATTAAAATTTATTTTTAATGTTGGGGTTTCTCAAACCCTACGTGTCGAAGCGTGGAAAAAAAGTTCACCTGTCAGACGCCGGGTTAACTAGTTAGTTTACTTTGTACATATATTAGACACCGAAATGTAAATTGGTCACATTTCAAGAAGTAGTACTTCAAAACAATTGTCATGAAGAATTTTTAAATTTTTCGTGAAAAGTTTGGTTTTTTCATTTAAACATTTTTCTGACTTAGATACCTGAAAGGTTCTAATCGGAAAAACAAAAAAATATATTATCGCTCTTCTATGCTTTATTATGTACTATTATGTAACTGAAACAAATAATTATATTTTTTTCCAGATGTTCTTAGCAGAAGAGAGAGCATTAAAAGGAATAAAGTGGTTGTAGAATCCAATGGATTGGAAAATTTAGATACAGAAAGCGATGTTATTTTTGACGATGATATTTATAATCATGTGTGGTTCTACGCCTTCGAGGGAATTTACAATTCTAAAGTATTAAGTATGCTATTATCCGGCAAAGTACCTATCACAGCCATTATAAAAGTTGATTCCCTAGTACACGAATATATCTCACCTGAATCGATACACGCGAAGTTTTGGTCGGAAATGGACGATTTACTATTTTCTCACAATCGTTCAGAAATTTTTGAAAATACAATGCTAATGCAGTTTACAATGAAAGGAGAAGAAGATCAAGATACATTCCAAGATTTTCTGCATACTGTTAAATACATTTCTGAAATAAAATTTCAACATTTGAATTACATTCGCCACATACAAATTTACGGAATGGATCATTTTACGACCCATGTACCTCTCCACTGTATGCATACGTACAACAAGCTAGTATCTAATATACCTTTGGAGCTTGTTTCGGAAGTTGTGGTTTTGAGTAGCGTATTAGAAGAAATCTGTGTTCAAATGGACGGTGATAACATTAACGATAAATACAGTATTCCAGATTTACCTAGAACTGCACCAGTTGGTTCACGTGCGAATTGTCCTGACCTTCATCTGGTTAATCAGATTCAGTCTGGACCACAAAAAAATTTTACTAACGTCAAGACGCCCATTAATTTTCAATGTTATCATAAAGATGTCCTCAGTAGAATATTAAATATGTATAAGCCATCTGGTAAATTGGTTTATGATCTATCTCTAAACGTGTTGAAGTGCATCCATCCTTTTAATTTATTGGATGATATGATGATTTGTGAAGCAAACAATGCAACGCATAAACATGACGTTGATCCGACCACTAAACTTTCGGAAAAGGGAAATGTGGAGGTAAATATTTGTTTAAAGTTTATAGGTAAATATAATATGGGCATCAGTCAAAGCAGATAGTTTGGCTTACGAGATTTGTTTCTTTTTTTTTAAATCTTCGCTACTTACGTAAGGGTTCCTTCCTGTTTACAGAGTAGGGCGTTGACTGTATACTTGATGAAAACTTAGAGTTTTAGTGATGTATTACTAGATAAATAGTCTTGGAATGTTGTAATTAATGTAATAACTCCTGCTAACTGATTTACCTTTATAAACTTTGCATCTTATACTCTCTTTATATTGTTTCAAAGAAAAGCGACTGTTCGCGCAAAGAAAATAAATTAGATGGTGTTTGGTTAAAGGTTGAAACTAATATAGGCGTCAGTGAGTTGTGTATAATATATGGTTACGTGAAAGCGCTTGTGAGCCATCGTTGTGATTGGTCTAACGTATGTTTGACACTATCTTGTGATTGGTTTTTAAAAAAGTGGAGTGAGAGGTCACCGATTAGGGTAGACAGAGATTAAGTGAGTGTTATAACTATTGCATAAGTGAATATATTTTTATTTTTACCGATTTATTTTAAATTTGCCTACGCGGGTGCAAGTGAAACAGATCTGTGAGTAGAAGAAAGTTGGCACTTTATTTATTTACTTAACATTTTCCATAATTGAGAAAATATTTTTTCGCGTGTTAATGTGCTTTCAGGTGTGCATGGGTAACGAAACGTTGAAATACGTTAAACTCAGTGGCGTGCTATGACATTTTTGAAAGGGGAAGCGATTGTATAAAAATACAGCAGGCCAGTAAGCACAGCGCCGCAGATGAAAATTTTTCGTGGCGCATTTACCATTTTGTCAAAATCTTGCTTTTTTCCTCAGTACTAAGGATATTCGAGATTGAGATTTTTGAAGTGTTACTATTACTTTTTTACCTAGTTTAGTACTAGAAGCTATAAAAAAACTTACCATTGAAAAGCTTCCTTGGTTTATTTAAATGTAAAAAAAACATTTAACTAAAGTTATTTTCTCCAGCATTTTTCGCACAGTTGACAAAGCAGTTGACATTTAATTATACTTAAGATCTATTCGCCTATCCTCAATGGCTGCAAATTTGTCTTTAACATTGTCGTAAAATTTTGGATTTTCTGATAACTGTTTAACAAGCTGTTTTTCAGTGGATATTAGGGCTAAATTAGAGAGTCTGTCTTCACTTGTTGAATTTCGTATAAAACTTTTAATGCGCTTTAAAGCTAAAAAACTTCGATCAACTGACGCACTTGTGGCTGGGATGGTTAGTACCATAGATATATAACCAAGACAGATAGGATTACTTACAAAATGTTTGAAGAATGAACGGTGGTGTCCGCGGTAGAAACTCAATAATCGGATTGAACATTGATGCCAAGTTTACGTGCTTTTAACTATAGTAATGTTATTGCGTTTGCTTGAATTACTGTTAGGTCTTTAAATTGTCAAAAAAAAAAAATAATGTCTGACAACAGCGGAAGTAGAGTAGACCGCAATTGTGGAGGGTCGTATATTGTTTCATTCATAAAAATTCCTTCGATACAGGATACTAGTCCAGGAGCCAGTGAATTTTTTCGTTCTTGTTTTCCCGGTCCGTGTATATTTAAATAATCTATTCCCGGTGAACTGTATATTTAAAATGGAACGCCAATCTATTAACAAAAGTAAGCCAGATTGAATTCACGCATTACGTAACATCGATACAAGTGAGATTGTTTACAAAGTGCCTTTGCAGGCCTATTTTGCCCATTTCATGTATTTGTTGTTAAATCATGTTAAATTACTATTTTTGAAACTCAACAAGGAGAAAATCCAATTAACTCTTCTTAAAATGTTAATGTAATTTACAGAAAATAGCTAGGTATGTATTTGTTTTTAAATAATTTGATAATTTATGAAAAAAGGGAGTAAAAGTGGAATGACCAGTGGCCAGTAGGTCAGTCAATACAAAGTATCATATATTTCTATTATAACATAACTAAAATACCTACATCTTTTAATCATAAGGACATAAGTTAAAAACCATTTTAATATATGCATTAGAATGAAGTAATAATAACTTAAAGAGACGAGGTCTTGAAGTAATAGCTGGTACAGCATGTTTTTTAAACGTTTCCTCATTGTTGCTAGAATGAAATAACTTACTATGAAATGTGCTCTAAAAACGGCATTTATAGCAGTCAGAGTCAGTCTTAGGATCTCTTCCTAAAGCCCTCATCCAAGCTGCATACATATTAAAAAATAATTAAAAAAAAAAACATATATACCTACATATTTTTCGGTTCTGGGTGCCCTAAAAGAAGACACTTAGCCGACAATTTGGCTCAGATAGCTAAAACCCAAAAGTCACACCCCGAACCAGGACGTATTGCTATCCTTTTAAGTAAAAAATAACTACAAATAACTTACCTGAAAAATGAAGGCGTCTAACTTTACACCAAAAAAACCATACACTTTTTCCCATTGTTGCAAGCACCCGATGACGATTAGGTAGATATCAACAAAAGCATGTACTTAATGGTTATAAAGCTTATTTTAACACAAAAAGATTAAAGCACTAGTCGAAAAGCAGCAATCAAATATAAATAGACCACAATATTAAAATTCAAATTAAAAACTATATAAAAGACAAATACTCTAAAAGCGCAAAAGACAGAACCAAATAAAATGAATAACCATAATAACCTAAAAATCACACTAAAATTGCAAAAACTATTACTGTAAAATCATGAGATTACATCAATAATGCATATGCGTCGAAGTATCGCAAATGTCAAAAGTACAGTGGTTCCATGAAAATTTAGCTATGTTTTTAGCAGTATTATAGGACCATTTCTACCACGCGCATCCAACGATATTGGCGTTCCACAGTTTACTGTATTTTCCTTACACCTCTAGTATAAATGATTTGACATAACGAAACTAACAATAATTATAATTAAGTGATTCGTGAATTCTAAATAAAACAATTATTATATAAAAGTGTAAAAGGAAATGTAATTTATTTCCCTATTTTCTTCTGTAATATCTTCAATTATTATGTTTAATTTCTATAAATAAACAGGTGAAACATTGTGATATAAGATTTTATTTATGTGTCCTATGCGTACACTTTAATATACAAAACACCTGGAACATTCTTTAAATAATTGTGGTCGTAGAAATAATTGTGTACATAACTCGTTTGAAAGTGTATTTTATGCACTTGCCAAATATATTATCCATACAGATTAATCAGACTATTTTTTTACTTAACTTCAGTACATCTCTTACTACTAAAACTATTTTTATCAATGGAAAAAAAAGGCCATGTTCTCGTATGTTTTGACGCATTTTCGGCCTCAGCCCATCGGATCCCCCCTCTAAATATATATGAATTTTGCTTAGAATTGCTAATCCTACAATTCTCTATTCGTGCTTGCTGACTGGGACAATAAATACCGAAAATCGTCACTGTCTCCTGTACTATACAATAGATGATGATGAGAACTTCACAACAAATACACTTTTATGAATGGCTAGTTGGGGATGTGGTTAGTACTAATTCACACAACTTGACAACTTTACAAAGAGACTTATTTAACCAGTTGTTATAAGAAAATTTAAGACATTGATGGACGTCTTTTTATCACTAATTTCAGTTGTTTCATAAACAACACTTAACTGGGACTTTAATGCTAAAATATAGAAAAATTTCCATAATTTAATTTTAGTGAATTAAAAGCTTCCGATGGAAATTTTGATGAATCATAGTTACTAATATTAAAATTGCACAATTCAACAAATTTTAATTCGTTAAAGTTTTGAAATCGAGAGTTCATTTATTGTAGAATATTATCAAAAATTTCGGCGTATAATCGACGATAGGAGGTTTCTCTGTCGCCGACATTATCAATTCTAATTTTCTTTCTTTGTTCCAAGCCAATGTTTTGAGTCTTATTCCAAAAGTGTTCAAACTGATCTCGTTTTTTATTCATATTATTTTTAAAATCATCAATTTGTTTAATGCAAAAGCCTATGTCATTTGACTTTGTCTGTAAAATGTCGAATAAAATGTCAGTAAAAGGGAAAATCTCTGCAAAAATGTTGAGCAAAAAATTGAAATCAAAGTTTTGTTTGAGCCAATGCAAATACCCTTTAGCAGCAGTAACAGTTTTAGCATCCCAAGTTTCTTTATTATCCCAAACGTCTTGAAAAAAGTTTATCAAAGAATCACAGTATTGAAACACTATTTGCACTAAACGTCCATTGTAGTTCCATCGCGTCGGAGTAACTTTTGGAAACGTGAACGTCCAAAGCGCGAGTTCTTTTCGATGACTTTGAAAAGAAGGAAGCCAAACCACTAAGCGTCGAAAAGAAAACTTTACAATCTTTAATATTATCCATACTTCGCGATAAAACCAAATTAAGTCTATGTGCTTATACAGTGAACGAAAATTGCTTGTTTAAACTTTTTTTTCACTTTGGCTTGAAGGCTTCCTAAATGGCCAGCTATTACGGCAGCACCATCGTAGCTCTGGGCAACAAGGTTAGAACCACATTCTAAACTTGAAATAATGTCACAAACATTTTTAAACAATGCATTAGCAGTTCGTTCGCTAGTGACGTCCAAAAATCCTAAGAATTGCTCTTGAGGAATGCGATCCAATACATATCGCACAACAATCGATAATTGACTTAAGTTTGCTACATCTGTGGTTTCATCAAGCGCAATTGATAAGAAAGGTGCTTTTTTAATTTCACTTTTAATGTGATCCATCACAACGTCGGCAGTGCATTTAATTAAATCATTTTGGATTCTGTTTGAGGTACCTCGGAAAGTCGTCGAATCAATTAAATGATTTTTTAGGGTATCATCGTATTTTGCTAAAAAACTTAGAAGGCCTATGTAATTTCCTCGATTGGCCGATCCACTTGCTTCATTATGACCCCTAAAACTTAGTTCATGCTCTCCCAGGAAACAAGTTACATCTATTAATCATTGTAAGACGTCCCTATTATTTTTTACCATTTCATTGTGAATTTTGTTGCTTATTTTTAATGATTGTCCAAACTATGTTCAGTGCGATAGGTCCCGAATGTTGTTTCTTTAATTGTAGCACTTATATGAGATTTGCTATTTACATGTCGTTTTACACTTTGTGAAAATGCCTGGTAAATTTCTTTGCTGATTTTTCCACTTTCGTCTCTAAATTGATAGGATCCTTTAGTCTATTAGAATTAATAATGTCCGTTTTCTCTTCAAAATTTCTACTTGAAAATCCTTTTTTCAATAAAGAGCACACAATACAGACACAATTTACCACATTATTATTGTGCACAGGCACAGTACATAGTTCCTCCATTTTACAAAAAGAAAAACAACTACGAAAAACAAACCGAAATCTACCTAAAATCTAAGATTTTCGTCACACGTCGATTCGCGGTGCGAATTGCAATATGCGTAAGGCAATGTAATAATCGCTGCCTCTCGGCCGTATTTTACGTGTCCAAACAGACTGACACTGTCGCTGCAAAGCAGGGTCAATAACACTAAGCGAAATCACTTGCAAGATGAACCGGTTATTTCAAGACGCGCTTTCGCCGACGGACTCGTGTGTACCTTTACATAATGAATTTTCCCATGGGAGGTGCGTGCGTTTACACACCAATGAATTGTTAGTACATTCACGAAGTTTACGTAATGTTTTAGAGAAAATATAGTACCTAATTTAATATTAATTTCTATGCATTGTAAACTTAAAAATATTTATGTTTAAATTTCAAAGTGTAGGGAAGCGGTGCTTCCCCCGCTTCCATGGACCGCACGCCCCTGGTTAAACTGCATTCCTGAATTTGTTTAAGGCTATCTTTGATTTATATTTATTATATGTAATTAAAATATAATTTGTATTCTTTGTTTTGGGTGAGATTTTCAAATTAGGTAATGCATTGTACAGATTTAATAATAAAATATATTGTTTGTTCTCATGTTAGTAACTGAAGTATGTGTTAAAAAATGCTTGTCATTTCTAAACATTGGCTTTACCTTAATTGTACTTTATTTGTACCTTCAAGCATTTATTACTAGAGTCAGCCATAGATTATACAAACCGTAGATAGAACATAATCTTAACAGTAGTGTCGTGAAAAGAAGGTCGACGAAAATCTTGTTGGCTGCGAAGGGTTATGTGAGTAATGGTTCCACGTAGAATGCGTAAATTTAGGCAAGGCCAGTTTTGATGTTAAGATATTAATTATTAATAAAAGCATTCAAACTAGTATTCAGGAAATCGGGAAAGGTCATTTTCAAAATCTTTGCCGAGAATTGTTAAACAAAATTGATAGTTCTGCAGAAGTTCTAAAGGATAATTTAAAGTCATTAATCTTGATGAAATTGCCAAATCAAATGTGCCAGAGAAACATTCATTTTCGAATGTCCTCCAATCGAAAATAGTTTTTCAACCTAAAACTAATTCCCAACATGTGTTCACAACTAGACCCTATCAATTCGAATATAAACATATCCAAAGTGGAGACGACTAGAAATGGCGTTCTCGTTGTTAGCTGCGTAAACGAAGATGATTCCTCTAGACTTCGTGATTTAGTGAATAATCAACTAGGTGACAAATATGATGTGAAAAAGTTGTCCACGTTGAAACCTAGATTGAAATATCAAATATGTCTGAAAAGTTTGAGAACGATGTCCTAATTAACTATTTAAAATCACAGAACATGTCATGTTTTAGCTCTGATTCTAAATGCGATTTTATTTCTATTAAGCCACATAAACGTAATTCCAAATTATATCAGGCTATCCTCCAAAGGCAATTGATACGGGAAAACATAGAGTTTGATTTTGACTTTCCTATATATTCGGCACTTGAACCTCAGATAATTATTCTAAATTAGAGCCAACCTGTCCCAAATGTTCCGGAAAGCATCACTTGCGCGACTGTAAATCAAGTATTCTTAAATGTGTGCATTGGTATAATCTTAAACGTAATTTAAATTTGGATATATCATATGGGCATGCAGTTTGGGATAATAATTGTCACTATTATCAAAAGGCTGTGACTAAATTCAGAGACAATATAGTTTTACCTCTCTAGCAACTACAAGAAAACGCCAGTTTTCCTCAATCAAATCTAAATAAATCTTTTTCTTGTTACTACCAAAATGTACGTGGTCTTGTTCAAAAACATGAAATTTTAATCAACTCTTCTATTGCTACTCAATATTCAGGATACTTTCTAACAGAAACTTGGTGCAATGATTATTAATAATGCTGAGCTTTTTGATCCTATGCGATTTAATGTCTTTAGGAAAGATCAATGTTTCTCGTAAACTAATACATCTAGGGGAGGGAGTGTACTAGTAGCACTTGAAAGAAATTTTACATCTACTGTTATTGATTTGGAAAAGAATTGTTCGAGATTACATGATATGATTCTTGTTAAAATTACTATTAATTTTAAACAAGTATATGTCTTAACTGCATATATTCCTCCATCATATAGCATTGAAGACTATAAAATCTTTTCCGAGTGTGTTGCCTCCATTACATGTTTATACGGTCATAACTATATCATGCTAGGTGATTCTATTGTTCTCGAATTTGTTACTTTCAGGAATGCAACACATAAATGTAAGTTAACTACTAATCTCTCCAACTTTTTTGACCTGGTGCAGTTTCAATAATCTCTTAAATTCAGAAAACAGACTATTGGACTTAATATTTTCTAATATTAACTGTTCTGTCTCAAAAGACATTGAAATTATTACTAAAGAAGACAGCTATCACCCATCCTTAGCTATTGATCTCAGTTTTGATAACAGATATAATCAATTTCCAGATAATTTTAAGTCAGACACATTGCAACTTAATTTTAAAAAAAGTAACTATCCTACTCTATATTTTGAACTACTTCACCCTGACTGAAACTTTATTAGTCAGCTTAGTGATTCCGAAATAGCTACAAATTATTTTGTAGATAAAATCACGATACACAGACTAACGGTATGTTCCTGCACATACAGCTGACTGACGGTGACGTCACGTGGGACATAGAATTATAAGCATTAAATGGGAGATAGTGTTTAAAATTTGATATTTTGCCAATTTTAGATTTTATGCAGTTACTTAAGCTTTATTGGTTATTTTGTAACATATTCGTTTACAAATATGAAAGTTTAAGGTAAATAATACTAATAAAAATATTAATTTTTCTCATAAATTATAGGTATTTTGTGACAAAATCCATAACCTGGCCATAAGATAAGTAAAAGATATAGACTCAAAATACAAGTTTGACTTAAATTTTTAGTTTCTGGGCGTAGTAGTTCTCTTGCAATCTTTTTTTTATTATATGAAAAATAAGTGTGCAAAAACAAATTATTTATTTAAAAAAAGTAAGTACACAAAAACATTACTTTTTATTTGGTAAATTTAAATATTTTTTGTCAAGTTTACTTTGAAAATACTTAAAACCAATTTTCCTGTTCATTTATCTTATTCTTGTATATGTTCGTGTCCTGCTCATGCATGGCATTACTTCAAAAGGACAGTTGTATTGGGACAGGAAACTACTATTTTATCTGCTAAAATTTTTAAATACCGATTTATTTTCTTTACTTAATGAGGCCCGTGCACCTGGTGGAATTCAGTTTTCTTTTCTTGCGTCTATGTTTAAGAGAAATCTCACAACTACTTTCCTCAAAATGGATAGGGCAATTTCAATTAAGTTTGTCCTTTCTTCGATGAGAATTTACCCATATTTTATGGCAAGATAATACTACTGACGATCCTCAACAAATAATAGACAGTTTTGCTGATTGTTTTTCCAATTCTTTCTGTATTATCCAAAAAAATGTAGATATTGATATTCCCAATTTAAACATATTAAATTTCTCGGAAGACGAAGTCATAAATACTATAAAACAATTGAAGTCATCTATTAAAATGGAACCTGATTTAATTTCGGCCTTTATAATTAAAGATTGTATTTATGCATTAGCACCTTCCTTGTTCCAAAATAAAGAATTTTGAAACATACAAAAGACGGTCCTGTGCTCACAAAAGCCAGGTGTTAATTTATAACGGCCATTTGCATGCGGAAGTGACCAAACCCATGTATTTTCGCGCGCGAAGAACTGGTCGAACTGACGTAATCATATGTCCATCTCTGTCATAAAAAATAAAAATCCGGCAGGCCGGTTGAGCGATTCGAGCTTCCTAACATAACGGATCGGCTCTCACATGCATACAACAAAAATTCTTTGAGTAACGATGATATATATAAAGTCCTAGTAATTATGTAAGCAGTAGTTAGTAATAAGAAACAAAAATGTAAATATGTACAAAGTTTACGTGCAGCATTTTGTGCACAAGAAAGTGTTCTTTTATGAAATTGTCGAGCTTTCATATCATATGGAGATGGTTGCCAGCGACTTCAGGAGACAGTCCATTTGGGTAAGCGTACCTTAGGGCCGTATTTAATATTTATGGGGATTCAACTCATGGAAATCCATCATCCCCTATATGCTATTTTTAATGTGATAATAAAGTCAGCTGCATTCCCAAATTCCTGGAAACTGTCACGAGTTTTAGCAACTATAGGCCGATTACTATTATTAATAATTTTTACATTTAATTTAAATTTAAAATAGAGTGTCATAAAAAATTACTTGAAAAATGCGATTTTTCTGCATGCATGTGTGAAAAGACCCGAAAAGTACCTACTAAGAAAGAAAAGTTTCTTTCTGATCAAAAATCTGTCATAAAAATGAGCAAATGAAATGTAGATTAAAGAAACAAAGAAAATATTGTCGAACAAACAAAGACAATCCAGAGAAATCAAAAGACTTAAAAAATATGAATCATAATGTTGCAATTTATTAAGACCCAGCTATTCCTTTCAAACTACTACATTATTGTCGGGGTCAGAATCTGACCCCTTAAAATATCAATCCTCTTCAGCTGACGACTTTATCAATCCAAACTTACCCTCTACTTTAAAAAACACTAAAATGAAAACAAAGTTTTCTACGTTAGGTCTTGTATGTGATAAATATGGTATATCTGATCGATCAGCTGCTGCGATTGCTAGAGCAGTAAAGATGTAAGAATAATTACCACAGGAAATCAACAATCAGTGGCGGCGCTAGACCAAAATATTCGGGGTTTCCAATGACAGAATATAGATATCAGTACAGATCAGGTAAAACAATTTCAGTGTTTTAGAAAGGTTATGATAATACCTGTCATTGTAAACCCCAAAATTTTGGTTCCAAGCCACCACTAACGACAATGATCCAGTATTTCAAGCACTAAGATGTTTACCAGCACCACATCTAATTTCACAGAATGAAGTTCGAGAATAGAGAGTTGAAGTGTTTCCAGTACGTTAACGTAAACGTGAACTTCAACGCACAAAAATAATGTTTAGGTTAATGTCCAAAAAATGAGTTGAAGTTGTTAAACGCATCGTGACATTTACGTGCCATGACAGATAATGACAATTAATGTAGATGTGAATGTAAAGGATTAAATACGCATGCGTAGATGTTCACGTGTACGTTTACGTTCATATCGTTACTTCAACTTTCTATTATTCAAAACTAGCAAACTCACAGTCATAATGTGGAAAAGGTCTTACATATTGTTTTTATCAAGTAGGAACTTTAGTATAGTGCACTAATGTTGACATCTTATTTGACCAATTGGTCTGAATCATGAATCAAGCATTTGCGTCTATTTGTTGTATAAAAGCAGTTTTGCTTCACAACGGCAATATATACCCATCTTTACTTATAGCTCTAGCTGTTCATGTTCATAATGAAAGATTCATAAGAAAATATGCGATTTCTCCTGGATATAGTCGTGGTCCATCTGTGTAAAAGTGACTATTTACAGAAGGAATAACCACTCAGTCAATCACTAACTCTGGATCTAAAAACCAACAAACCATTGTTTCTAAAAACACCGCATTTCTACCACCATTATTCCATAATGAATTGGGTTTAATGAAAAATACTAGATATGAACGGAAAAGAGTCTTTGTATCTGAAAGATAAATTTGGGATCACAAATACAATTAGTGAAATTTGACAATATGCTGAATGAAGTTAAATTAAGAGCATGGATAGCTTTTAATACAGCTGTAACCAATTTTCTTGGAAATAAAAAATTACAAAGATCTTATGACTGAATTACTTGTGCCTACAGAGAAATGGGATGTAACCAGAGCTGTTTAAGATCATTTTAAAAACGATTTAAATCAAAGATCATAAATCGTTTGCATTTGAACAAATGATTTAAATCAAAGATCGATTTAAAAAAAAAAGGTTTAAATCAAAAATCTTTTTTAGATTTAAATCTTTTTTACAATTTAAATCATTTTAGGAAAGATTTAAATCTTTTTGAAATATTTAAATCATTTTGGAAAAGATTTAAATCATTTTGGGAAAGATTTAAATCTTTTTTACAATTTAAATCATTTTAGGAAAGATTTAAATCTTTTTATAGATTTGGGTAACTCTTTAAAAAATGCTTTCGGTATGCCAAAGATAGATAATGAATACTTTTCTCATATTTATTTTTTATTGTTATTAGCCCAATGCAATTCTTACCGAAATATTAATTTTAAATAATAAATATCCGATCAAGATAAATTTTTTAAGGATTTATGCAGCATTGATATCTATAGTTATGAAAATTGTTATTTAAAAATGTCATGTAAATAGGAATTTTTCAACCCTTTAAAAGATTCTTTTGGTATGCCTATGATGCCACAAAACAATGGAGACCTAGTTTTTTAGAAAAGTGATTATTTTTCTGAAAAATCTCTTAAATCCGTCAACTCTTCCTTGAGTTAACGTGCTTAATGTTATACATACATAAACACCCACAGATGCACAAACATCAGACTCTATAAAAATATGTTTTTTTGTACTTAGGAGACTCTCTCGGAAAAATGCATTTCATTTTCAAAATCTCCCGGCTATGAATAATGAAATTGAGTGGGTTGAATTAAAAGAGTTCTTCTCTTAACGTGAAGTTATGGCGAGTAAATAAATAGCCAAAGTAGGCGCGTTTGGGTTAATTTTTTTGAAAAATATGTGGATGAATCAGGCAAAGAAATAAAAAATTTAATTAATTCGCTCTTTCTATGCCAAGCATGTTTATTGAACTGGTCAAAAAGTCATCGTCATCGTCATCAATCGTCTTAATGCAACTAATGTCAAATCTGAAATAAAAGTGTGCATAAATTTAAAATACATATGTAAAGAGTTTCAGGATTATATCGATAATGAAAAAGTATTTCCAGCTGCTTGCGGTGTAAAAAATACAACTTTACAAAAAAAATATCGGTTCAAAAATATTGTAAAATTTCATACTTAAGAATAATCTTTAGACATTGCAATTATTTGTTACACTTTACTATTTTTTGTTTTTCTTTTCTCTCGGATTTCTGATTCAACCCTACTGACATGCTGGCTAGATTATTATTGAAAAGACAGGTTGATAACGATTTTGACGAATCAAGTGATGTAAATCATTTTAAAAAGATTTAAATCTATAAGAAAATTTAAATCATTTTAAAAAGATGGCATAATTTTACAGATTTAAATCATTTCAGAAAGATTTAAATCAATAAAAAGATTTAAATCGTTTCAAAAAGATTTAAATCGTTTTAAAGATTTAAATCGTTTTAAAAAGATTTAAAGCGTCTTAAAAAGATTTAAATCGTTTTAAAAAGATTTAAATCGTTTTAAAAAGATTTAAATCTAATTTTTAAATTAAAAATCAAAGATACTTTTCAGAAAGATTTAAATCATAAATCAAAAATCATTTTTTTAAAAAAGATTTAAAATCAAAGTATTTAAATCAAAAAATGTATTTAAATCAAAAAATGATTTAAATCTCACTGATAGGTGACAGCTCTGTGATGTAACATATCTTTAAAAATTCACTTCCTGGGTACTCACCTTGATTTTTTTTCTAAAAAAATAGAACGTACCAACTATGGGAAAGCGAGACCAAGACAAATGGAGCCTTAGTTGGCTTGCTGATTACTTCTGGACATTAATCCGAAAAACTCATAAATAAAATATCGCCGTCAAATAATGGCAACGTTTTAAAGTAACTATAAGTGCAACCTTAAGAAGATAATTAATATTGATGTATTTCCGTATAATGTACGCTTCGTAGGAAACAAACTATGGGCGATAGAGAAAATCCAAAGTCATTTTCTACTTTCTAGTAAAATGTTACATAACATATATTGTCATTTTTATCCATATCACAACAAAAACTTGCATTTTTGTTTACCAGTGTTACCTTTTCAATGATATGTCATATTTGGAACTTTCCCTGTTTACATTAGGCGTTTTTGGAAACTTACTCGGATCAGAAAGATTACAAATCCTACTGTTCGTTTACCTAGTGTCACTAAACCTATCTGTTTTCGGAAACTATAATTACTGATCCAGTTTTGTAATCGAGATCAGTTATCCTATCTGCGATTAGATTAGTAATAAAGTTAGATGCGCACCGCACGATTTTATAGGAGTGACGATTTAACCCAACTTTTTTCTGGTATTTGGTGTCTGACAGTAGTAGTTTAAAAGTTTTCTTTACCATTTACATTATTTTAATTAGTTAAAACTTGTAATATTTATGCAAGAGGATAAAAACTTCTTCATCACTAGAATAATATTTTAAAATCATAAGCTATTTAAAATAAAATGGGTCTTAAACAAATAAGGATTTCAAATATTTTTTAATTTTACGCAGGTAAAGTCAAAAAGTCAAAAAACTCGATCGTAAACTCTCGGCATTGAGTTCAGTGATCCACGTGATCCATCGGGTAAACCCAGTAATTCGGATTTGTGATTTATAGAAGGTTTCCGAAAATTCCTAATGTATTGGCGAAAATTAAGCAAGGGAATGGTAATGACGTGTAACCGTTGAGGATACGATAACAGGATGTCACTTTAATAAAAAAATTTGTTGGTCTCCTCTATTTGCTCGAAGTATTAAAGTAAAATATCCAAACACCTTTTATTGTTCCTTTTCTTTTACTCTTAAGAATTGGGTTACATTGTTATTCGTTCTCCCCTTTTTCCAGTTCGTATATTCACTGCCTTTATGTTTTCTCCTAACGTTTTGGCTCTTTCCCTTCGTATCACTACTCCGTGTTCTCTTTTTCTCTTCTCGTATTAGTTTTCTTCGTATATTTTTGTTGTTTTTCTTTTCAGTATGGATCTATTTCTATCTTGGTTGGTCATTTCTCTAATTGATTGTTGTATTATTAATTCTCTAATATTTTGTGTTTACAGCAAATTTAATTAGACATTGGTCGATTGTTTAATGATGAAGTTTATTTATACGTATACGTTTTATAAGTAGGCTAAAATATTTGTCTGTGTCACTCTGTGTTTATCAAAACAACAATCATTACAAAGTTTTATTTCATTAATATCAGATGTATTATTTTTTTAGGTGTTCAATCATTTTTTGAATCTCTTTGTTTTTTGTACCTTCCAATACACTGAAAAACTGGAAGAATCACCAGAAAAAGAAAAGTTTACGGAAAACCTTTTAACTTACGATCATGTAGCGTTTTGCAATAACTTACGACCAAAGCTCGAACAAAAAGTAAAAAGAGATTCAGAATTATACTTTGATTTGTCATACAACATTAACCCAATGGATTTTTATTGGAAGGAGAGCTATCCGTCTTTTATTCTGATGCAAGAAATTCTCAAAACTCAAAACTATTATTCATATGTAGACACTACCTACTGTCCCGAAACTGACAGGGTCTTAGTTCAATTTTGTGACTGGTTAGACGAATTTGGTTTGAACACTAGAATTTACCATGAAACGCTCTTAACTCCTGTGTGCTTAAGAGATTTTTGCAGATACACCGCTAACGAAATATCCAATTGGATAAAAGACAATCCACCTCCGAAGTATGTGAGAAAAAGCGAACAGGCTGAAATCTGTAAGGGAGCGAGAAAACTGAAAAATGTCGATATGTTCGAGGAATATCGTTATTTACTAGAAACTGAAAGTATGCCAAATACAGCAAGCAATACATCTCATTTTCCAGGCAACGATGATCTAACTTGTGAAGTTACTTTTGATGAAATGATGAACGAGCTGGAGACATACCCACAAAATACGAAATTGAAGGAAGAATATATGAAACAGGCATATTCCAAGGATTTCCTAGCTTATGATTTTGGAACGAAATATTTCGCACTAAGAGGTGCCAGGACGATATTCGTTAGCCATGACGGTGTAAAAATTCATGTTGAAAATTGCAAGTTTCTTGACGAAAACGACAAGTGTACCGTGTCTTTGCAGTATGGAGATAATACTTTGACATTACATTCGTCTGAGAATTTTAGAACTTTTTATTCGTGCCATTGGATTTTAGCAGATGAAACAATCGTTGTATTTGAAATACAGAAAAAACGTCCGAAAGTAGCTCGAATTGATCCCGACCTTGACGCACATGACGACAAGTTAGATATAGTTCCAACTGATCATAAGTCAAAAATTGATATAAGTAAGTTTACTAGGTAATTTTTTTTAATAAATGTTTACTGTTTTATTGGCGAATATTTATGTATTTGTCTTAATATCCTAACATTGTTATCAGATATTACGAAAAGCATTATTATTCAATGATTTATTGTGTCATTTTTTAGCAATATACTTTTTAACATTCGATCAGAAATAATATCCAATATAGCACCCATTTTGAAAACTGACCGATTTTTTATATCCAGATCCTACACATACTTTGATTTTCTTTTACTTGCTGCTGTCAGTGTCAGTGAATATTATTTTTGCAGTCACAGTTTATTGCTAAAGAATCAGTTAGCTCACTCGGACCAGTTGAAAGTTCCAAAATAACATCCACTCCAGGGATACAAATTCAGGATACGCAGAAGACTGCTGTTTTATTATAGGCGGTTGTCATATATTGTATTATCCGAGTTGCACAGTGTATAAACTGAAACATTGAGATCCAAAGTGCCGACGCAGAGTGAGCGATCTGATTCTTTAGCTGTAAACTGTGTCACAGGGTTCAAAATGGCCGCGCCCTATATTGGGTGTGTCAGACCTCTCTCTTGCCTCGTATAGTAATCAAAGTATGTAAGATCCTATCATATGTAGATAGAGAAACACATACTTTAATTACTATACGGTGCAAGAGAGAGGTCCGACACGCCCAACATAGGGTGCGGCCATTTTGATTCCTATGCCATAGTTTATAGCTAAAGAATCATTATTTTTATTGACTTTCAGTAAGAGAGAGAGAGAGCGAGAGCGAGAGCGAGAGCGAGAGCGAGAGCGAGAGCGAGAGCGAGAGCGAGAGCGAGAGCGAGAGCGAGAGCGAGAGCGAGAGCGAGAGCGAGAGCGAGAGCGAGAGCGAGAGCGAGAGCGAGAGCGAGAGCGAGAGCGAGAGCGAGAGCGAGAGCGAGAGCGAGAGCGAGAGCGAGAGCGAGAGCGAGAGCGAGAGCGAGAGCGAGAGCGAGAGCGAGAGCGAGAGCGAGAGCGAGAGCGAGAGCGAGAGCTGTTTTGTTGCATATTTTGCAGGATATTTAAGATTTATGAGAGGGTAGGCTGGGGAATAGTAATAGTATTGGCCTCTTCACTTTCATGGAATCTAATTTCTCCCAATTCTGCGCGAGAAGATCTGGATCTGAGTTTTACCGCTTCATATTCCTAGGCTGCAATCAGTTTTTCCCTCAGCGCCTTGTGATGTTGTAGCCGAAGGGCTTGCCGCATTTCCACATCTTGTAATCCATCAATGAATGCCTGTATTTCGATTTGATCTGAGAAATCTTTGGGCGCTTGTAGATAGGCCAGATGAATCAATCTTCTTATGTCGGACTCGAATTCCTGTAGACTCTACGAACCTTTAGCTGGCTTTGGAATACCTGTTTCAAATGCTGCTGGCCATACCTTGTCTCCAAGGCTTGGACGAGATACGAATAACTGTATGTCTCTTGACGTGGAATGACATTTCTAGACATTTCTCGAATATGCTCCCTTCTTTTACTAGCACCTTTACGTATGACGGCCGCAGTACACTGTAGTGTGTATAACGAGAAAGGTTCTGCCTGAGCAAAAACAGACTACGCCTTGTAACAGGGATTCTTACTGGGCATTGCCAACTCAAAGGACACCTTAGTAAACTGAGAGTAGTAAAAGATAGTAAGTGCAGAAGCTCTAAGGAAACCTCCATTCACATTCTGACTGTGT
Source organism: Psylliodes chrysocephalus (assembly GCA_927349885.1). NCBI lineage: Eukaryota > Metazoa > Arthropoda > Insecta > Coleoptera > Chrysomelidae > Psylliodes > Psylliodes chrysocephalus. Next base: position 51,155,912 of record OV651817.1, read on the forward strand.
AGCACTCCATAATCCAAGGGCACTATACCTAGGAGCATATCAAATGGAAGAGGGAGATTAACCTAACTTAAAGCAACTCCAACTCATACACTTCCTTAAGAAGATAGGGTCGTTATAGGCCTTGAGACATTTTCTTGCTGCATTAGCGATAAAAGGCGGCACAATATATCTTTAAGGGCGTAGTGTACCCCATTCCCACCATAACATACCAGTATGTCAAATTAAAGTTAAATCCGTTATTAGGTCTTTTTGATAACCTTTTGGTTAGTTTCGATAGCAAGGAATTTTCGAAAATTCATTATTTCTCTTGTTACCTGTTAAATTTCTTCGTTAAATATTATTTTTTTAATAATAATTACCACTCCTTAGCTTGGCATTTACTCATGGATTTGGATTCTAAAGTTTATGGTATTCAATTCGTCTGTAAGTAACCATTTGTAACACTATTTTCACCATTTTTCTATCAATTGAGTTATTTGTAATGTAGGCCTAAAGATTGCTATGTAGAAAATAGTCACGACATTTTATGAAATAACTTATGCTGTAGCATTGCCAACTCTATCTAGCCTAGAAAATATAAATCTGGTATCGCGACAATAAAGTCCGTTTTCAGTAAGTTGTACTCTCGTTTTAATCCATTTTAAAATCAGTTTTTTCTTCTTTAATTAGTTGTTAAAAGTGGATATTAACATAGAGTAGAAAGTTTGTGATTTTTTTTGAGACAAACTTTGTAATCTTGCCGAAATACCCAAATTGGGCACATAAATTAACAAGATATTAAAGATGTTTTAAATAAAGAAAATTTTAAATTAAAGAAAGCATACAAGTTAAATCATAAAACAGGTTTTCCCAATAATCTCGAACGCCAAAAAGTTTATATAGCAGACAGCATAATAATATGTCACTAAACCTACAATTTCTATTTTAAAATAACTAGGCTATCCAAAAATTTCCAGCTTTTACAAATTATTAGATATTGGTGGGATATTCTAAACAATACCAGGGCTGGAACTCTGTGTCATGTAGAATTCTACTTATCGTTTTCTACAATAGATTATTTTGTGGCACTCTGTGTAACATAGCTGAAAACCAGCGAGTATATACTTACTACAGGATAACTAGTTTCATAAGAAACTCTATTGCGATATTTCCCGTGCGGTTGATAACGTATTCATCACAAAAGAAAGTAATCGATTTCTATTGTAGAAAGCGATAAGTAGAATTCTACATGACACAGAGTTCCAGCCCTGTGTTTTTAAAGATTACATAAAAATAAATGAATATTGTAAGCCAGTCTTAATGATTTTTCTATCAGTTTTTTAAAACGAACGACCAGAATCAAAAAATACAAGGAATATATAGAAATCATGATTTCTCAAAGAATTTTTACGTTTTGGAGTCTCCTGAATCCGTTTTGACTATTTTCGCGATGATGTCTTTGTGTGTGTGTTTGGGCGCACGCGCGCGCGCATTCACGATAACTCATGAACGGATACAAAGAAAAACACTAAATTTTAAACTTAAGCTTCATTCCGGCCTGCAGTGAACTGATACGATTTTGGGCAGAGTCGGAATATCTGGGGGGTACTTTATAGGGGTTATTTTCATATTTTATACACTACATCTGTTATTTACGTTTGGAACAGAAATTTCTTCAAATAAAAATTACTTATATTATTTTCTTTAATTTTTGTTACATAAATTTTTTTCCTAAAATGGTCTGTATTTGAGAAATTTGACAAAATGTAAAAAAATCAAATTTTTATGAAAATTTTTTAAATAAAAGATGTTTGCGATATTGATCTCAATAATTTTTGATTTTACATGATTTATTTAAAATAGACAGTAATGGAAAAATTGGAAAAAAAGTATAAAATTTAAATTTTTAAGTTAACCTCTAAATATTTACAGAGGTGCTGCAATAGGTTGTACAAAATAACCGAAAAAAGCATGTAATAACTAGATAGGAAAGTTATGTGTTGAACACATCAGATTTTTATATAAATGTTATCTTTATATCAATAGTTTTATTATTGTTGTTCACTCCATAACCTTTTGATTCAGCGTCAAAAGGACCACAGCAGCCTCGGATGGAGATACGGAAATTCCAGGACTCAAATTCATAACCGACTACGATCAGGAGGGCACCAATAACGGGCTTTAATTGTTGTTAATTTCTGGGAGCTAAAATAAAATGGAAAAGGGGTTTTATACACGGGTAACTAACCGCAAATATAAGCCAATAGGCTAAAATTAATAGATATATTGTTACAAAAGATAGTTAACAAATAAATAATAAAACTATTTCAAAGCCTACCTATTAAAAACCCTTAGCAAAATAAACAAAATATCAACGAATAGGGGTCTCAATCAGATGGTGGTTATAACAGTAATAAATTAATCGATTAGAGTAAATAATAATAATTGCAGACCAAATATACCGACAAATAAATTTGTATGATCATGATTAAGGTCTTTATTTGGAAAATTCCCAATAATTAAACAACGTAAATTTCGGCTAGCATTATTGCCAGGAAGAAATAAAAATTTGCATGCTGTAAATTAACCATAGCAATATTATTATCTTTGAAACGATAAAATAAAAAAATTAATTGATTATGTTGCCCACCCCTAATTACAATCCAAATGAAAATTGTATGTGGTACACCGTTTTAGTAATTTTTGATTTTTTTTTTTATTCATTGGACAACTATTTCGTCTGTGAAGAAAGTTGGGATTAAAAAACACCCCATCAACTAAACAAGGCAAAATTATCATTTTAGAGAAATCATTTATGAAACAAAAATTATAGAGATCGATATCGCAAACAACTTTTAGTTGAACAATTTTTTTATTTAAAAAAATCAGAATTTTGCACATTTTGTCAAATTATTCGAATACGGACCATTTTAGGAAAAGTTTGTATATTAAAAAAATTATAGAGAATAATATTAGAAGTAACTTTTATTTAAAGAATTTTCTTCTCCAAATATAAATAACAGATATATTCCATAAAATAAAAAAACGACCACCTATAAAGTTCCCACCAGATTTTCCGACTCTGTCAAAAATCTAATCATTTCACCGCAGGCCAGAAAAATGGTTAAGTTTAAAATTTGAACTTTTTCTCTTTATTCGTTTTTAAGTTTTCTTCAAAAAATTTGAAGTATACACATTTTCTCAAATATTTCGAATATGGTTCATTTTGCAGACCATGAATTATAGAAAATAATAAAACAAACAACTTTTATTTGAACAATTAAAAAAAAAATGAATTTTGTAAAAATTTTCGATTACGGACCATTTCAGGAAAATTTTGTATAGGAAAAAATTATAGAGAAAAATATAAAAAGTAACTTTTATATGAACAATTTTCTTTTCCAAACGTAAATAACAGATATAGTTCATAAAATATAAAAACACTCCCCTATAAAATACCCCCCAGATGTTCTGATTCTGCCCAAAATCTAATCAGTTCACCTTATGCCGGAAATACAGATAGGAAAGTAAAAATGAAAATAAAATTATGTTTACTTTCAGGTAAAATTAAAATAAGACATAAAGATACAAGTGTGGATAGCGAGTCGCACGATTCCAGAAAGAAAGAATTTGTTGTCGACAAAACTATGAATTTATATGAAGGAGTATGCGAGGCAATAGAACACAATTGTCCCATATACAAAGTTAATAAAGGATATCAAACTTTAAAGCCGATAAAACCAATTGAAGAAATACCTATAGCGACCGTGCTGCATAGAATATTACAAAACGTTAAAACAAATTTGGGCGATGAAGGTGAGACTGGTCAAGCCAGAACAAAAAGATATGTACCAATTCGGGCTCCGAATGTCAGTCTTCCAATGATTGAAAGTGCAATATTTCGTATTACTCTACCCAATGGCATTCATGTAACGTGTTATCCGTCTCTGGTTAAAGAAACATTGATAGAGGTGAAACAAGAATTGTTATCTCCACATATTGAAGCTATAAAAAGTGAGGAATTTAGATTGTTTACTAGAGAAGGCTATATTCTGATAAAGAAAATAGACGGCTGTATAACTATTTTGATGTCTAATGGAAACAAAATAGATTTTGATAAACCAAATACTGAAAAAGAATCAATTAAATCCTCAAATCTTAAACCTGTTCATTGTAAAACAGTAAACGATTACAGAAAAAGACTAAACAAACTTATGAAAGATACTGGGAAAACCAATGACGATTATTACATTAGCAGACGTGGTGTTCTGGAAACAAAAAGAGGTTAGGTATATATTTTTTAATAACTTTGTGTTCAGTACGCTAGTTCAGTGTGATATCATTTTGGTTCCACTGGCATTTAATTCTAACCAAACTTTTAACAAAAACATCACTAAATTTGACATATACGTTATTACTGTTTTTAATTTATTTCTAAATGTTGTTTACAGGTCATAAAAAATAGTTTAAAGGTATGTAATTGGTAACTAAACGATTGTATATTTGATGCATGTTATCTACTTACTTTAGGAATATATTTATAAAAGTTAAAAAACGATATAATTTAGGTAAACAAAATGAACAAGACGCACTCAAAAAATATACTGTCACTTTAATTGTCAGTGGAACCATAATTACATCATCACTGAACTAGCGCATTAGGCAATCCGACGTCCTGTCAGAATGGACAAAAATAGGCAACAAATGGCAATAGCAACAAAGTTTGTTTACTTGACTTTTTCATTAATGTTTGATTTTGTTATTGGAAATTATACATTTAATATTCATATAATTCTAATATAATTTTTTTCCATTTAAACCGAAAAAAAAGCTATGTAAAAATAATACACAAGTTAGATATTTTTACTATAAATGATAATTAATTTAATTAAATCTTTATTTAGGTATTCAAAAACTATATTTTGATCATTCACTTATTCATTTCTAAAATAACGTATATGAACACAGCTGATCGTTAACGTAATTACGAACTATTTTTACAAATTAAAAATAATAATTTAAAAATCTTAAACATGTTGGGAAATTGAAAATAAAAAACACAACTATGAAATGTTCCTTCCCTTCTATTTTTATAGATCAGTCTATGACCACAAGATGCACAACTAACAAGGTATGTATTTTAAGAAAAAAAAAACTTAAAATTTACAAAAACACTATTGAAGTACTACAATACTGTTATTACCTAAAATTATTTATAATAAAAAATCTGCAAAATATTAAAATTATAACATAAACCTCCAAATACTAAAGGAAGTAATTGTTTTGTGTTGTAAGACAGTAGTATATAAAAGGGGCGCCCTGGCTCAAGTAACAACCGGTTCAAACATCAAAAAAATATCTAAAAGCCTCAAGTGACAACCGCTAAAAACATCAAGAAGAAGGAATATTCAAAAACTATGCATATATATTTTCAGTAGGTATATAAAAGAGGAAGAGTTGAAAATATCAAAATGAAAGGAATAGAAATTAATCTATTTACAAAAATCTATCTCGTGCATTGTTTTTCCATTTTTTAGATTACTTAAACCTTTATAAATTATATAAGGTGGATTTTCCTTTAAATTTTTTAAATCATTTTTAGTTATAAGCTTAGTATTCGCTCCGTGCGCGACATCAGGGCCAATTCGTTTTGGTACTAATGGACTATTTCTGCCTATACTGAAAAATACAATTTTTAATAGAATTTGTAATTAAAAAGTATATATGTTAGTTTTAATAAAAGTATATGGATTTGTAAAACAAGTTAAACATTAATTTATTATTATTATATATTTTTATTGCTTAATTTAAAGAAAATTATGTATAATCAATAAAAATCAATGATAAAATATAGGCAGGCAACAGTATTTACTGGAAAATGTATGAGAAGCTGCCTAAGTTTAATAAGTTGTCATTAAAGAATTAGCCTATTCTGTCAAAATAAAAAAATACCATTTAATAATAGCGTGAAGTTAAAATGTATAAAAAAGGATCGTTATTTATATTTTAATTTTTGTTCGAAAGAAAACATAGAATGAATGATTAAAACTGGTTTCCCATCAGTAAGTCACAAAATTGCATTCCAGCCACATATAATAATCAAAGCCAGATATTTTGAAGCCTTGTCCTTGCTGAATGAACATTTAAGAATAAAGGGATGTTACAGAACATTGTAAAATAATAATTTATTGTTTATTTAAAACTTTTCAAGTTTCTGATGTCTACTATTTCCAGCATTACTGTTATTATTACAAAAATAAAGGTAATTTTTTTTTATTGTACATTTATTTCTTTGATTTAATTTCCACTTTGCTACTGAAATTTTTTATATAAGTTTCACTGTTTTTTTGCTAGTATTTGTACAATTTTCAACACAGCAACTCCGGTTGCTTATTGTATTGTTTTTACCTACTTTTTGAAAAAAAGTAAAATGTATACGTGTACTTGATACGCCAAAATTACAAAATATCGCCCTAAAATGCACGAATTATCTGCACCTAGCGCTAGTATCGCTTTTGCTTCCCTTTCCATGACTTCGCACGGAGCGAATATCTATCTGATAAGGTATCATCTAAAACACAAATAATTTTTGTACCATTTTGCTTCATATTTATAAGAGAAAAAATCTGATGTGTCCAACACATGACTTTCCTATCTGGTTATTATAGGCTTTTTCCGGTTATTTTGTACAACCTATTGCAGCATTTCTATAACTGTTTAGAGGATAAACTAAATATATACATTGTCCACATACATCTACCTCGAAACATTTTTCTATAAATATTCATTGAAAACGAAAATACTGAAAAATTTAAATTTAGCACTTTTCCATTACGGTCCATTTTAGAAAAATCATGTATAAACAAAAATTATAGAAATCGATATCGCAAACAACTTTTAGTTCAACAATTTTCATAAAAATCAGAATTTTGCACATTTTGTCAAATTTCTCGAATACGGATCATTTCAGGAAATTTTGAAATTATAGATAATTATATTAGAAGTAACTTTTATTTGAAGAATTTTCTTCTTTAAACGTAAATAACAGATATATTTCATAAAATATAAAAATGAACACGTATAAAGTACCCCCCCAGATGTTCCGACCCTGCCCAAAATCTAATCAGTTCATAAGACGCTGGAATAAAGCTTAAGTTTAAAATTTGGTGTTTTTCTGTGTATCGGTTCATGAGTTATGACCTACAGACACACACACACACACACACACACACACACACACACACACACACACACACACACACACACACACACACACACACACACACACACACATACACACACACACATACATACACACACACACACACACACACACACACGCACGCACGCACGCACGCACCCACACACACACACACACACACACACACACACACACACACACACACACACACACACACACACACACACACACACACACACACACACACACACACACACACACACACACACACACACACACACACACACACACACACACACACACACACACACACACACACACACACACACACACACACACACACACACACACACACACACACACACACACACACACACACACACACACACACACACACACACACACACACACACACACACACACACACACACACACACACACACACACACACACACACACACACACACACACACACACACACACACACACACACACACACACACACACACACACACACACACACACACACACACACACACACACACACACACACACACACACACACACACACACACACACACACACACACACACACACACACACACACACACACACACACACACACACACACACACACACACACACACACACACACACACACACACACACACACACACACACACACACACACACACACACACACACACACACACACACACACACACACACACACACACACACACACACACACACACACACACACACACACACACACACACACACAGACATCATCGCGAAAATAGTCAAAACGGATTCAGGGGACCTCAAAACGTAAAAATCCGTAGAAAACTCGAGGTCGAAGAAAATCATGATTCCTATACTTTCCTTATATCTGTATACAAATAGAAAAGTAAAAATGTGAGACAGTAAACGTATATAAATAAGAGACAATATTATTCAGATTCGTAAGAATTTCTATGCACGCAAGAGTATATGTAAAAAATGTTATGAGTCAGAAGTATGTAGAAAATGTATATATTTAGTTTATCGTCTAAACATTTACAGAGGTGCTGCAATATAGGTTGTACAAAATAACCGGAAAAAGCCTGTAATAACTAGATGGGAAAGTCATGTGTTGGACACATCAGATTTTTATTCATATCACCCAATAAGAGGATTCAAACAACTCGAGAAAATGCTGTTTAAGCAACATCAATATCTTGTTTTGATTTATAATATTCAACGTAATATTTAGATACGTGTAACACTTTCTCTTCTTTTAAGATAATTCCAAACATAATGCGTAAATATACAAAAAAATTTGGCTAGCTTTGGGCGTGCTTAGTTGCATGGTTTTTTTCATTACCTCGTCTTTATCTCACATTTTAAAACTCAGAAAAATAATGTCCAACGAACTAAGTTAATTTTGTAAAAGTTTATTCACAAACCTAGTCCGCTCCTGACGGTTATAATTCCAACCACCTGCACTGCATTGAGTAAGAATCTGCCGACGAGTTAGTTAAGACGCAGATTGTTTAGGAGTACATTCAACACGATGACGAAAACGGATATACAAAATTTTCTAATGGACAATGATTTGTATTTTCAGGTCAGCTATAAGAAAGAAGAACTTCTTAAAGTTTTACGGACGAAACAATTTAACAAGTATTAGAAATTAAAAATTTAAAAAACCGACTTCAAAAACGTGCAAATGCCATCACATCTTAACCAAATTTATATCGGACCACCCTTGAGGTACTTACAAAAAACGAATCATATAAATCGGACAAGGTGGTAAAGCATTATCGCTAAACATACATAAAAAAAGAAGAGTTTGAGGATATTCTCATGGACCCAATTATTAGATTTTGACCAAATTTTTATGGGACTATCCCTGAAGTACCCCCTTCCTAACAAAAAAAGAATCATTTAACCATGTTAAAGAATTATCGCTGAACATACATAAAAAAATATTGTGATGAATTGAGAACCTCCGCTTTTTTGAAGTCGGTTAAAAAAGTATACGCTATAGATAGTATTGCTGAATACCATAGAGATTTTCCCCTTATTTTTGTATTTTTAATAGGATATAAAACCACATACTTTAGAGGAAAAAGTTATTTTATTGCTTCACCAGTGGCGTTTATCTTATCGTTCATCAATTAAATTAAAATTTCTTCATTTTGTAGTATTGGCGATTAATTTTAATTATTTTAATCTAGAACCGAGCGGCTGGCGATAAAAATACAAAATACCGTATTAATGTAGAATTGACCAGTCAAATGTGTAAAAATATCAGTATGGAAAAATGTCAGTGGCGTACTACTTATTTTGTAGAAAATATCAGATGACATGTTTGCAGAGACGCCACTGGTAGGACAATAAAATAAATTTTCTAACCAAAATATGTGGTTTTATATCCTATTAACACCTGCCAAAATTGAAAAATTATATCTAAACTATTTTCAGAGATATTAAAAAATATCTCGTTAAAAAACAAATTTTCAACCCCCTGTAGCAAAAAATTGAAGCCGCTGAGAAATCACACCCTACATATACAATATTAGAATACCTTTAAAAAACGCCCTGTATAAATTGTAAAAACAGGGAAGCCATTTTAAATTTTACATTTTAAAAATCAATCAATTTTAGTCGAAATCTGCTGACTTTTAAAAATAAATGTATATATCTGACCGGAAGTATAACCGGTTTTGAGCCAAGAGGAAGCATTACCTGTATACAAAATTTTAATTTTTTCTCATTAGCCGTTTTTGAGCTACCGCGCCAACAGGCAGACGGCAGACAACAATCGACGCGGCGGACGGCAGACATACCGACGGAATGGAGAAAACATGTTTTTCGTAATCTAGGGACCGGAAAACGTGAAAATCTAAATTTTCACGATTACAATACTTTCCTTTCATCGAGGGAAGTAAAAATAAAAAAGTATATTCATTCTCTTGAATGCTCCTCTACTGTATGTAATGTATCAGTAACCTTAGTTTTTTTGTATGTTGCCGGCTGGCTTTAAAGTCACACTATATCTCTTGCTCGTACTATACTTATAGTTAGCTAATAAAGTATTTGATTCAACCATTATAAAACATGTAATTTTCACTTAAATAACGTATAAAATAATCAGAACATGTACCTATCAGCTAACCCATCACACAAATTGTAAATAGGCGGAATGACTAATCAAGTGTACAATAGATAAGCAAGAAATTCATGCAAATTAAATATTTTTTTTCTAATTCTGCTGTAACCTCTCCCTGTTCTTAAAGAAGGGTTGTATAGATTAATTGTGGTCCAATAAGTTAAGTTTTTAATATTTAAGCGTTCTTATCTGAAAATTTAACGAAGTAAAATTTTGTTTTCAAACCACAAGCGCGGCAGCTTTTCGTCTGGTGAGCACTGGGTCGTTGGTTGTGGAGTTTTTATTTCTAGAGTGGCGCCAGGCGCCACCTAGTTTAAAAAAGACTAAATAAGGAAATAACAATCACAAGAACGGTATCTTATGAAGATATACTTTAAGATATAACACTTCTTACCTCTGAAATAATAAAAGAACAAAAACACTTAAATATATTTAGTAAAAAAGATGTTTATTTTACTTTATACTGGTTGAGCTCTTTTGTTATATATATATAGTGATTTCACAGTAATTCAGACATCAGTATTTCGTAGAATATTAAAACATAGCTGGTTGAGTTCTTTAAAATAAACTAAGTGTAATTTAGTTACCTAAATTAATTTAACAAATTTCAGACATCAGCTGTTATTCTACATAAATTGGATTCTAATTGAATTCAAAAGAAATATCTTCAGGATCAAACCTGGTTTTACAAATAATAAGCCCCCACTATGCTATATGTACAAAAATTACAATGAAAAATTATCCTAGGAAAAATCTTATTTTAGTATAACTAAAATACGTATAATACAGTATGTACCTTAGCACCTTGCGTTTGTGGATTATTTCAGAGTCATAAGTACCTAAGTGTTATCACTAATCAAATAACTGCAAACAGTAATCAAACTTTGGAAAACTCAAAAAAAAATATATGGAAATCTTACTATATTTCCTATCAAAAAACTATATATATATATAACTATTAAATTGATACCTGTAATTATAAAGTATAATTACCCTTATACGAATTTGAATATTTGGGAAAAGAGAGTCGCTGATGAATCCCTTCGGGTCACATACTTTGATTACTATACGAGGCAAGAGAGAGGTCCGACACGCCCAACATAGGGCGCGGCCATTTTGAACACTGTGACACAGTTTACAGCTAAAGAATCAGATCGCTCACTCTGCGTCGGCACTTTTGATCTCAATGTTTCAGTTTATACACTGTGCAACTCGGATAATACAATATATGACAACCGCCTATAATAAAACAGCAGTCTTCTGCGTATCCTGAATTTGTATCCCTGGAGTGGATATTATTTTGGAACTTTCAACTGGTCCGAGTGAGCTAACTGATTCTTTAGCAATAAACTGTGACTCCAGAAATAATATTCACTGACACTGACAGCAGCAAGCAAAATGTCAGGTGCGTTTTAATCATCCGCTTCTGCTTCCGGAATTGTCGGTTCAGTCGTTCTAACCTGTCAGATTAAAACAAGAAAACCGACAATTCCGAAGCAGAAGCGGATGATTAAAACGCACCTATTAAAAATATTGCGCCAAGATGTAGGCAACACGTAATAAGGGTTCAAAATGGCGGAGTTTTCTATCTTCTTTTAAAAGGCACTCAGAAAGCTGCGCAGTGCGACCATTCTCCGTATAGTAAAAGAAAATCAAAGTATGTGATATTCACTGTCACTGACAGCAGCAAGCAAAATATCAGGTGCGTTTTTAATCATCCGCTTATGCTTCCGGAATTGTCAGTTTAGTCGTTTTAACCTGTCAGATTAAAACAAGAAAACCGACAATTCCGAAGCAGAAGCGGATGATTAAAACGCATATATTAAAAATATTGCGCCAAGATGTAGGCAACACGTAATAAGGGTTCAAAATGGCGGAGTTTTCTGTCTCCTTTTAAAAGGCACTCAGAAAGCTGCGCAGTGCGACCATTCTCGGTATAGTAAAAGAAAATCAAAGTATGTGCTTCGGGTAGAATCTTGATTCGCCCTGTTCTTCATAAAAGGTGAGGAGGTTAAGGAGATTTATACTGACAGCCACCAGCTAGGCTCTCATCTGTTGTATACTTGAAAGTAATCCCATGGGGCAGATAAGAGTTCTTCCTGAGCCTGGCATACACTTGTTCCAAAAGGATGACCTTACAACATGCTTCACCACTAACAACCTAGGATGCTGTTGTAAAATGCCTTCTAATATCAAAAATTTTTGTTTTTGGATTCGTGCAATGACGATCGATGATTCGTCTCCAATAATGCAGTAAAAATTAAATATGGCTCCACAAGCCACGACTCAAAAATATCAGTGTCTTTAAACACTGAGGCGTATCTTAATATTGATACATCAAAATAATCCTTAATACTCTCTAAATGGCCGTGATATCCTATAAAAAGAGAATATGCCATAAGAATGTCTTTTAAATTCTAACTATTTAAAACAAACTTACCAAACATGTGGCCATTAAAATTTACTTACATGTTAACACATCAGCGTGTTAAAGCAAAAGGGACGTTTGAACTTTTTCGTTAACCGAATTTAAACGAAAAATAAAATCGATTATTCTCGTATTAAAAATTATAGTTATTTAAATATGCAACACACTATACACTAGAGTGCTATACGGGTTGACTTACAGTAGGCACCCATTTCTCTGAAATAATCCTTACATAGACCACGCTTGTTGCGTTATTGATTTATTAGGTGTCAAGAATATACAGGGTGAAGTGACAAAAAATATAAAACAAACTTAGGTTCAATTTTCATGTTACACTACAAATAAAGTTAACATTTTTTTGTCATCGCAACACGTGTCAAAATGATCTACTTTAAGTAACTAGTAGTTACATAAAGTTAGGTTGTCATATTTTTGCTGTATTATAAAATTAAAAAAATAGTTTATAATTATATTATTGTTACCTGGTGACGTCCATAAAAGATTAGGTTCTGGACGTTTTGGCTATCATCTTGTTCTCAATAAATCAGATAGCGATGCCTAGGTATGAAGATTTAAATCCTAGACGTATCTAATATACTCTTCATGTTTTGTGGTGGAAGAATTCAGTTTCAGATGAACACTATCTTGTTTATCCTCAAGAAAAATGCATATTAGCTAATTAACTTAAATATATTTTGCTAAATTGGAAATAAATTCTCGTTTCTGTATAGAGAAGCGCACAAAATATTTTTTAATTTGAATTTCTTTCCACAAGGGTCCAATATCTGCCTATAATGAGTTTTCTTTGCATTTTATTGTATTATTGAGCATAACTTGATGTGATTTATCAGTTGTTATTTTCATCTAAATATATATATTTTCAGTTTTACAATAATTATAGAACTAGGAAATAAAAGAGTAACATCTTGACCACATCTTGACAATCATATTCAATTTGTCAATTTTTAATGACCAATAATATTAAAACAAAAGACAGTCTATAGATGGATACTATCCTGTAGGCTAAATAAATAATGATCTAAGATGAACGTCCACTTGACGTCAAAATACTTCTAAATATAAAATTAAGTCCAAAAACAGACGTCCTCTGGGTATCAATATGCAGCTGTCAAATGAATGATCATAAACGGACGTACACTGGATCACGGTGGACTGACTATAAGGTGCATCAACTCCCATTTAAAAACAAATGAAAACGCTAATAAAATCGATCGTACTTCCTAGCGAAAATCCGCTAGGTTCGCTAGTGTCTATCCGGCGAAAAAGTAAATAAAAGATAAAAGTAGGAGTTGCAATTTTAAGTGTTGTTTAAGGTAATCTTGTAGTTGACGGGTCTAGAAATCTGCATATTCACACCACTCCACACTGAAGTCTACAATTAGACACAAATTTGAATTTTCTAAAGTATTACTTGAAAATCTACAGAATTGTGTTTTATTTTTAATTCATGTAAAAATTGGTAAATAGATGATAAAAAGTTATTTCAATATGCTTATTCCCTGGTTCCAAATAATTAAATATAACCTTGCAACTATATGTTACAATTCCAACTATCAGAACTAGCTGGAACAAGAATGGTGCAGATAAGTGCATTTCCAGACCCTTCAATTATAAGATTACCATTATTTAATGTGCAGTGCAAATATAAAAAAAAAAACTACATAAGAAATCCTGTTCCTGCTTTCATTACTTACGATGGGACTACTTCTCAAAGGAGACGAGAATGTGGAAAGTATTGCTGATACAGTTACCGAAGTTATCCACTGGGGGTGAAGTGTATCTTTTAGGAATATAGGAAATATTTTTTTATACCTAACAACGTAATATTTATTTATTGATAAGTTATAGATACTATGTATTTGAAATTCGAAGTAATCATTATGACACAGCAGTGTTCTTATTGTATTCGGATTCTAACACAAATAAAACATCTTATTAAATTTTTGTTAAAATTATTAATTTATTAATTTTACATTAGAAAGAAAATTAACAATACACACAAAATTATTTAAAATTAGAAATAAATACAATTTACACATTTCCCATTATTACACTTTTACTTAATTTATTCATTTCTTATATTAACAATTTAAATTAATAATATAGTTCATTATTTAATTGGAACTCATTTTATAATTTTACTAATTATTTCTTTATATTTATTTGTGGAAAATGATATATTAGATAAAAGCATAGGAAATGGTATATTAGATAATATCAGTAATGAAAAAATAAGTAGGAAAATTTCAAATGTATAGTTTCCAGATTTATTATGAGTTTTTCATATTAATGTACTCAATAAGTAGGTTTATTGTGTTCGCTTGTACAGTTAGCAGTAGACAGTAACAAACCTGACAACACTCCCGATTTCAGAAAAACAGTACAACAATTTGTTTTACATTATATATTTCAATAATGTAATATAATAATCATTTTAATAAAACTATACGAGCCCTGTCCTGTTTCAATTAGCACCCTTCTAGTATTTACAGTGACTGACACTACAAGAACAAATCATACATAAATCTGATAAATTCTTTTATTTTGTTTAACCCTTTTAGTTCCACTTTCATTAAAAAAAAAATACCACTATAGTAGATCTGTCCTCCAGGTACACCATTTTTCACAGCATTAAATGGACGAATTTTGTATTTTTAGTTTAATAGTTCTCGAAATTGTATGTTTTCTTCGTTTATTTTAAGTAAATTAAAATATTTTTATAGTATTTTTTATTACTCCAAGACATAATGTCCCTGGTCAGGGACATTACAAAAACAAAAATTTACTATGAAAATAATTTTTTTTATAATATTAATCCTTAAAAGTAATGCAAATAAAGTAAATAAACCAAAAAGAAAAAATTTCTTCCAAAATTAACAGATGTATAATTCAGGGTTAATTAAGATTGGAAGATTGGAAGGATAAATACACTGAAAGGGTTAAATATTTACAAATTTTCACCAGTGTTTCATCATCTTTAACTTTGATAACGGCAATAATTCATTAAAACATTGTATTTACAAGTTCTTGAAAATCTTGTGGAGGGAATCCACTCCATATTTCTAGATGATTACCCATTTACTTTAATTCTGGCACTAATCTTGTGGGTGCTGCACGCCTCTGCTTAAAAATTATCACCCCGTATACAAAAAAGCACCTTTATTAAATGAACAAGAAACTAAAAAAAAAAAGCATTATTAAAAACTACAAAATGTGCATAATTTGAAAATCCATATTCAATCTCCAGATTTGTAAAATTTAAAAAATTCCAAATACACATTTAACTTGTTCGATTGCTTATTGAATAAAAGGTCTGTTCTGTGATCAGAAACAAATCACTGGGTAGTACACAATTTTGCAGTCTCAATAATCTACTGTGCAGAATCCTGATGTCAGTAACTTATTTCTGAGCATTGTTGGAACAAACCTAAAGTAAATCGAAACCACTTAAAAACAAGCACAACATTTATACTCAAGCATAATTTTTAATTCCTATCAAAATTTTTAATTACTGAATATTTTGTTCCAGTTATATTAAAATTTAAAAGTTCATTATAATTATATTTTTTATTTTCCCTCTATATACCTACATACTATCTAACATTTTACAAATTTGATGCCTAATTAAGATTTCATCTAGCATTGCAGAATGTGAAACGTTTTTCACATTTGTATAAATCTTCTACATCTGTCAAATTAGGATAACAAGATTGTATCTAGACAGACAGTTATTTTTTGGAAATCATAGTTGAAGTTTGTATAGCCAATAACTGGTTTGATTTTCATTGTGTTTCTAACTCTAATTTAAGAGAAAATCCTATGTGATAAAAAATGCAGAAAGAACTAAGCGACCTACATTTTTTAGAATATTTGATAAAGCATAGTAGTAACTGCCAGTTAAAACTTTGTTTCTAGTATTTAGTTTGGGTAAATACATACTTCTGTTAATTCAGAATTTTTAAATGTTGTTTTATATTATAAATCTTTCTAGGTATCCTATATAATTTTTTTTATAATTTTCAATCAAAATTGTTTGAAAACAAAAAATTTAATAAAAAAATACCCATTATATTTAATACGTTTTATGCTCTAAAACTCACTGTTCTTTTAATGACAGATTTTTTAACCTCTGAGTTACTTTCAACTTTATTCAGAGGTAAAAAACCTGGCCTTTAATCTTAATATAATTGTGGAGGATGGAGACTACATTTGATAGGAATTAGGGAATAACGAAGATCTAACTACTATAATGACACTTGCTAAAAACTGTATAAGTTCTATGTACATGCAGATAGAACCATGTGAATAACTTTAGTGCTTCGATAAAACAACATTGATAATTAACAGATGAACATATTGGTCACAAAAACAAATTAATTAATATATTCTACCAATCTCATTTTTTCCAAAAAGTACAGTTACAACCTTGTTGTTCTTTGAGATGTATTTATTACTGATACTTATTAATAAAAATAATAATAATTGATATAGGTAGGTACTTACTGATCTTTGGAAACATATATACTCCAGTCCAGTGAGACTTCATTATTTTGGTATAATGCTATTTCACAGAAATGTTTGTAATTCCAATCACTATGTATGGATTTGATTATAGTAGGTAATACACTAAATGTTTATAGAATATCTTTAATCTGGGCAATGAAAATCACAAAACTCACTTAAAAAATAATAAGCTTCAATCTGAGTACCATAGTTAAGGTCCACTTCTTCATTTTATAATCAGTAACCCACTGTATTGCTGTTTTTGCCAAAGCCAAAGGTAATATTTGAACATAAAACAAAATTAGCTGTTTTTTATAAACACCGCCATTTCACTTATTTAGTAGCAAGTCTCTGGCAGCAACTTGTAACTTAATTGGAGCACATTTATTAAATCTTGAACACTTTTTTTGATCATATAAACGCACACATCAGTGTAGCTTGTTTAAAAAAAAAACACTTATAAGCAACCATCAATAACAATAAACTTATTTGTTGACCATTAATTTTTTCATCTGTACTTCTTCTGATAGTTTTGTCATTTTTCATTTCATATAAACTCGAATTTTCACCATAGAAGAACTACTTTTATGATTGCACTTTTTCTGACAGATAAAAAGATTGCCGCAATTTTCCGCCGTAACAACACTAGCGAACCTAGCGGATTTTTGCCCTAAGTACGACCGGTTTTGGTATGTTTTTTTCAGGGAGTTGAAACACCTTTATAGTACGCCGTGCACTGGATGTCCGAATACAGATATGGACGTTCTGACCCTCAAATGGATCTAAAGTGGACGTCCAATGTGTGCTGTTTGGGTAGCTTCTATTTGTGAATTAAATGAATGGCATTCACTTATTATTTTCAACATTTTCCCTGATTACAGGATAATAACATGAGAAAAACGAAAATTTTCCCTATATTTCAATTATCCCGACAAGTGGTTGAAAAATAATTTTATTGTATGATTTTCTAAATTTGCCTAGGTCCACGTTAATAGCTCTTTTAACTTATTAGGCGATTTGGATCAAATTTGGGACAAACGTACTAGACATGATTTCAAATTGACACTTTAACAAAATAGCCGACTTCCAGTTTAATATTTAAAATAGATCACCCTGATATTTTATATTTTTTGGAATCTACGGGTCAAACTAAATATGACAGTTTTGCCAAATTTTTATTTTGCAAGGTGAATAAGGCATTTCGTAATTGGTTACATAAATAGCTATTTTTCTGCAATTTACAGGTCACACGAAGCAACTGAAATTTTGTACGGTCAATATATCTGTTATTTTTGAGTAATTACCTGAAAAAATGGTATTTTTTCGTCGGTTAATTTGTAATCTTTCTTTTTCGAATTTGTTGGAAAAATTTGTTAAAAAAGTTATTGAGATACAAGCAAGTGTTCATTTAAATATTTTAAATGTAAATCATTTTGTTTCAGGTTACATAATAAATCAAGAATTTATAAAAATTTTGGAAAGTACTAAACTACCATATTTAAAAACCAGCTTGTTGAATTTTGACGGGACAAAAATAGTACTAGAAGGCAATAAAATTAGTCAAAAGAAATTGTTCTATACGATATCTGAAAATGATTTTTGCGAAGAGGAGATCTATTATGAAAGAAAAGATGGATTCAAATGTATCTTACATAGAACAGCAACCAAAACTGTTCAATATCCAGATGGGACTAGAATTACAACCAATGTATTAGTAGCAACCGAACTTGTAGACGGATACGTGTATATCAGTTTGTTTTACAAGTACGAACATCCTCACTACGCTACTGTTTCTTACAGTGATGGTGATCTCTTACAAGTAATATTAGACAATTTAGTGATTGAGAAATCCAAAGATAACTTGTGTACTCTACGAATCGATCCTGAGGCTAAATGTACCATTGATACCGAATGCGTTACATTCGAAAAAACTTGTAAGAAATGCTGTCTTCCATTCAAGTGCACATTCGATATTAGCCCTTTTCACAACAACTTTTTTGAATTTGCGAAACAATTCGTTCATGCTGAAGATAGTTACTTGAAACACTTTTTCGTGGATTATTCTGGTATCTGTAGAGTAAACAGAAACTACATTGTAGGACCGGTGAACGCTTCTGACTGTAATCATGTTGAAAGTAACGCGTACAAAAAATTATACGCTATCAAAAAAACAATGTCCGGAGAAGAATTTTTCACCGATAATATGGTTAACAGTTATATAGAGCAGCACCGTGAAAAAGAAAACATTACTGTAGTTAAAACTGGAAAGGCCCAGCCCATAATAAGATTCCAATACAATTATTATCAACCTTTTACAGAACGTTTGTTAACTAAATCCGTGATAAATAATCCCATAACTTTGACGAAATATAATACAAAACTGGAAAAAAATTTGTATTATAGTACTATAAAAGTACTGAGCGAAATTATCAACGCAAAAAAGATACAAATTTTGCTCTCTTTTCTAATCCAACAACTCTACCAAATAGACATTGATGACAACACCCTAAAGCTCATTCAGTGGCTTGCAGACAAAAAAGAAGACGAAGCGGAATTGAAAAGGCTGGAATCGGAAATGAAAAAAGAAAATTTAAAGGCCGAACAAGCGAAATATTGTATATGTATAAAAGATAAAAGAACATTCGCTAGAAAAATTATGCAATGGGGAGAAGAGTTCAAGAGGCTCAAAAAAATATTGAAGGAAGGAAAAATACCAATGTATTTTGATTCTGAATTTTGTCAAAAAATTAAGAGAAGATAAAAAAGTACTTAAACAGTAGCAATACCAATTTAAATTCTAATACAAAATCAGAATGGTTTTTTTTTGTTTTATTTTTGGGGGCCCTTTCTTAGTAAAAAATTCACATTTGAGAAAAGCTCCTTTAGTAAAATGTTATACTGCAGTATTTCGGGCTGGCCCTAGACATTTTGGCGTTCCGGGCAAAACCTTAATTTTGTGCCCGCCTCCTTCCCTCGTTTTTTTAAGTACATCTCATGCGACCATATCAGAAAGTCAAGAAAACATTGAAAAAAAAAAAATAAAAAAAATGTTTTATTAAAAACTCAATCATCAGATAACAAGATAATTAATTTAGCACTTAAGACAAAATAACAAAAATTAAAATGTAGTAATGCTAACTAAACTAATATCTCATATAAATAAATTCTAACTAACCAAAGTAATTAAAATGCCCTTTTTCTAACTTTTCTTTCGGCAAATTCACGAACCAGTGATTTCAAGTCTAATTTGTCAATAATTTGGTGTTCTATAGCTATTATTGCCAATCCATTGAGACGATTTTGCGTCTGCATCGTTCTGAAAAGCTTCTTTCCCCTGAAGCCACAGTGACTGGCAATGTAAGAAGGATTCTTAATGCTATGCTGAAGTTTGGTGCAAATTTAAGTGTAGCGATAAACTTGAGAACTTCAACAGGGGTTTCCTTTTTTGTTAATAATGACGAAACAATACTCATTTCATGGGCTAGTTCCAGGGCGTTAAGATCGCTTGAATTTCCATCAGTTAAAACTACTTCCAAATCTTTGCAATGAGCCAGTAGCTCATTTCTGGGCATTTTTTAGACCAAAAATATTATGCAAAAAGCTGAAATAATTACTGTAAGTATTTAGCAAATTATATCTGGTTTCCAAGGCATTTATTGCTTGATCTGTAGTGTGAAAAAAAATCTATTTTATATTTTTGTTTGAGGTCTTGAACGGGTTCATCCAGGCCCTCATACAAAAACGTTCTTGTTTTGCTTCTGACACGATGACGTGGTGTGGTTGTTTCGAAATTAGCTTCCACGTCAATCTCTTAAGCAAGCTCGGTTACTTCTAAAATGATGCTTTCAAAAGCTTCATCTGATCTCAGGTTTTCAAAGAAGAGTTTGCAGTTGCTAAGCATATCAATAGCTTGTGACATATTAAAATTTACAGTTTGCAAAAGTTTGCTGATGGGGTTAATATGACTCAAAATTTTGTATCAGAACACAACAGAGCATATAAATTTGAACTACTTTAAATTATTTAATAATCCGCTAGCTTCGTCTCTGATCATATTATCGAATTCTGAATCTTCATATATGCTTTACAAAGCATCGTGAATTGGACCAATTTGAAACCGCAGGCCTTTTACCGAGTCGACTCGACTTTCCTATCGCGTATCACTCAATGGTTTTAGGGTGTAAAGTATCAATATATTTCAGTAATATTGCCCAACGACAGCGCAACGGCACCGACAGCTACTGTCGCTTCTCCTTGATCGGTATTCTCGGGTTAATACCCAGCCGTTTAGCGCTTAAAGTTAACTGCTGATGTCTGGTGAACGTACCCAATTTTTTCCAGTCGTGTCTTTGTCGTTTTGGATTTTTGGCTGTTTTTAGCGAATATTCTGATAACTTTTACGTTTTTTTAGTGGTTTATGTTTAGTTTTTGTTGATGTTTTTAATTGTGGAGTTGTTAATTTAAGACTTTATTGTACATATTAAGTAGGTTTACAAACAATGCCGCGTCAAAGAGGAGGAGAATATACTTGTATTTATCGTGGATATACCTCAAGAACAGGTGGCAAAGAAGCATTGTTCACTCGTGTGAAAGATCCAGTGAGATAGGTATAAAACCTTGAGGGTGAAATAGGAATTGACCTTGCCATAACATGGTATCTAGTACAATGATTGTATGTATTTTTCAGACTTGAATTGTGGCTTAAGGCAGCAAATAGAGAGAACTTATTGGGAAAGGGTGTTGAACACTTAAGTAAAAATTACAAAATTTGTGAATTACACTTCCAGGATAAATTCGTTTATCAGTCAGTAACAAGATTATTTGCAAATGCATTCCCAACAGTATTTCCCCATTCAGAACCTACGAAAAGAGTCACTTTTTTGCAAGGTAAATAAATACAATTTATAGTTAAATGTTAAAAAAGTTTGCTACTTGTCTTGTCATTTTTTAACCGACTTCAAAAAAGGAGGAGGTTATCAATTCGTCGCGATATTTTTTTTTTATGTATGTTCAGCGATTATTCTTTAACACGGTGTCCGATTTCAATGATTCTTTTTTATTAGAAAGGGGATATTTCAGGGGTGGTCCCATATAAATTTAGTCAAAATCTAATAATTGGGTCTATGAGAAAATCCTCAAACTCTTCATTTTTTATGTATGTTTAGCGATAATGCTTTACCACCTTGTCCGATTTATATGATTCTTTTTTTGTTAGTAAGGGGGTACCTCAGGAGTGGTCCCATATAAACTTGGTTAAGATGTGGTGATGGCATCTGCACGTTTTTGAAGTCGGTTTTTTTAAATTTTAATTTCTAATACTTGTTTACATTACATTTAGTAGTTTAAAAAATAAAATGATAAGTCCTAATAATCTTAGAATATCAACCCATTTTGTAGAACTACCTCGGAGGTAAACTGCACTATGTCGACATACAACAACTTATGCAAATTAAAATAAAGTACTTTTAGTAGTTAGGTTAGTAAAAAATATAAACATTGTGACAATAAATGTGTGTCTAAATGCATATCTAGTTGAAATGTAATAATTTAACAACATTTAATCTGCTGTACTAAAAAGTTGACTAAAATGACAGTGCAGCTTACCTCCTAGGCACAGAAATATATTCACATTTTATAAAATTATTTTAAATTTCATCTGCCTAAAAAGTGTGACTCAAACATTTAATTCTGATGAATGATGCACCTTCTTGACACTAGTTGACCTGATAAAAATTTGGTTTCTCTTTCTTTTTTTTAGAGGAATTTGTTGTTCATGGCGAAGAAGGCACAGACAACTTGTGTCTACCCTCAACTTCAGCAGAAGTAGAATTTATTGAACAAGTGCATAGTCAACCATCTGTTTCTCTACCTTGTGTAGCAGCACAAATTCAAACGAGTAATGTGTTATTGTCAAACACTCCAAGAAAGCAGAGACTACGACTGAAGATAGCAACGTTGATAAAACGTTTGTTTGGTGCAAAAAGAAGAAAAATAATTACTCATTATTTATTATTTTTTTATAAGTACCGTTTATATATAATTATTCTATATTTTTGTTGTATATTAGGATATAGCTATTTTAATAAAGCTACTTACTTATCCATGTATTATAAATTAGGCTTGCTCTATAAATCTGTGCAAACAATTTTAATTATTTTAATTTTCAAACAATTCTATTTTAATAAAATACATGCACTAGATTGTAAACTTATCAATTGCATAAATACACGTTTTTATATTTTTCTTTTTTTTTTATTTATAAAATTCCTAAAATACGCTTTATCTAATGATTTTTTAACAATGATCCCAATTGATTTATACTTATGGATCATAAATGACTGGTGAGATTTGTAGCACAATATTAATAGTTTATTATGACAAGGTAAAATAAACTATTGTTTAAAACTTTATAATTTTTATTTTTGAAACCTCTGTCGGAAGTTCTACAAATCAAAAAATAATTTACTTAAATCGAGAATAGATTCAAATACATTCATGCAAATTTTCATAAAATATGACGCATAATTATGTAAAAGAGAAATGTAGTTTTCGCAGTGTAGGTTCAGTGAATAGCCAGGTTCGCGTGTACTGTGAATAATTACCTTTTTGTCAGAGTATCTCTGTGGTGGAACTCAAGGTCAAATATTTCTATCCCTTTAACTTCAAAGTTCCGACCATTACTTTCTTTTCTGTATTGTTTCTTTCTTCTGTGCTATTACTGAGTATAATAATGTCATGTGTAACGAAAAAACGCATCTGCTCTATTATTGTTACTTTTTGAAAATAGATATAGATATATCAATGAATGGTTTTTTTTATGTTTCCTAAAAAGGTTTTTAATCTTCGTGATGTAGGTATACAGAACACAGTGAGATGATGCAGCCCCTATAGTTATACCGGGTGTTCAAATTAAAGCGTTACAGCTTTATACCGCTTTTTATAAAAAAAAACGTTTCAGACGATTATGGACCTTATCATACGACAGTTGTTTATGTAAACAAGGCACATACATTGATTTTCTCTTACTATACGGAGAATGGTCGCACTGCGCAGCTTTCTGAGTACCTTTTAAAAAGAGATAGAAAACTCCGCCATTTTGAACCCTTATTACGTGTTGCCTACATCTTGGCGCAATATTTTTAATAGGTGCGTTTTAATTATCCGCTTCTGCTTCGGATTTGTCGGTTTTCTTGTTTTAATCTGACAGGTTAAAACGACTAAACCGACAATTCCAGAAGCAGAAGCGGATGATTAAAACGCACCTGATATTTTGCTTGCTGCTGTCAGTGTCAGTGAATATTATTTTTGAAGTCACAGTTTATTGCTAAAGAATCAGTTAACTCACTCGGACCAGTTGAAAGTTCCAAAATAACATCCACTCCAGGGATACAAATTCAGGATATGTAGAAGACTGCTGTTTTATTATAGGTGGTTGTCATTTATTGTATTATCCGAGTTGCACAGTGTATAAACTGAAACATTGAGATCAAAAGTGCCGACGCAGAGTGAGCGATCTGATTCTTTAGCTGTAAACTGTATCACAGGGTTCAAAATGGCCGCGCCCTATGTTGGGCGTGTCGGACCTATGAAGACTAGAGGTAAGGAGGCGAATCGGCATGCTCAAAATACGGTCCCAAAATCACACGTCAATTGAGCTTTTACATAATACATAATTTTGTCAAAATAAAAAAAATAAACTTGTTTACAGCTAAATAAAGCACAGAACATACTGTTGTATTTATTTCTAAATAAGTCTTGCATGTTTTAATTGTTAAATTATTTAATTTTATCTATATAAAATACAATTTTGTTATGTATGACCAAATTCGAAAAGGTTTCTTAATTGCTGAAATTTTGTGGCAAATTTTTTTGTGAATTGAACCAATATATAGTTTTAAGAGTAAAATAAAATACAGTTAACAGATTTTTTATTGTTGTAATACAAGTATAAAGGGAGATTTGGGAATGTACATGGTATTACCTCATCCTTTAATTTCAGCTGTCCCCTTTTTATTTTGCTAACAGTACCATTAGTTAAAATAGTCTCATCAAATTTTAAAATATCATCTTCTAAAAAGTGTAGCTCGCAAACAGAATCATAACTAGACAGTACTTTATCAGCCCTAGGAATCAAATGCTGCCATTATTCTAAACGTTTAGGATCCTATAAAAAATATTTGCAATGACTAAATTGGAGTTCAATAAAGAAAAATAACAGTAGTAACTCTTCATTTAACATCAAAAAACATAAAAAAGCAAATTTTTTTTTCTAGTAAATTAAATTTATTATTACCTACGTGTTGCCTACATCTTGGCGCAATATTTTTAATAGGTGCGTTTTAATCATCCGCTTCTGCTTCGGAATTGTGGTTTTCTTGTTTTAATCTGACAGGTTAGAACGACGGAAGGTGTACCAATAAAAGCTCCCAGGGGGTCTATTCTCGACTTGTAGGAACGTTTCCCTATAGGAATTTGTGACACTTTCCTATATGTAGGGAAATGTCATAAATTTTCTATGTATAGAAAAATGTCAAAAATTCCTATAGGAAAAAATAGATATTTTAATTCTGTAAAAGTCAGTTTGCATAGCACTAGGAAAGCTTCAGTTTTAGATATAAATTGATTTTAAATAGGTCAATATGTAGATGGCGCTACGATGGGAGGAGCTTTCTTGTGTAGCGCATCTTGTAAAAATCAAATATTTTATCTGCCGCTAATATTTGTCAACATAGCCAGGACCGTGTGACAGAAATAGTATGCAACTGATTTCTCTATATTCGCCGTTATTTTTCTAAAATGTGTTATAATATCTCTTTTATTAATTATAATTATTTACGGTGGGCGGTAGAAGTTTGTATGGACCACGTCAGCAAAGTATCTTTATCGTACACGCATGTTACTCGCCTTGCTCGCTTTTCTCGCTCGAATCATAATCTCAGACTGATTCGATAAAGGATCACTTTGCTGACTAGGTACATAATTAACTATTATTTTGTTAAAAAAAATTCAATTACGTCCTTTCAAAAAAATACAACCATAAGTCACTATTAATAATAAGTAATAACACAATTAATGTTAGAATTTAGAATTTATTAGATAATCATTTTTTCAAGTAAACTAATCTGTAAAGTTCAAAATTTTGTCTTGCAAATTTTTGTTCGATTTCTTCAAAAAATTCTGAAACGCTGTAGAACTACTGACCATCTTCACTGAGGGGATATTATCGAGAGATTCTTGCGAAGAAGAGTATTCATCTTTTTCATCTTTTTCTATCTCAAACACCTTTCCTTTTATTAATTCAGTTAGTGTTTGATTACTTTCGTTGGATACCTGAAACAATTTATACTGTTCAAGACATTAACAACTGATTATTTTACTCACTATGTGTAAAACTGCTAGAACAGTGTAATCAAAAATAATATAGTAACCATGGAAAATTTGACTATTGTTAAGTTTGTTGAAATATTAGAGTAGGACAATGTTTAATGAGAAGCGTGCTACCCATTAATCTGAGAAGTAGCTTTTCTTTATCACTTGCTCTTGAATTTTCTTCCTTAACTATTACAAACGTGCCTAAGTTTTTTCCTCGTATAATCTTGTTCCCTAAGAAGTATCTACTAATAAATGCTCATACCACAAACTTAACATAACCTATTATAATATAATGGGTCGTATGATTGAACGTTTACGTTATCCGTAACATACATGTTAGGCCGAGTTTTAACAGTAACAAGGCAAGTTCGTACGATGGAAAACTTTTTCCAACACATTACTGTTATTTTCCGCCTGTTATGTTCTAATTTAACAGGTTTCCATCATAAGAACTTGCCTCGTTACTTTTAAAATCTGGCCTAACATGTACGTTACTAATAACGTAAACGTTCAATCATAGGACCCAATGGGTGCTATGATCGGAAACCGCCGACACGTTAGATACTCGGAAGAGTTCGATGCCGCGAATGACAAACTCGTAAAATCCCGACGTGTTAGAACTAATACGTCGGCGATTTATGAAATAAGAAATGTTTGTTTACTGGACATCAATCATCAATCATCACTCATCACTAGACAGTTTAAGTTTTAGTTTCCCTTTTTTATTGCCTAGGTATATGCATATCTATTCAGATTATTTTTTATTTATTTTTCGTGATTTTTTTTTTTTATTTAACAATTAACGTGTCTCAACAGCTATGGTTATTGACACGATACAATGAAATATAATAAACTATAATTTACAAAATACATAATATCATCTTTCTAATAATATCAACTTCCTAAAAAATTAAATTAAATTATACAAGTTGGTGTGCTGCAGAAAGTTTATCAGTCTTGGGTACTGTTCGGGGACTCAAATTAATAAAATTGGTAATAAACAATACGAATTTAGGGACATTATCTAATAATATCCCATAATATAAAGGATTATTGTATAAAAGGAAAAGAATTCTAGGTACACCAAAAAGGGGAAAGCATATATCAGTACAACCTAGGTACAACTGGTCGCAGAAAGCCAACACTGGGAGGAAAGAAGACAATTTGCAGTGGAAGAAAATGAATTAAAATAGAGTAACGAAAGCACCTCATTCGTGGCAAAGATTGTTAAAAATAATGTGCGATTAGGAGGTGATAAGTAAAAAAAAATTAAACTTAATCAAAGAAGTAGTTTAAATTAGTATTTATATAGAGGAAGTTGGCAAAATATGGAATACCGTTTTGTTTTTGTACATATTAAATTCAGAATATCTTCTTAACATCCACTTATTTTTTGTATAGATTCTTTACTTCTTTGAAAGCCATAATATATTATTCATAATATTAAATCTATTATACAGGAGCCACAGAAAAATATTCTATAGAAAATTGTATTTTTGTACCTAATACGGAATATGTCCCTACTATGGAACATACGTTTTAAGAAAAAATAAAACAGAAGAACGTATTTAACTCATTTACAAAAATATATTTTTTTCTGTCCCTAAACAGTCGACATGGCACCAACATAAACATTTCTTGCAGTGTATCTACTGTTTACCACTGACTGTGTCTTTCCATTGCAATAGAAACAGGTGGCAAATATTTCCTTCTGTATCTGTAACGTGTGAAGGCTGGGTTACCCCCCACGGCACTTAGGCATCATTAGGCCCATTTTGCATCATCCTAAGATGATAAGCACCTCCAAGCTCGTGAGCCAGTCTACAGATTTAATGTAGTTGATAACGTCGCCAA
This sequence comes from Psylliodes chrysocephalus, assembly GCA_927349885.1. Lineage (NCBI taxonomy): Eukaryota > Metazoa > Arthropoda > Insecta > Coleoptera > Chrysomelidae > Psylliodes > Psylliodes chrysocephalus. The sequence goes on from OV651817.1 coordinate 51,184,427, forward strand.
GAGGTGCTTCTCTTATATCGGCCGGTGTTAGCCGATACTCGCCGAACACAAACTTCTAATAAATGAGAGCGTCGAGCAATCGTAAAGGATATGCTCGATGGTCTCATTTTCTTGTTCGCACCCTCTACAGAGTGCGGATTCTGACAGCTTCATGATATGGAGATGCTTCCGTACTTGGCTATGACCAGTCAGAATGCCTGTGAATAGGCGCAGATTCTGTCTAGTCATAGTCAAGTATGTGTTTGCTGCAGAGTTATCAGGATAACTTTAGAGCTCCATGGCAACTCTGCAGTTTCTTGTTTTATCCCATCTTCCCTTGAATTTCACAAGTGAATGTTCTTTAATTAGGTTTGTCACTACCGATTTTGTCAGGCCAATAGAAGGGCCAGGTCCAAAAAGTATTTGATTGGCTAGTGAATCAGCAAGTGGTTTCCTTTCAATGTGGCGTGACCTTTGATCTATCTTAAGGTGACCACATTGTTGATGGATACTTCGGCCAAAGCTTCGTGGCATTCTAGTACTAACCCTGAGTAAAGTAAATTCGTGGTCTCTTCAGGGTGAGTAGTGCTTATCTGCTATCTGTATAGATGAGCATATTCCTGCATTTACTTATGAATTTTAAATTGAGAATACTTAACTATTCCATATTAAGTACATTGTCATTTTAATTTTTGGTAACATATTCAAAGATTACTCCCAACACTAGTTTAATTTGTCAAATAGGAATAAAGAGATTAGGTTATGCTCAAACACATGTTCTGTATAAAAAGTTGGTAGTTGATACTCCCCTTGTGCACTAATATTATTAATACACAGCTGTAAAATATTCGATATTAGGAAAAAATTAGAAAAACGGCATACGTTGCATTTATTGGGGGAAATGTGATATCCTAAACTGCATTTGGATGCTATTTACGCGGCGTTACTAAAGCTTGTTTAAATAATTTAATGGTATTCCATTTTAGAAACATATTCTATATTTGACTATACTCATCTACATTAAATGTTCTTTTCCATTAAAATAAAAGATTTTTAAATTTAAAAATATGTATGAGACAATAATTTCAAAAGTATCTACTTTTGCTAAATATGCAATTGACTTTTTTGAATTTGAATTTATTTAACTAATTAAGAGCGCAATTAAACTAATATAAATTTATAATTGTAAATAAATGCATCAATAACTCGTACCATAGAAAAATAAAAACAGGTTTGAATAAATGGCGGGATTTGTTTCCTTGTTGGTAGTTGAACCGTAAGCGCTTAGTGCGCTGCTATCACTAAATTCAAACCCGTTTTAGACCCATAAAAAAATATGTTTTCAAAAATAATGACAAAGAAATCAATAATTTTACTAATTATGTGAATTTACCCCTTTAAATTTCACTTTGCAATAATGTGTGATCAAATACAGTGATAATAGTTAATAAATTTAAAGTTAAAGCTAAATTTAAATATTAGTAGGTGGTGTAAATCTGGCTTTGAAAATAAATTAGGTTATGTTGCTATAAATATGTCAGCCTGATATTAATTTCATTTTCAAATTCAGGTGATATTTTTTTCAAATGTAGGTGAGTAAATTGTATTAAGTGTAAGTTAGATTTAACTAATTTAACTATAGGCAGGTTCTTAAGAAAATCATTAACTTCTGATTCATTTACTTTTAAGCGGCACATACAAGAAACCAAAGGTGTCTGTCTTAAACGCTTGAAAATTTTAAAAACTTTATCTCACTATTATTGGGGGGCGGAGGAAGAATCACTGTTAAGAATTTATAGAGCATTAATCCGATCTAAATTAGATTATGGTAGCCCTGTTTTTATATCTGCATCCAGAACATGCACAAAGCAGTGGATGTTTAAAAAATCTCAGGAGTGGTGGGAAAACTCATCAGGACAGAGACAGGCCAAAAAGTTCTTAAAGGAACCATCGTCTAAACTCACCGAGCATCTACTAAGCCTTAATAGGAAAAATACTAGAATACAAGTAGGTCTATTAACAGGGCATTGTAGGCTTAACAAACATATGTTCAATATCGGTCTTGTGCCGATTCTGTCAAGAAGAACAGGAAACGGCAGAACACGTATTGTGCTACTGCGAAGGTCTAGTAAGACTGAGATTCCTTACACTTGGAGAAGAAAAACCAAGGGCAACTAGCTATACCGGAGAACTACTTCCCAGTCTATGGAGTCTACTACAAAAGACCGCATTAGACAGGGTACTCTAAACAATGATTAAAGGATATCCACAATAGATCTGAAAAGGTCGAGGTGGGGGAGGCCATATGGCCCATAGTCCTAATTAAATCTAATCTAATCTAATCTGCATCCAAAACATATTTACGCACCTTCAACACTATTCATAACTCTGCCTTGCGACTGTGTCTTGGAGCTTTTAGATCCAGCCCAGTGAACAGCCTGTATTGTGAATCCCACGAGCTTCCTTTACATTTCCGCTATCAACTTAATTTGCTTTCTTATTGTACTAGAGTGTCTTCAAACTCTGATAATCCAGTATATAAACTTCTTAATCATTCATTAAACTCTAATGCAAACTCTTCAAAAATTCCTCAACCTGTTCTGCACATCTTAAAGCCTCTTTTAGATAATATCGAATTGTTTAACACCACTCCTATCTCTTTATCTCATACTCCTCCTTGGACTAAAAAATTACCCAATATAGACATTTCATTATCCAAATACAGTAAAGAAAATACTCCCAGTGTACTTTATAAACAATATTTTAGACATATTATCAATACAAATGATTTTAATTCAATTTTATTTACGGATGCTTCCAAAAATGAAAATAGAGTAGGTGGCTCAGTAACAACCGCTGAAGCATTACTGGCAAAATTCAGACTCCCAATCAACTGCAGTATTCACTCAGGAGAACTTTTTAGTATCTCAAAAGCTCTGAAGTAACCAATTGAAGAGCGTCAGAAGGTGGCCATCTGCACTGATTCCCTATCATCAATTCAATCTATCCAGGACATTTTTTCTCAACATCCACTAGTTCAAGATATTCATGAATCTTTTCAAACATTATTAAAAAATGAAATTTGTATTTCAATTATTTGGGTCCCTTCACACGAGGGTATTGAAGGCCGACTATTACGCCAAAAAAGCTATTACAAGTAACATACCTCTAGAAAATATTCAATTATTTAAAGATGTAATAGGCTCTTTTAAAAAATCAATTTGGAATAAGTGGTCGGAATACTGGACAGGATCCAATACCAAATTATATGCAATCAAACCCGATGTCACCTCCTTTAAATTCCCAGCTAATAATAGAAAAAATAAAATTTTAATACGAAGATTACGGATAGGTCATACAAGACTCACCCATGGCTACTTAATGGCATCGGATAATCCACCGTTCTGCCAATATTGCCATAATACTAATCTCACTATAAGTCATATACTGGCAGACTGTCCACAATATGAAGAAACCCGCAAAAGCCTTGGATTGGGAAACTCTTTGAAAGATATCCTTGGAGTCCCCGAACAGTACCCAAGACTGATAAACTTTCTGCAGCACACCAACTTGTATAATTTAATTTAATTTTATTAGAAAGTTGATATTATGTATCTTGTAAATTATAGTTTATTATATTTCATTGTATCGTGTCAATAACCATAGCTGTTGAGACACGTTAATTGTTAAATAAAAAATAAAAAAAAAAAAAATTTAATTGCGGAAGTACCTAAGTATTTTTCTCACAAAACTAACAAGAAAGTTTGTTTTTCCTGCTATTATTACTCTAGAGATAAATGGATCCACATTTTAAACATTTGCGGTCAAAAATATGAAAGGAGTTGTGAGCGAAATGTGTGAAGCCAATTTACAAACAAATATTGTAGAATCCCAGATAGAACCTGATCTTAGTTTTACTCAAAGACCATGATGAAAAAAGGCGAATGATTTGTGCTCAAAAAGTTATTGTTCAATTTTTGGGTGATATTCATTATTATATTTATCAAATAATACCCAAATATGTTCAAAAACTTATATGCTATTTAGGTCAACTTGTTAATTTTTGCATAGTTCACCTATTAAGATCATAAATCAGATGTTTTCTATTATTATTGAAATTTTAATACCTTTTATTGCAAGAAAAATGTAAGAATTTAAAAAGGTTATGACTCGTGTTTATTTTTAATTTTAAGATACACACTGCACCTTTATTTTTGTTTTGTTTTAGATATATTCCCGGGTATGGAGATTTTTGGAATGAGCATAAATGTGTTTCTTAATTAGGGTGAGTTTCAAAGCCCACCTGTATTGAAGCTGGAGGCTTATTGTAACCGAAATAGGCATTACAACTATTCTAGATTGAAATAGATGGAAAAAGCCTTAAAGGGACAATAAGTATAAGAATATTAGAATTAGAATGATTTGTCCTTGGATTAATAAGGGATATTTAAAACATTAAAACAATTGTGTTTATAAATTAACTACTTTGACTTTTTATAAAAACTATATCCGGTTTTTTTAATAATAAAAACATTGTCATGTGCTATGCTGGTTATCATATTATATTTTTATTTTTCAGTAATTTAGTGTGTGATATAGTGCTTGTTATGTTCAAAATATGCAGTTAGAAGATAATGAGACACATGTAATTACATGGTAATTCTAAATAAATTAAACTTGTTAAAAATGTGTTTTATTTTTCAACTAATTTTCTTTTTCAGTTAAAACTGGTGACATTTTCCATTTTTCAACATTTACCTACAACAAAAATTCACTAATCTTATTGTTTGTTTAGTAGTTGTAAGTAAAAGTTGTCAAATAGGAAAATGTTACTTTAAATTGCTTCAACTATCTAAATTATCAAGCCCGCCAATTTTAAAATCGCTTTAATTAGTAGTGTTCTACTTTATCGACTGAAACTGACAGGTGTAGTTCAACCGTAAGCGCTTAGCGCGCTACTGTCGAGGTCAAGCAAACTTGTTACCAACTATATACATGGAATCCGACCCCCTTGACTCGTAATCGTAAATCGCCGACGTATTAGTCTTACACGTCGAGATTTTACGAGGCTGTTATTCTCGATGCCGAACTGATGCGAGTCGGGGTTTTCCGAATATGCGGACGGGGCTCGTGTATCCACAACTGAAAAAACTTTTGTCCCGTAACCACGAAGATCTCATCCGAGCCACGGTAGACCATAAGGTAAATCCAATTTTCATTTAAAAAGAAATCGTGATAGTGTATTTACGGCAATGGTATTGCCAGTGGCGAGGATTTTACTCGATTTTCGGGTTTTCTTACCAAACCTAGGAACTGTCCATAAATTGACACTTATTCACTAAACATTATAGCGTTATCTACTTAGTAGAATGCTTTGCAAAGTCATGTTCAGGTTTTTCTGATTACGGGTAAACTCGAGTGTTTTAATTAATGTGGATTGTCACCGTTTAATTCTAAATTCTGGGAATAGTGGAACACTGTTGTTAAGTCTTATTGTTTTAGACTTTATTTTAAAACCGGCAACGCCGCACACATATGGCATATTCTTTGCGCTTTGTTCAAAAAGGCATAGGGCACTTGAGATTTTGTATAATAATTAAAGCGAGATGGTGCAACGTTGACCGGCAAAAGGTTCATTCTGTTAGTTTCTATTTTTTCTATTACATTAAATTGGTATAAATACCTACCATAAATCAGTTTTTTTGGGTTATTTAAAGTGCAATCAAACAACTGTTTTGCAAAAAATAGCAACTTCTATTTTGTCCGTCAGAAAAGAAAATCAGTTTATTTTAGCTTTTTCAATTAATAAAATTAGTATGTAATTTTCAACATTACTAACTTATTAAGTGTATGAGAAATAATCACGAATCACTCACTATTGTAACGAAACATGAAAAATGTAATGGTCAACAAATTAAGTTTTTATTATAGAAAACTGAAACGTGAAACGGCTTTTATTAGATTTTGTAACACCAATGTATTACTGGTTGTCTACACTCTGTATTTTTAGTAATTTTATTCATTTCACTACACTCGATCTCGATAATACGTATACGTATCCTTATCTCTCTGATGGAAACGTAGAAATTGATGTAACGTTAAACGTGTAATCTGAAAGAAAACAATAGTTAAAGCAAAAACATTGACGTAAACGTATCTACAACTTTACAACCGTAGGTACTTTTTGAGAAAAGTATTGTTAGTTATGAAGAAAATTTTAGTTTTAGGGGCTTTTAATGACGATGATAATGATTTAGATGATGCTGTAAGATTACAAATTCTACAGGATGTAAAAAATTTAGAAAATAGAGGTGGTGTATATGAGAGATTCAATTTAATTAACCTTGTTTGAAATTGAATGAAAGAGTTTCCTTTGATTGACAATCTGTGTTATTTTTAACAGGTCTGTTATTCTATAAACACACAGAAATAACAACCTGTTCACAAATAACGTGCCTGTTAGTAATAACATTACTTGTCCATCATAACCCCATTAATTAGACTTGCCATATGCCATATGATTCCAAAAAAATAAATAATATTTATTCCAATGGCGTAAAAAATAGGGGGGAAAATTACCAATAACCTTGATAGCCACTGGTAAAAGTTAGTTTATATCAAAATATTACTTTCTTAAAGAGCATATTGGTCACCAAATTTTAAATTAATATTTAAAGGCGTTTATATTGTTTGTATTGTTTATAATAAATAGGTACATGTTGAAAATTATACCCAAGTCCTATTATTCACTTGATAAAAGATAAAATAAACTGAATGTCATGATTACACTTCTGACAGGTTAAAAATATACCACCATTTTTTTCCCGAAAATACCAGATTTTTACCCCTGATACGAACTTTGGCGCAATGATAGATGACAGAGTTCTTAACACATTCTATTATTGTCTACGTTTTTGTGTCATAGGCATCAACTGGTATGGTTATTAGCCTTGTGTTCTGTGTAGGCTTTGTTACTGATTTCCAGTACCACTTTACGAAACTCACTGTTAATTAGAACCCAACAGTAAATATTCGAATTGAGAATCACATCTATGCATTAGAATTTATATTTAATTACCAAAATTAAATAAAAATCCTGTCACCGGCGGGAGTAAGGAAAACTGCTAAAATCGTAAAGGTGCATTTATAAACCGTCAGTTAACAGATTAGAGTGAGATTTCAGAACGTCTGCAACTTTGCAGATCTGCAAATATGGCGGCAACTTTGCAGATCTGCAAATATGGCGGACTTACATGTGCATGTATCAAGTTTTCGTATTCCAAAAAAGTTCTGCAAACTCGCAATATTTATTATGGTTTATTATCCCCAACAATACTAAACCCAAATTCATTACTATGTTTAAAAACTCGATAATCTGACACCATGAACTGTATTCAATCAAAAGAAACAGAAGACTTCATGGTTGTAGGATGTTATTCTAACCTTCTTAAGGGTGGATTTGGATTTAGTGTTGTTAGGGGTAATAAATATTGCGAATTTGCAGATATTTTTTGGATAAGTCCGCCATATTTGCAGATCTGCAACGTTGCCGCCATATTTGCAGATCTGCAAAGTTGCAGACGTTCTGTAATCTCACCCTTAATGGTTAAAATGCACCTAGCGGTTAAAATTCTCAACAGTACTGGTTTTCGGGAGTATTCAAATTCCCAGACATCTTGAAAATGACTAAAATGATTCAAATGAAGAGATAAATCTCTAATCGCAAACTTTTATTGCTAATGTTTTTCGGCCATTCAACCACAGAATTATTTCCAAAAGTAACTTTTCATAAAAAAAGTTGTTTATTGATTAAATAATTTAACTCTGCCAACGAATCAATCTACGTCGCATACCACTTTTTCTTCCACAGCTTCAAGCAAATCTGGCTTACTATCTGTCAAATGAACCTAAAATAATGAACAAGTATAATTCCAAAATCTATAAACTTTTATTCTTCTTCTATATTAAATTAGTTCTAAAATAATTTCTGTGTTCACTGGCCAAACTTGGTTGTAATTCAAAAATACAATAGTTATTTAGTGGTTACTCTCATCTGAAGTATTTATGTATAGTTACGTCTTAAATTACTTACCCGGCTTGTTTGATTGCTAAGACTAGGAAGGTATGGATTGATTTTGTTTGACCGATATTGTAACCTTGGGCTACTATTGAAACTGGTACTGCTCGAAAAACCGAAGTCATATACATCGTTATCATCGTTGACTTTGGTTTTAATATCTGATTCGTCAAGGCAAAGGCTTAATTCAGACTGAAAACAAAGTGAGAAAATTTAATACATTCAGGTGCATATACCTACTTGTATGTAGCTCATTTTCTAAACTATATGGGAATATTCTTAAATTTTATTTTCCAGAAAAACCAATTTTTTTTTATTATATTACAGTTCATCAAATTTCTAGAGGTGTTCGACGCCCAGACAGAACGCGCTACGTGTGACTAAGATAGCTATTGTACAGTCTGCTAAACAAGTTATTTTAAATAGTTTTTAATATTTTTAGGTAATTAAATTTTAAAAGCGTGGAATAGTTTAGGGATTAAATTGGTCTGATTGGACTTTCTTAGAACGTTTTTAAAAGCAGCTAAAGATAGTATGTATAATTGAAAATAATTATTATGCCATAAAAGGTGTTTTGGAATTCCTTCAACCTTTTGAAATTGAGTCAGAAAATATAAATTTTATAGGATAGCGGAAAATACCTATAATTTTTTTGTAGGCCTTTGTAAATCGTGGAAATAGTTTATATTTTATTTCTACCTTATTAAGGAAAATGGTACCTATTATTAATAACGGTTGTTTCTGAAACATTACTAAAATTTTCGAAATTTTGTTTTTCTACAAAATAATAAACTATACTATTTAGAAAAAAATTTATTTCTCTTATAATTTTATAAAAAATAACAGGGGAATATTTACATTTCTTGATCTATTAAACAAAACGATAAATTATCTCGACGAATGACACCATGTTCTAGTACGGAAGCTAGCTTTACATTTTTGTTGGTGGTTTCATGGGTTTCATATCAATTTTTTGTAATTGTAGTTTACACGTACATATACCTCTTAACACTTGTTTGCTTTATTAAAAAAGTGTGTTGTTGTGATTTACGTCGAAATAAGTCAAAAACAACTTGAAACCCCATATAAAATCAAAAAGAAGAAACGGAAAAAAATTGAGCCTGTAAATAGCTATCTAATAATAAAAACATAAAATTTGATTCTTGTGCATCTTCGTTGTAAAAATAGATAATACTTTTTTGATCTTAGGTACAGATATAATTTTAATGGTCTTCCGAAAAACGTTCTTCAGTTTCCATATCAGATTCAAAATCAGTCTCACTGTCACTGTTTAAGTTAATTATAAATCTATCAGTTGCCTCATCCAAAGTAAATTCTCTGTCATAAGATTTAGATTCCCACATTTTAGCATTATTACAACGAGATTGCCACTCCTCTTTACAAAACGTATCAAAAAAGTCTTCACACAACAGTTGTACGTCATGCCTCTTAAATGTAGTGTTGTTACTAGCTACATATTGTTTCAATGATGCCCACACTAATTCGATCGGATTAAGATCGGGATAATACGGTGGCAAACGCAAACAACTAAAACCATGTTCATTTATCATTTCTTCAATTGCATACCTCTTAAATCGTGACTTATGCAATAGCACTAAACTGTATAATTGCGTTTTGAGCATATCCTCTTCGTAAGCAATATTATGATTCCTTAACCAATCCTGCATGTCAGCTTTTTTAGAAGTTGACGTTGGTGCTTTATTTACCTGGACATTATGGTAAGGAGCATTATCAACAATAATGACGCTTCTTGGAGGGAGGTTCGGAAACAGCTTTTCTTTCAACCATATAGAAAAATTATTAAAATTCATTTCATCGTGGTAGTCTCCACTTTTGGTTCCAGATTTGAAAATTAACCGGGCATTCGGAATAAAGCCCACTTCACCTCCTGCATGGACAATAATTAGTCTATCACCTTTATTAATTGGTATCTTTAATCCCTCATTTGAATTATCACTCCAAGCTTTCTGGTGTGTGTGGGAGGCATGAATGTATGTTTCATCTAAGTAGACAATTGGACGGCCCTCTGCTCGATAACTTTTTAAACGAATCAGATAGTCTAAACGTAGCTTTTGAATATCAAACCTTTCCATTAATATTTTTCTGTTTGTTTTTGTTTTCCTCCAACGAAATCCTAGCGACTTTATTATTTTTCTTAAACTTTCATAGCTTCCTTTGTACCCTGTAGCTTCTCTAAATTTAGTCAGAATTGTTTTTAATGTTGGAACAATATTTTCCGAGATTAACATGAACAGAATAATTCTTCATCTATATCATTAACTGTTTTTGGTTTTTTAATGGTTTTTCTTGGTGATGAAAATTCCGATATCTCACGGTTATCGATTCTTTTTCTCTCCAGAAATGCGGACGACAGTGTTTTAATATACTCTTGTGGCTGCAGCAACACGATCATTTACATTTTTAAATGGTATTGAAGGTGAATTAAAGTTTCCTTCTCTTCTCATAAACTCTATAATATTGGCTATTATTTCGCGAGATTGACTGTTAATCACGCGGCCTCTTAATTTGCTATTAAACTCCATACTTAGGTTCTATTAAACTGTAATGAGCAAAAAACACAAACGAAAATAAAAGAAATGTTTCAGCGAAATTTACATCTGACATTTACGTCTGAATAAAATAGTGAAATACTTGATGCGCAGAGTGTACTTTCATTGCGAAAATCCGTCGGCCCCGCCAACCGATGCCTCTCAGTAGTGCTTTCTCTTTCTAGCCGTCGAAAGCCTCTAGAAATTTGATGAACTGTAGTCAACTATTAGTATTAGTTTTTGCATACAGTATTTTATTTGTGGTGAGTACATAATTAGAGAATTTAGCTGACGTGTCTGACTTTGTAGAACAAGCCTATATAGACTGATTTCGGAAGCCATTAGAAATAAATATTAAACCGCGAATTCCAAATTTGGTGTGTAGAAGCTGTATCTAGTCTGAGTTTATGAGGACATAAAAAGACGCACTTTTAAGTACAAAGGTCCAACTATCTGGCGTAAATCATTAAATCATCACGATGACCGTTATTGTTGTGTTGTAAATGTTTAAATTTTAGATTAAAATCTTAAATTCAAACATAATTTTGTGTAGACCACCCATGTTTAATTCATTTGAGTTAAGCTCGTACATTTAAAAAATGTTTATCTTTGAAATAGCTTATCTCGGTCTACCCATACATTTAAAAAATGCATATTTCCCATCAAACAAACAGCGACTTTAGACAGCCTCACTCAGCCCTAAATATAATAAAAGTTAAATATATTGCCCTCTTGACGCGTGCCAAAGGTCACATATGCACATATGAACAGAATTCTGCCACGTTTCTTCATACGCATTATCTCGTATTATAACCTGCATATTCTTAATGCAGCCCATGTGCTTTTTCGAAGATGCGCCACCTACTAGAAAACCTGTTCGAACATGGGGAGAGAGATGGAGAATCGCGATACGGTTATCGAGCGTACGTTAATTGACATTTTGAAAAGGTAATTATCCTTTCCTAAATTGTTTTATTCATTTTGAACTGTTTTTTCAGTTTGTAATATTGTGCAACGGTATTGCTTGATAAATTTACATTTTGTACTATTTAGTGCCGTTTTCACAATACCCAATTGCCCACCTTTCCGCTGAATCTCACAAATCACCGTCTCTGTAATCACGCATAATCCTCAACCTAACTTATAGGAAGTTAAAATAATTGCTCTCGCTCCCTCTCATCGAATTTAAAAGATAATTCATTGGAATATTCCAGACACTAGCAACGCCACGCCCACTCACACAAGAATCAACTAGAAATTTTCGCCGCTTTCATCACTTCCACGGCAGCCGTTCAACAGAAAGTTGTCGTGAAATCGACATCCTATCGAAGTTCAGTTAACCTAAAAGTACTAACATCTAGTTTCCATGTAATCCGTTAATCAAACGCTATCTAAAGTGTCTTACCCTGTAAATAATCTCCGAGGTGACACTTAGTTAAGTCATGTAGTAAATTTTAGAAAGATATGAGAGCCTTATTGTGTATGTATATAAAAAGTTATTTGTTTCGTGTTTCCAATGATGGAATAAACAGTGTATTTGTTAGTCAGAGTTGAATTTAGTTAGATGCAACGAATTTCCCTTCCAAAGTTGAATTAGAGTTTCATCTGTCCAGGGTAAACCTAAAGAATTTTTAAGTTCATAAAATTAAAGTCTGCCATTAGACAGCGAATATTATCGATATTAATCCCAAAAATCGTTTAAAATGGATTTTTCCTAGCTTAAAATATGTTCTAGTTATGAATTAGTATCACAACTCAGTGTATCTATCTAAAAATCTCAAGAACGTTGAGAAGACAAAAGAAAATTATGATGGTAAGGCTAATAACTTTAAATGCCGTTTAGAACCTATAATCAAAATGGTCAAGATAACTTGATCAAAGATCTTGGATTGTCTTAAAAAGCATCAGAACTTCTAGCTTCTCGGTTGAGAGAAATAAATCTAGTAATACCAAACATAAATGTCTCAGTTCTGTATTTCTTGCTACAATAAAATTACAAAACTATGATTCAAATGATTGCCGTTTATTTATAGACTCATCGAAATGTAGTCTTAAATGTGAACTCTTGCATAATGGCAATACACTGCCTATTGCACATTCAAAAAGAATACAATATTCTTAGTTTAGGAAAAAATAAAATCAATTTCCATTTTTATAAGCTGTTTTATATGCTAAGAAAAATTATGGGGAATGTTTGATTACAAAAATGTTTCCAACATTGAGCACTGAAAAGACAAGAGCCAGGATTTTTGATGGTGCTCAGATAAGAATATTAACAAATGATTCAAAATTCACTAACTGCATGACATAAGTTGAAGAATCTACAAGGAATGAGTTTATATAGGTACTAAAAAATGTCTTGGGAAATAAAAAGTCGGCCGATTACCATCAACATATTGAGCAACTAATGCTACAAAATGAGCATTAAACTGCATTTTAGCTTCAGCTATTTGGTTCGTTTTATTGAAAATCTGGATGATTTATTCAAAGAGCAAGGAGGGCGATTCCATCAGGATAATATCATTATGGAAGAATGATACCACGGGTACTGGAATACAAATATGATGGCTGATTACTGCTGGAATATTTAGCTTACGCAAGAAAGTTCTATTTTATTTTTTGTACGGTCCACAGAAGTGGTAATTGTATTTGATAATTTTTTTATTTACTAATGTACCAAGGCGCATTGACAATATTCCTAATTACTTTACTATGGAATCTCTGGATTATTGAAATGTTATTATTGATGGCATAAACCCCAGAGCTGAATGCCATAAGTCCACACTGATTGAAGGATTTTTTTTATTATACAAGGTGTTTCAAAAAGATTGGTCATAAATTATACCACGTATTCTTGGGTCAAAAATAGGTCGATTAAACCGTACTTATATACAAAAGTGCACCCAAAAATAGTATAAGATAAAAATTTAAACGATTTTTTTTAACGTTGCTCTTAAACCGTTTGACATTTTTTCATACATTTTATATGACGTGTTGGAATACCATGACTAACAAAATCGAGGTAGAGGCAATATTTTTTTTTTATTTTTATAGGATTTTGGAGGGTGTCACCGCCCCTTTCTCTACTCAACTTTTTTGTAATATAAAATTTTATTAAAAATCGAACGCTACTAATGCAACATCTATATGGAAACTTTTTTGTCTCTTAGTATTTGTTTGTAAAATGTTTGGTTTAGATGATACAGCCACTTAAAATGACATCTTAAAAATATTCAATGTAAATTATACGTATGCAAAAATATCAAAATTCGATTTTCATTGTTAAAACTATGTATACAGGAGGAGAATGTAATTTTGAACACCTGTTGAATTAAATTTTTTATTTTGATGACATTAGTTTGTAATTTAAAAATAAACATGATGTTGATATTTTTCATACGTAGAATTTCCATTGAATATTTTTAAGTTGTCATTTCAAATGGCTGTATCGTCTAAAATAAACTTTTTACAAACAAATACTAAGAGACAAAAACATTTCCAAATGGATGTTGCATTCTAGTGGCGTTTCATTTGTAATTAAATTTTATACTACAAAAAAGTTGAGTGGAGAAAATAGAGGTGACCCCCTCCAAAAAACCTATAAAAATCAAGAAAAAAATATTGCCTCTTCCTCGGTATTATTAATCATGGTATTTAACACGTCATATAAAATTTCATGAAAAAAGGCCAAACGGTTTAAGAGCAACGTTAAAAAAATTAATTTAAATTTTTATCTTATACACCCTGTAACTATTTTTGGGTGCACTTTTGTATATAGGTAAGTACGGTTTAATCGACCTATTTTTGACCCAAAAATATGTGGTATAATTTATGACCAATCTTTTTGAAACACCCTGTATATAATTTACAATCTGCTTCAGAGAAGCTATAAGTAAATAAGATGAATGAATGACATCTAAAAGTAGTTGTCCAGCGACAACGCTTCGACTTAAATTACATAAAATAATTTGAATTGTTTAACTTATTCAAGTTCATCGGTTGACCATCGTCTTTTTAGTCTTCTTGTAATATTTATAGGAACGAACGTATAGTTATCTGACTTGTTCAGTTGGATGGTCTTCTAAGTGTTGTAGATAATTGTTGGTCAGCCTAGTTATTTCCTCTTGTACATAGGGAAATTCTAAATCTTTATGAAGGGTGCTATTAATTATATACCAAGGGTCGTTATATATCATTCGCAATATTTTCGACTGGAGACGTTGGAAAGTTAGCACAGCCCCAGAGGTAAATCCCATAGATCCAGATTGGCTTGATAATACATTTGTTGAGTAGAAGCTTGTTGTCATGTTAAAGCTGTATTTTCGTCCAATGAGCCAGTTTATCTGCCGAAGTTTTAGGTTTATTTGCAGTCTTTTCGTCATTATATGGGATTTCCATGTTAATCTCTGGTCAAGGATTAGACCAAAATATTTGATATTTTGCATTACTAGCAACTGTATGTTATTTATTGTAACTCTGGGACAATTAACACTGAACAGTGAACGTTATTTGTGCTGATTTTGCTGAGTTCACTTCTACTCGCTAGCGATTAGTCCAGTCTTGGAGTTGATTGAGATGGTTTTGCAGATTTTGAGCTGTTGTTTGAGGATTTTTGTTTGCAAATATGACGGTAGTGTCATCCGCGAATGTCGCAGTTTAGGTATAGTTAGTTGTTGGGATGTCGGCAGTGAGTGTTAGATAAAGGGAGGGTCCCAGTACGCTGCCTTGGGGCACTCCAGATTTGATTTGATGGTATTTTGATGTGATCGAGTTAAATTTGGCTTGGAAAAAAATATATGTGTGGTAGAATTTAAGAATTAGGTACTGGGGTAAGTTTAAGTTTGTACAGGAAGCCATCATGCCAAACTCTATTAAAAGCTTGCTCAATGTCTACGAAAGAAGCAATACATACTTTCTTCTCTTCAAAACTTCTGAGTGTCTCATTTACTATTCTGTAGCTTTGTTACACAGTTGAATGTGTTCCCGAATAATACCAAATTGATGATTTGGTATTATTTCGTCAATATTAATAGCTTTAGCATACTGTGCTTGTGTATAGTCATTAATTTATTTAAATTTTTGTCATATTATGTAATTTTTGTTATATTGTGTAATTTTTGTTATGTTGTGGAATTTATCTTATATCCAAATTATGTCTTATTGTGCAATATGTTATATTTATATTTACTTTTGTAATTACAATTTTTTTCCTGCTATATAACTAGGCATTTAGCCTGTAGAGCAGTGTATTTAATAAATAAAAAAATAAATAAAAATAAAATACTGTTGCAGATAGTCGTTAGTAGCACAAGACCTTTTCTGTGCAATTCTTTCAGCATTTTTCCAGTGATTAAGTCAAAACCAGGTACCTTGGGCTATTGCATTTATATATTTTCTATTTCATTTCTGTTTGGGATATATGCTTGATAGGTTGCGTCATTGGACATGGGCTATCTAGAAATGTTTTTACGTAGTCGTTGTCGTAATTATTAAAAAGTTGAAGTATTTCCAGTACGTTAACGTAAACGTGAATGTTAACGCAGAAATATGTTTACGTTGAAGTCCAAAATCTGAGTTGAAGTTGTTAAACGCATCCTGACATTTACGTGTCATGACCACATACTTTAATTACTATACGAGGTAAGAGAGAGGTCCGACACGCCCAACATAGGGCGCGGCCATTTTGATCCCTGTGACACAGTTTACAGCTAAAGAATCAGATCGCTCACTCTGCGTCAGCACTTTTGATCTCAATGTTTCAGTTTATACACTGTGCAACCGGATAATACAATATAGGACAACCGCCTATAATAAAACAGCAGTCTTCTGCGTATCCTGAATTTGTATCCCTGGAGTGGATGTTATTTTGGAACTTTCAACTGGTCCGAGTGAGCTAACTGATTCTTTAGCAATAAACTGTGACTTCAAAAATAATATTCACTGACACTGACAGCAGCAAGCAAAATATCAGGTGCGTTTTAATCATCCGCTTCTGCTTCCGGAATTGTCGGTTTAGTCGTTTTAACTTGTCAGATTAAAACAAGAAAACCGACAATTCCGAAACAGAAGCGGATGATTAAAACGCACCCATTAAAAATATAGCGCCAAGATGTAGGCAACACGTAATAAGGGTTCAAAATAGCGGAATTTTCTCTCCTTTCAAAAGGCACTCAGAAAGCTGCGCAGTTCGACCATTCTCCGTATAGTAAAAGAAAATCAAAGTATGTGGTCATGACCACATACTTTGATTACTATACGCCCAACATAGGGCGTGGCCATTTTGAACCCTGTGACACAGTTTACAGCTAAAGAATCAGATCGCTCACTCTGCGTCGGCACTTTTGATCTCAATGTTTCAGTTTATACACTGTGCAACTCGGATAATACAATATATGACAACCGCCTATAATAAAACAGCAGTCTTCTGCGTATCCTGAATTTGTATCCCTGGAGTGGATGTTATTTTGGAACTTTCAACTGGTCCGAGTGAGCTAACTGATTCTTTAGCAATAAACTGTGACTCCAAAAATAATATTCACTGACACTGACAGCAGCAAGCAAAATATCAGGTGCGTTTTAATCTTTCGCTTCTGCTTCCGGAATTGTCGGTTTAGTCGTTTTAGCCTGTCAGATTAAAACAAGAAAACCTATTAAAAATATTGCGCCAAGATGTAGGCAACACGTAATAAGGGTTCAAAATGGCGGAGTTTTCTATCTCCTTTTAAAAGGCACTCAGAAAGCTGCGCAGTGCGACCATTCTCCGTATAGTAAAAGAAAATCAAAGTATGTGGGTCATAACAGATAATGACAATTATTATCAGGTTTTCTTTTTTCCCAATTAAAAAGAGGTTATTTTGTTTGTGTTGCGTACATACGCCAGAGTCCGTAAGCTTACGTATGTACGTGAACGTGAAGGATATTTAAATACGCATGTGTAGGTGTCAATTTTCACGTATATTTTTACGTTTATAGCATCACTTCAACACTCTGTTATTATTTAGTTCTGGTAAACTTAATATTTTGGAAATGTGTTCTCCAAAAATGTTAGCTATTTCTTAGAGGCTTGTTGATGTATGTGTACTAATTGTAGCGATTATTGGGGAGTGATCTGTAGCCATGTCGGAATTTGCTTAAATATTAGCGTAGTTTAATCCTAGATCTTTTAGTACAAAGAAGTCCAATGTCTGGTAGTCTTTTTAGATATGTGGGCTAATAAGTGGGTTGACCAGAGGACGACAAGTAGGAACAGTTTTTGTTGGTAATTGCTTGGAGTAAATTTCTGCCTTTTGGTGTAATTAGCCTTGAACCCCAATCGGTATACTTATCATTCCAGTCTCCACGTGCTCTCTCCGTGTACTGTTCCATCTGGACGAATGATATGGTATACTAAATAAGAGGTTATTTTAAAAGCAGTTCTGCCCATGAAATGTGTTTCTGTTACTAGTAGAACGTCTATTTTATTTTATTGTAGAAAGTTTATTACTTCAGCTTTATGGTTTGTTAAGCCATTCGCGTTCCACTTAGCTATGAGTATAGATTTAGTGATCATTAGTAAATTTGTTGTTTAATTTAGTAGTTAACATGTTTATTATCATTCCATTTTGGTTAATTAGTTGCGTGAATATATTTTTGAACTCTTTTAGGAAAGTGATGAGTTGTGCTCCCAGGTCTGTAGTATGATTGTTTATGTGTGTTTAGTTTACAGTGTTTGTTCAATTTACAGTGTTTGCATGGATATATTACTTATCACTCCTTGCAGTGTGGTTTGTCTATTTGCTTGTGGTTAAATATTGCTGTGAGATGATGGGTTTATGTTGATCTGTTTTCCTCTTGCGTTTTGTATATATCTGTAGATTGTACAACCTTTGTAGTTGGATATATGTTCACCCTGACAGAGGGCACATTTGGCGTGTGTATCTTTTGGTTTTTATCAATCTGCTGATTGGTGACTTCCTTCGCATTTCACACATTTGAAAGGTCTTGTGTGACCATAAAGCTGATATCTAGTACACTGAATTACATTTTTCTTTTGATTTGGGGGTTCAACTGTTATTCACAAATTGTTTAGGTATTCAAGTAATAGATTTATTTGTTATTCGGTTTGGGTTCTATATCTACATAAAACATCATTAGAGGTTGTTTATTTACTCTGTCTGATATTTAAGATATTTCTTACGATATGATATGATATCAATAATGTAAATTACGAATGACTACCCTGTAGGCTCTTGTTTTTCTTCATTTGGTAGGTGTGATGTATAATTTTTTCAGTATTAGGGTGTCTAATTAATTTTCTATAGGTATCTGAGTTTTGGGTATTAAGTTTTATTGTGTCATTTGATAGTGCTTTGCACTGATGTTTCTTCTTCTGTCACTTAGGAAATATATAATCTAACATTTTTTTGAAGTCAACTACTCCGTATATAAATATCGGTGGTGGTTTAGGGATTGCTGAAGTTTTGTCTTTTTATGTATTTTTATATTTGTTGAGTTTGTTAGAGGTTCAAATCTATTGGAGGTAGTTATATGGTGTGTTTTTATACTTACATTTTCATTTCGATTCTGATCTCCTGTTCTTTTTTTGATTATTTGCCAATCATGTATATTTTCTTGCGTTTCACTATCACTAACTCTTCTTTATTTTTCTTTTCTTTATGTTTAGGTTGCTGGTAAAAGGTTAGACTTGGCATTTGCTGAGGTGTTAATCGGAGTAATTTGGTTGAACTGGAAATTCATTTTAAATTTGTTTGTTGGGTATGCCGATGAATTTTATTTTTTTGTTTATCTTTTATCAACAGAGTTTAATCACATACAGCCGTTTTTACTTTAATCGCACTTTCTTTCACAGGAATGTATCGATGTTTACTCTGCGAAAGTTAAACGAGTACTGATTTGAGGACTTTTATTTTGTTATATCTAAATAGCCAGGAGTGCCTACCAAGCAATCAGTAAATTTTCTTAAATTTACTTTTAGGTCTTTCTTTTTAACATGGACCTTCCAGCGAAGTCGTCCATTTAATATGGAGTGTCTAGATATTTTGTTTAGTTAGCATAAGCATTATTTATGTTAATTGGTATTTGTTGACCATTTTTGTTAATAAATTTAATATGAACAGCTTAACGATCAGCTTAATACGCTATATTTTGGTCAAATTATTTATTTGATTAACTGATATTTGCAGTTAATTTGCACTCTTTTCATGATCTGTGCCTATCGCTAAGATTCAGTATCATCTGCAAATGCAGCTATTGTTTTGTTCTAGTTCTAGTAAGTTTTATTATGGCTTTCTTCGCAAGTTGTTTTAAAACTTTTCATGTAATTTAAATCAAGGATAATATTTGTTTTTATAACTTTTACAATTTTTATTTGGAGTGGTGGGTATGGTAATTAAGTTATCTCTGTATGGAAGAACCCGGTTCGGTAATTCTTTTCCTACATTTGGTGGTTGAAAAGTATTTTGTAGATAAAATAACTGTTGGTTAACGTAGTGTATTGTTTAAGGTAATAAGCAAACAGCTTTTCATGTAAGCACCGTAAAATCTTGCACAAAAATTAAAAGTCCTGTCTGCTATGTTGGCTTTTGCCAGTCTAGTGAACTATCAGTTGTCAGCATGACAGCGCGGTCAGGACCATGGAACACTGAACGTGATATCATCTGCCACTCACTCTCGGCTCATCTTCACGGATAACTCAAAGCTAGACACAATGACATATATAGTTTAAATAGACTGCTTATCCATACGTAAATAAAACGATGAAAAGCGGGTCGAACTCAATGAAGTGGAGAGGGGTAGAATGATAACTGTCAATGAAAAAGTCTGGACACTATGCACAATAGGCGATTTTAAATCAGTTACTAGAAATGTGACCAAGTCAAGGTTCTTACGTCATTATAATGACGTTCTAATAATCTGATTTAAAAATGTTTGGTTTATATTGACACTAACTTCACAATGGGTATAACATTGACAGATATCATGAATTTTTGTTTGTGTGTTATGTAATATTAGTAGGATTTGTTTTTGAATTTGTAGGGATAAAAAATAAATATTTGTTTTGTTTACTGATCATGGATGAAGAGAAAATTGGTATTATAGTTACTTTGGCCTCTGATTTTTTATCAAAACTTTAGCCATGTTCATTAATATATCCTACCTTGAAAATAAATTGGCTTTTCATTTGCAGAAACCTTAAATGCGTCCATATCTAGGTACTCAGCCAGGGTTGCCAGACGTCGCGCTTTAGGCGTAATTGTCCTGCTTTTTAACTTGCTGGCACGCGTTACGCCAAAGTACAAAAATGCTCCGCATTTTATCTTATTGCTACGTTTTTTAAATTCAAAGTTATATATAATGATATTTTTGACAATGTTTGACCTGTTTTTGAGAAGCTCAGAAAAAGGAATCTAATGGTTTAAATAAATATAAGCGGAGGACTTTTTTTTAGATCTCTACAAAAAAGGAGCTTATTTTAAAAAAATACCTGTTTTTTAAACCTGATACCCTATCGTCACCATTGTCCCACTTTTCCCTTTCGTAAATCTTTCTTTCTATTTTACAAATAACACAACCAAACAATGATTTAATAATTAAAAAGTAAAAGTTTTACATTTGGCATTTCATTTGACATTTCATACCTGTGATGACCACGTTTTTACTGTAGTCATGTTAAACTTGACTATTTCAAGACAATATTCAATATGACGTCATTGTTTTTGATTTATATCAGTGTAGTCAATCATATTCAAGACATAGTAACTGATTTAAAATCGCCTAATTTCGTTTTGCACATTTTGTAAACAAGATTCAGGGACGGTTTAACAACATTTTGTGCAACAATTATATAATAGTGCATCGAAAAATAATTAACAAGTATAATTTAATACTAAATCAGAATAAAAGCATGAAAAATCACAAATATAAGCAAGATAACAAAGAAATGACGCCAAAAAAGCTTACAACTGCCAAAACACAAACAAAAAGAGAGCTGAATATGAACAGTTATCGCTGAATAAAGTCAATCCTGGAATTTGTTTACAGTGCTTTAGGGCAACCTCTCCTTGTTATTTACGTGAGTAAGAGTGGAAGGCTGAATCACGCATAATTTCTACACTCGTGATAGATGCGCAGACGGTACCTTATCGTTCTACCCTCTCTACTTCTTTGGTCGAACTGGGAGATGTTTTCTCTTTGTCTAGTGCATGCAATGTTTGTGTTTTGTCTCAATTTTGAGTGCTCACTGGTAAACAAAACTTTTACAGGACCGGTTTTAAAGAAAGTTTAGTCTAGTTGAGATTTTGTTCTCATTGTCATTACTCAGTCGGACATTTTGTTGAGTTGTTTATTTTATTTAGATTTAATTATACTTATGTTCTGTTTTAAATTTTTTAATTATTTGAGTATAAAAACTTGTTTTGTTTTTAAATTTAAATGGTGAATTGCTCTATAAAGGGTTGTAAGACCAGCTACAGAAATATAAAAAGTAACATTTCATTTTTCACGCAAGTATCAATACAAGTAGGTACAAGGTAAATACGTTTATAATAATTTTATGAATTATAATTAATTATAATAATAATATTAATAATAAAGTATTTATTGTAAATACAATTACATAAATATTATTATATTCAAAGGCCCGAGTTAGAGCTATCTGGGCTTTACAAGTACATTTTAAAATTTAGTTAGATACAGAGAAGTATCGTATAATAAAAACAATATAAATAGAAGAAAAATGGACATAAGTACCAATACAGAGAGACAAACACTTTTATTCTTTGATAGGTTCTTTCTATGTGAATTCTAGCTCTGGCAATTTTGGCATTAAGTATAGCCTCTTAATGGCTGAACTGATTTTTTTTATTGAGGAAAGGAGGCTGTATAATTTGTATACCTTCGGCTTCTGTTATGTTTTCAATAAGAAAACCTTTGTTAAACATTTTACTATCGAGAAATGATTCACACACTTCAAGTATTGAACTTTGTTAAAAAATGTCTATTTCTGAAGTTCTACCACCATATGCTTTACTTTTGTAAGTAATGAGACCAGTAGGTGACACTCCAGTCAATATTTTAATAGTATGCCTCTTTTTGTAGTCAGAGTAATTTTTTAGCCTACAACAAAGACATTTGGCTTGCTGTATTGGGATTTCGGTACAATCAAGTAGTACTCTTACTTACATAGAGGCACATTATTTAATATTTCTTGTTTTGAAGGCCGAATTATACCATACTAAGAACTTCTACCAGTTTTATTAAAAAATGTTAAAAAATTTAATGATAAAAAGTTTCATTCACTCCCAATAAAATGGATAAGACATTATATCTTGCATATCAGTTTTCAACTTCATAAAAGTAAATATAACTTGATCCTTTACAGACATAACTGATCTCCTTTTTCCTATTCTTTAGAAACAACGAATTCCATAATGGTGGCTAATAACTGGAAGGATTGCAATCCTATTAAATTAGATAGTTCTTTAGCACTGACAATTCTGTTTGAAAACGGATCAACTAAATCACCACTCTTCACTTGTGTTGAACAATCGATCCCAATTTTCTGCTTTTAAACGAAGTTTTGTAAATTAAGCAAAGCTCTTCAGCAGTACACAAATCTTCATTATCTGCTTCAGTAGTAGATATATGTTCATTAACTGCAAAAACACTTTAAACATAATAATAATTAACCAAACATTTTAAATTATGCATACGTACATCCATTGCCTGAAGAAGATAACTCAACACTGAACATTCTACTAGTACTGGCAACATATCATTATTAAAGACAGTAGCCATAATTCGTGTTTTAGCTGGATTACTTTTCTTTTTATTAATAGTCGCTTTCTTTTTACCACTAATCTGAGCTAACTTACATCGACTAAGCTTAGTTGTACGTTCTTTTTGTGATTGTAAGTCAGAATCTTTCTTTCCTCCTTACCGATGCTAAATGGATCTTGACGTCAACTAAAATTGCACTTTATACCTAGTTCATTTTACTATGATGTTGATCAGATTTCCACTGGTGGAATCTTATTATTATTTATCAAATCATTGACATTCACCGCCAAAATAATCCTTAATTGTCTAAAGGGAACAAACTTTAGAATGTGAAAAAGCTACTAACTTTTAGTAAAATCTTTAAAAAGTTCATTCAATTTTTGCATAATATCTGCTTTTATAATGCAAAATAAATTTTAAAAGAATAATGAAGTGTCCGAATAGTGCCACTATACAGTGGTCGTGGTCTAAAGTTAGTTATATACACATTAGTGTAAAATTGTTTATATCTATCTTCAAAATTGGTTAGATCTCTTAAAATGTTTTGAAAATTGGGAAACTAGACGTTATGACTCAAAATCCTTTTTTAAAATATCTAACGCAAGCTCCTGTCTTGAAATAAACATACAGATAATTTTTTTTTAATTCAATTCCTACTTTGATGAAATATGAGTTTTAAACTCATTTGGGCCAGACCGATTCTGCCTGGTGAGCACTCGGCAAGCCAAGCAATATGACCCGCTTTTCGTCGTCTTGTTTATATATGCATGAGCAGTCTATTAATCAATATATGTCATTGGCTAGACAATTGAAATTTACTAATGCATATTTCCTATTATATATAGTCCAAGCGGTGGGTAAAGAATAAGGGGGTCTATTCGCAAAAGGTCGGAAAGAAATGAAATTTGGTGGGATGGTAGATATGCGTCCCCTGATATTACACCTAAGTTTGCGACCTCGGGGGTTGCCGCTCGAGGAGTGGATATATGAAAATTCTGCATCGCGACGCTTTTTGGGAAATAGCGCGGTTCTGGTAAGTGCTATTGCCCGTAGATCAGGGGCTGGTAACTCAAATGGAAAAACATGAGGACGGTAATTTAGTACTACTCCAATTAACGGGATGGCGTTCGTATCGAAATGTCATGTCAGTTGTCAGCTTGTCAACAAAACTTCATACTTGGAAAAATTAAAATGGCCGTCGCATTTGAAGGTGTATTGAATTTTAATTCATCTACACCTTCCAATTTTAAGCATGTTTTCAAGAGATGGGAACATGGATTTCAGCAACGAACAATGAAGCACACCCAGATATTGGTAGTGATGCAATTTATACCACGTATTAAATATGCGGTCGTCATATTAAGGATAAACATACAATTTATAATAAGTCTCTTAAGAAAAATGCATCTTGTACTGGCATATCAATGGTAAGTAATATTTACAAACTTGTTTTTGATTCAGTGTTAAAATAATTGGTTTGTTATTTAAATTTCTTTTTGTTTTCAGTTTTTAAATGATCATTGTTATAAAGAAAATGTTGGCCCTTCAAAATACCCTGTAGATAGATGAAATATTTGAGCCTTAGCCATCAATATCAAAATTTGATTCAATGCCATTTACATCAAACAAGAAAACACCCCAAAATCTTCAAAGGTCCAAACGTGTATAAGTTTAATTTTAGCTCGAAAGTTAAATTTATTTATCACAGTGCTCAGATGATGAATAAGAATTTGATAACTACAGGTGCTGTACAAATAAATCAATAAAACAATATCGGATGAAGAAATGTTCCTCAACTTAACTAGTGGACTCAATAAGCATATGGCAAATTTTATCCACCCTCAAATTCGCCTTGATTGTAAGACACCAAAAGGATGATGCTTCAGTTTTTTCAAATTTATTGCCACTCCAAGTTGCAAAACTGTTATATTGGTCTTGAGTACTTAAATATGTCGAGTTTGTTACAGAAAACCTATTTCCATGTTTAAATAGACAAATTATATGATGCGGCGTTAATTTACTGTAATAAAAAAAATAAATAAAATAAATTGCATTTTATTTCAAGTTTGAAATTAATGCAAAAATATAATGAAGAAAATCAAACAAAAAAAAAATAAATTGGCAAAATATTTGACTAGTTTCAAATAACAAAACAGTCAATATGGTTGTTTTATGATTTGAAACTAGTCAAATATTTTGCCAATTTATTTTTTTTGTTTGATTTTCTTCATTATATTTTTGCGCGACTAGCAGAAAGTTAAATTTCAAAAAGCCCGCGCTAAGCGGCCATATTGAATTTTAGTACCACTCCAATTTGATAGATGGCAGCACGTCGACTCAGAATATTACCAATGAGTTTCCCATCTATTCACATTAGTAATCTATGCCGTAGATACTGATAATTACGATGTTTATATCGGAATATGTAGGGGCGCGCTTCGAAACATCATTTATTATATACGACCAAATGTAATAAAGGGGGCATCTGCAGACTCAGAAATCATTACCCTTTAAAAAAAAATATTACAAAATTGTCTCATAGCGATCTTCGTTTTAATCCACGCTGAAATTCTCATTTTCTTGAACATTGCAAATCAACCTCCTACTTTGGCGCGTCGTACAGCGGGAACTATTGTTCGCAGACAAAAAAATAAAGAGGTCAAAATTGTGCAGGATTTTGCCCTGTACATATTTCATTTGAATTTTTTTTTTGATAGTACTTACCACAACGGTGCTATTTCCAGAAAAGCGTCGCGACGCAGAGTTTTCATCCCTCCCCCCCTCGAGCGGCAATCCCCCTAGGTCGCAAACTTAAGTGTAGTATCAGGGGTCCCATGTCTACCATCCCACGAAATTTCATTTCTTTCTACCTTTTGCGAATAGAAACCACCCAACGCTTGGACTAATTAATAATTCAATAAATAATTATTCAGAACATATTAAACACCGTCTATAAAAAATATAGTATACAGAGAGCATCCAAAATTAATGTTTTAATTCAGAATAAAATAAGAAAAACTCATGACTAAATTTAATATTACTTCATAAAAAAATTTTAGTAACCAAATTAGCCATGTGATTGAGTTGGCGTAGTAGTATAACTATGAGAACGATGTGAAGAACTAAAATATATATTCAACAGAATTTACAAAGAGTTATTTTAGATGAGGTATTGTATCCTTTATCTTAATGAGCAAATAGCGGACATGTATAATTAATATAGGGGAGCTATTTCTTTAAAATTGTATGTAGGTAAATATTTTTTTTTTGAAAAGCAGGATAATTTGCATTTGTAACTTTGCAGGTGTGTATACGTACGTCAGTTTGTTCATCTGTAGTATGAAAATTTAAAGTATTCTTGTTCGAATTAAAATTTTTAAGATTTCTTTCCAATTGTTGAATTTTCACTTGAATTTTCTCCCTATCAAAGTTATTTCCAGAAATGGTTTGCGATTCATCCAAATTCTAAAAATGAATTAGAATCAGAACAGTCAAAGAAGAAAAATGAAGAGGTATGTAAAGTAGAAGGTATAATATGTGTAGTATATCCATATTTACCTTAATGACATAAATAGATTTAGCTTTTTCAATCAATGTATTCCCCGTTATGACGGTATCCGTATCTCTTTCAGGCATATTTTCCTGAAATTCTGGGCAAATATGATCATCATTTATAATTATTCTCTCTTGAAGTCTTTCATGCTCTTCTTTTAGCAATTTTAATTTGTTTTCCAAAATATCTTTATCTCTAGTCATTTGTTCTAGCTGAAGTTTCAGGTTGTCAGCATTGTTGGATAGTTCTTCCATTTTTGCTAAGTTAAGTTTTTTTGATTTCGTATTATTTTTGATTTCCTTGTTCACAGTTTCCAATTTTTTTATAAAAATCATCTGAAAAATATTATTTTAAAACATTATGAGTGTCCTGGAAATATTGAGCTTAATGAAGTATGAAATGAGTTTTTCAAAAATATCGAATTCTTTCATAATCAGGGCCGTAATCAGAACCAATTTGAAATAGGACACAACATCCTCCTAAGATGATAGACACCTCCTAGCTCGTGAGTCAGCCTACAGATGTAGTTGACAACGTAGCCAAGAGGTGCTTCTTTTATATCGGCCGGTGTTAGCCGATACTCGCCGAACACAAATCTTCTAATAAATGAGAGCGTAGAGCAATCGTTAAAGGATATGCTCATCTTCTTGTTTGCACCCTCTGTGGAGTGCGTATTCTGACAGCCCCATGATATGAAGATGCTTCCGTACTTGAAAATGACCAGTCAAAATGAGGCGCAGATTCTGTCTAATCATAGTCAAATATTTGTTTGCTGCAGTGTTGTCAGGATAATGTAAAAGCTCCCTGGCAACTCTGCAGTTTCTTGTTTCATCCTATCTTTCCTTGAATTTCACAATGCATTGTTCTTTAATTAGATCTGTCACTACCGATTTTGTCAGGGCAATAGAAGGGCCAGGTCCAAAAAGTATTTGGTTGGCTGCTTTCTTGGCTAGTGAATCAGCAAGACGGTTACCTTTCGATGTAGCGTGACCTTTGATCCATCTTAAGGTAACCACATTGTTAATGGATACTTCGGCCAAAGCTTCGTGACATTCTAGTACTAACCCTGAGTAAATTCCTGGTCTGTTCAGGGTGAGTAGTGCTTGTCTGCTATCTGTATAGATGAGAATCTTCCTTCCAGTGATATTGTTTCTGGTGATTTCTTTTGCTGGTATAAGAATCCCCGTTAGCTCTGTTTGAACTACACTGGCACTATTGCTCACAGCCCATTTTATATTTAGGTGTAAGAATCTGGAGTGTATTCCACATCCTGAGCCTTGTTTTGTATTAGAACCATGCCACTTTCAGCTCTTCTATTTGTTCCGTTATATATGGCTTATGAAAGATATATCTCGGTGAGATGAAGTCCATGTTCGCTTGAAGTAGTGGGAGCGTATAGAGCGCCTCCTGCCAAAAGCGACGTCTCGCCTTACCAGATCCTACACTAGGCTCTATTTCAACCGTGAGGAGGCATGTCATTATCGTCAGTTCAACCTCCTTGATGTAAATATCAAGGGGAGTGAGACTAAGAAAAAAAAAGAATGACTTCATTATTAAGGCGGCTGATGAGGCTGTCAAAGACCATGTTCCACAGAAGGGGTGATAGCACACCTCCCTGTGGACATAACATTATAGGTGGGTCGACGGTATGAGGTAGTCAGACATATAGGTAAAGAGCAAGTTGAAAATAATTTTTCCAAAAAGTTATTTGCAAAATAAGCTACATGTCGCATTGTACTTGTTGCGCTTGTACACCTACCAGGTGGACAGAGAACGTCAAAAAATGAGGGGACAGACTTGAGGAGAACTTATTTATTTAATATAAAAATATATAGACAATTCACAAAATTATTAATGTCAATTCTATTATATAAGTCATAACTCTTTTTTAAACCAAGGTAACATAAAACGAAAATAAAGTACATCAACAATACGGAGTACCAGTAACTTGAATCAGTAATACTCAATTCCCAACAGTACTCGTGTATAACATTTTTTCAATAAATGAACGGACACAGGTTTTCAGATACCTCTATAAAAATTCAAAATAGAGGAATAAAACATATTAAAAATAATTAATATAGTTCAAGCCTTCAAATTGCCATATTGTGAAATTTTTTTTATCAAGTCGCGTCTTTTTTTCGCGCCTCTTATATCCATACTCATATTTTGTTAATTTATTAACGGATGCCATACGAGACTGGGATGAATGATTTTCAGTATACCTATTGTAAAAAATAGGGATAAAAAATACTTTTATTTTTTCGCTCAATAACCTTTGCAAAACAAATTCAAGACCGTTTGTAACACTATTATAGGCCAATTTATCCAGCTCTTTAAGATGGATGTTTGTGCTAGTAATGACTTCCAAATCGGACATATATTTCTTGCCCGCGTGAAATTTTGTTATGTTTGGAAATAAACTAATTTTCGAAGGGACTAGGTAAATCTGGCGAGTAGAGTGCATGGAGCAGTAACGCCCAGTTCATCAATTATAGCCATCACAATAATAGACCCAGTTCATCAATTATAACCATTTAAATAATGAACTTCTGACATGTTGCATTGTCCTGATGGAACAAAACTTGTTTTTTTCGATAATAAAAGTCATTTCTTCAGAACTTTCTGTTGCAGCTAATCAAGAAACATTTTGGAATATTATTGTCAATTTATTGGTTTGCCCTTTTCAAAAGCGTCAATAAAAATAGTGCCTTGTGCATCCCAAAATACCAGTCGATAGACCTATTTTTACCTTCTTTGTGACAGATTCGCCCTTCGCGATCAAAATTATACCACACTATAGGGGCAGGTTGCAAATTATTTATCCCATCCTCGTATGTGATGAAGGTAAATTTAACAGAAACAGCAAAGGAAATGTCCTTTAAATCTTACAATGTTATCTAATCTATATGTTGTCACAATGTTATCACAACTTTAATCGCACAATCTTAATCTAACGTTATTCTCAAAATGTTAATGGTAATCGTACAATTTTATTTAAAGGACATTTTCTTCTCTTGTTAAATAACTTAATTTACGTAATACCTAGTTATCAGTCACACAATTCACAATAAATAAAAGATTACAAAGCAAGAAACAAGAAAGGACAAGAAAGCACGCTGAGGACTGATGTTCACAGATAAAAACTATAAAGAGTGTGTGATGTGCAACAACCATTGGTTATTTTTAAGGTAGGGCATTGCTATTTTAAGGTAGGACATTGACCCTATATGCCTCCCTCTAGCTATGGCTCTGATTGAAATAAATATAAAAATTGATAGATTATTTACCTTATCCTGAGCAAGTTCTTCAATCTGTTGCTTGGCAGCTTTATTTTCCCTTTGAGCTGTGGTCAGTTGTTTAATTAAATCCTTCTTTTCCCTATTGAGCACATTAATTTTTCTTGACATTTCGGACTGTTCGTTCAACGAATTATTCTGAATCATGATAATTTCCTCTCTAAGTTTATTTAATTCGTTTGTATCGACGTAATTATCTATGTTTCTATATTCCTCTTTCATAGGCAGAGTTAATATCTGTTGAAAATAAAACATACATTCACTGGATAGGAAAATATTTGTTTAAATAAGTAAACATTTATTTATAAAAAATACTACCTAAAAAGACAACACAAAAAACTCCATTAATAATAAAACAAGGCGAATTGCACTCGGAGACGGAAGGATTCGCAATCGCCAAATAACACAAGGTTGTAGCTTCAGCTAACTTCAAGAAGCATATATTTTTTTGAATATGTATCATTGAGTAATATTTCGGTATGTAGGTACTTTACAAAATGTTTTGTTTTTTGCAATTATTGTATAAACGGTAGAGTCAACTGCTTGAGTAAATGAACAACAATGTACCTATATAATAAATATTTTTCAAGACCTATAAATTTGACTATTATAGTTCATTTCATAGCCTTTCAGTTGCACGTCATACGGCATCTCTCTCTTTTTATCGCATTAAGTTGAAAGAAATGCAAAAAACGGTACGTCCACTATACATTTTCGTGACGCAACAAAATCATAAGAGATCTACACGAAGATGTTAAATAACTACAATTGACACAATACAGGCATTTAATTGCCTGCCGTTTGTTATACGTCATGGCCTCATAGTCAATATCGATTTGTGAAGATTTAAAATCACTTCTAGGGATAGATATAACAATAAATGAACTAAATAACGTTTACTCCCTGGGAAAATTCAATAACCCACCTGTTAAAATTATTAACAACATTTTTAAAACAGAAAGAAATTCTAAAAAACGGTTTTACGCTAAAAAATACAAACATTTCCATTTCGAACGATTTGGCAAATAATCAACGCGAAGAACAGAAGATTCTAAGACATTTTCTTAAAGAAAAAAAGAAGGAAAATAAACAGTAAATGTTATATTAAATGGAATAAGCTAATTCTAGATGATAGAGAGTTTAGTGCACAAGATCTTTTAGAATTGGAAAATCTCGAAGTATCAAAAGCTGCTAGTAATCCTGGAACTCCAATACCTGAAGAAAAAAACCAAAGAAACTGAAATAAAAGTAAAACCACAACATACAGTAGTAGAGAAAAAAGTCAGTAACAAAAAACCAAAAACAAACAATACAAAATCACTTTCAAAAATCTACTACCACTGTTAGTTTACCCTCAAAGAACTTAGAGAAGATCAGAAGCCTTCATTTATCCTCAGTGTCCTCTCAAGGAAAACAAAATTAAAAATTATTCGATAATCCTTCGCTTTTAATTCTATTTTTAGCTGTACTTATTCCTTATTATAATTGTATTACGTAATTTTTTTTTGTGGACTTCACCTGTTTGTAGTTCATTATAGCAATAAAATGCATAATTATATACAAAATTTTGAGATACAAACTATGGAAACTAAAATTACTGGCGATGTACAAGAAATTAACGACTGGCTTAGTAATAGTGAAAATGAATATATAAAGATATTCAATATGAATATTCGAAGTATAAGTAAGAACTTCGACAATTTGAAAATACTACTGCATCAATTTAAGAATGAATTCGATGTCATTATTTTAACTGAAACTAGGCAACTGCCAGATCTTTCAATATTTTATTCATAAGGGTATAATATTTTTTACAATAAAATTATATTAACCAGAATGATGGAGTTTTGTTATATATAAAAGATAGCTTAAACTGTGATTTTGAGGAAATTCAAATTGGTTTCATGAAATTTTTTAATATTACTTTTTTATTTCACGATAAAAAAATTAAAATATCACCAATTTACAGACCTCCAGCAACATCAGCAAATGAATTTCTGGAAATTTTAGAAGATTATCTTAGCTAAATAAACAATATACAAAATATAATACACATCTTTATAGGAGACAAAAATATTGATATAAAAAAAGATACGGTAATATCTAACACTTATTTAAATTTATTTTATACAAATGGGTACATGTCATATATTAATAAATATACTCGAGTACAAGGAGACTGTAAATCATGTATAGATCAATGCTTCATTAAAGATAACTCAGAATCATTTAAGTACAATCCAATTGTCTTTGAATCAGACACAACTGACCACTTTTCTACCATACTTCAAATTATTTCTGCTAAAAACAAAGAAAAATTATAGAAAAAACACGATATAAACTTTATATTGACAATAATAAACTAAAAATTAATATTTCTAACGTAAACTGGATTAATGTATATGCAGCAACCAATATTGAAAACGCAACAGATATATTTTTAAGAATAATTCAAGATGTTTTAAATTGCTCGACTAATAAAATAAAACTAAAAAATTTAGATGTTAAACGAAATCCATGGATAACGAATGCGTTATTTACATCGGCCAAACAAAAGCGACAATAATTATACCTAATATTTAAGCAAAATCCAAATGAGGAAAACAAAAAAAATTATATTATATTCAAAAATATTTTCAGTAAACTAGTAATTTCAGCGAAAAGAGATTACTACAACAATGAGTTATTATTGAATGAAAATAACTCAGCCGCTCTTTGGAAATCTGTCAATGAACTTACAAATAAAAACAAATATTTAAATAAAATAAAAGAAATAAGAACTCCAAACGGAAATATTGCGAATAAGGAAAAGGAAATAGCAGACACTTTTATTGATTTCTTTTCTAGCATTGGTGAAAAAATGGCCACAAAGATCACAAACCAGAATAGAAACATAAATTATAAATTCAAAACAAAAAGTATAACAAATTCATTTTTTCTGGAAGACATACAGGAAACAAGTTATGAAAATTATAAATACACTAAAAGAGAATAAATCCCCCGGTATTGATGGTATCAGAGCTGAACACATTAAACTTATTGCTAAAAATATTGCTGCGCCCTTAACTTTTCTCATAAATAAAATATTCAATACCGGAGAATGTCCAACAGCTCTTAAAACTGCGGTAGTAATACCGGTTTACAAAAGTGCTGAAAAGCTGAATGTGACTAATTACCGACCAATATCACTCTTATCAACATTTACTAAAATTTTTGAAAAAGCTCTAAAACGTAGGATTATTAGCTATTTAAATAATTACAAAATAATCTAATCAATATGGATTCACGGATGGGAAAAACACGCAAGATACTATTTTGGAACTTCTAAATAAAATTAATAGAAATGTAGATAACAAAATCCCAACGCTATGCCTCTTTGTAGACCTAGCTAAAGCCTTTGATACGGTTAGTCACTCTCAGATTCTAGAAGCACTGAAAAAAATTGGATTTAGAGGAACTCCGTACTTACTTCTGAAAAGTTATTTAACAAATAGAAGACAATGTGTCCGAATAGTAAATTCTTTAAGTGATTTTAGAGCTGTTAAATACAGGGTTCCCCTAGGTACGGTACTAGGACCGATTTTATTTAATATATATCTAAACGATATTTTTGAAATTGGAAGTAAAGGGGATATAATTAGCTTTGCGAATGATACAGCTATTGTTTACTCATCAAATAGCTGGAATGAATTAAAAGTAATTGTTGAAGAAGATTTTTCGAAAATAATAAAGTGGTTAGACAATCGATTGCTGATTATAAACATTAGCAAGACCTTCTTTGTCCCTTTTACCTCATATGCGTGCTACTTACCTGATTATATTTCATTAAACATACCTATGAGAATAACTCTACAGTCTCTATAACTCGGACACTAAATATAAAATACTTCGGCATTTATATTGATGCTCATAGCACAGGATCCGTAAGTAGAGTCGACCTTCACCCATCTGTTTAATGGATAAAAGTTTTTTTTTATTTGATAAAATGTTTTTAAATATACCGCAAATGGGTTGCCTAAGAAAATACGGTCACGGCCATTTTTTGCTTTTCTTTCTGTATACAGATAAGAAAAGTATAGAAATCATGATAAAAGTTACTAACGATGTCATTCTATATTATTTTGTCCCTATACATGATTTTCCTAAAATGGACCTAATTCGAGATATTTGAGGAAAAATGAAAATTTAGAATTTTAAAGACAACTCAAAAACGGATAAGGAGAAAAACATCAAATTTTCAATTTAAGCTTTAATCTAGCCTGCGGTGAGCTGATTAAAGTTTGGGCATAGTCGAAGCATCTGGGAAAGACTTTACAGGGTGTCGTTTTTATTATTTTCAGAAAATAAATAGTCTGGACCGTATTTTCTTAGGCAACCCTTTTGCAGTATATTTTTAAACATATTTTATTTAATAAAAAGAAACTTTCATCCATTAAACAGATGAGTGAAGGTCGACCTTACTTCGGATCTTAGACTATCATTTTAAATGGGATACCCACATAAATTTTTTAGCGAAAAAACTTCGATTTGTGGCATATAAGTTAAAACATATAAACATGCTATATGACAAAAAGTACATGCGAATTCTCTATCATGCCCTAGTAGAAAGCCACTTGTCATATTCTATTGTTGCTTGGGGAGCTGCACAGAAATCACATTTAACCATTCTAGAGACGACACAGAGATATATTATCAAAATCTTGTTCGAAAAACCTCGATTATTTCCTACTAAACTCCTATATGAACAAGTAAATATGTATGATGTCAGGCAAATATTTTTCTCAAAAACGTTAGACAACATATTAAAAAAAAGGAGTTGATCATATTTATAACACAAGATACAAAAATCAGTCAAATTATATACCTTTACCTCATAAAAATATATTCTTAGCCCAAAATTCTATAATTTAATCCCAAACGAACTCAAAAATATAAATTCTAAAAACCTATTGTAATGAAGTCAATTTTTCTCAATCAATTTATTTTCATTTTTCATTATTAATAAATATTAATTGCGGTTGAACTGCTAATTTTCAGATGCGCGAACGCCACTCAAATTCTCGATGCGCGATAGCTTTGAACGTAAGTGGGATTTTCGATTGGGAGAGGGACATTTGTTTGAACGATAGCGGAGATGCTATTAAAATTATTAGTTCGATATAAATTTTGATTCCGAGGAGTTGACTCTGATACACCGCTTTAGATATCAAATCATCGCCAATATTTTTTTTCCGTTTTCTAGTATTTACAAATCCGTTAGGTAAAAAACCTTGTTCCGTTTTTTTTGTTTGAAAGATGAGACCGTATTTCATTTTAAATAGCAAATTAGTTTGTAGGAATAGGAATATTTTTATAGATAGTGTTTAATTAAAAGAATTAATTTGATTTAAATAATAGTATTTGTTTCTTGGCAAATAATACCGCGTCTTTATTTTTATTTTATAGATTGGGTTTAGTTAAAAGAATTAATTTGATTTAAATAATAATTAATAGGATTTGTTTCTTGGCAAATAATACCGCGTCTTTATTTTTATTTTATAGATTGGGTTTAGTTAAAAGAATTAATTTGATTTAAATAATAATTAATAGGATTTGTTTCTTGGCAAATAATACCGCGTCTTTATTTTTATTTTATAAATGGGGTTTAGTTAAAATAATTAATTTGATTTAAATAATAAATAATAGAATTTGTTTCTTAGCAAATGATACCGTTTCTTTTGTTTTTATAAATAGGGTTTAGTTAAAAACATTTGAATTTACTTGGCAAATATACCGTTTCTTTAATTTGAATTAAATATTAAATGATAGGATTTAATTCTGTAATGTTGTAAAACCGGGATTTTAGACTTTTGATTGTTAGTCGGTTTTAAGAAATTATTCATTTTCTTTTGATAGGTTAAATCGGGATTTAAATTTGACTTTATTCATAAATACTTTTGTTTAGTAGGTACCGCGTTGTAATTAAGTTGAGAATATTTATAAACGGAGTTTTCGAGGAGACGTTTTCCCTCTTTTAATAATTTGTTTATTTCTTTTACCGTATATTTGAATAATCTTAAATAGCATCCTGTCCTGGTCTGAACGGGCTCGTGATGACGATCAGTTCACCCTTGGAGTAGGTGCTATCCGCGTTATATTTTTTTTTGAGTTAATCTGTAAACCGCAATTTTTAAATAATTTTAAATAGTATCCTGTCCTGTTTGAACGGGCTCGTGATGACGATCAGTTCACTCTTGGAGTAGGTACTATCCGCGTTAGTAAATTTTCTTCCCTCCGATAATAATTTGTTTTTCTATTTTTCCGTCAATTTAAATAATTTCAAATAGTATCCTGTCCTGTTTGAACGGGCTCGTGATGATGATCAGTTCACTCTTGGAGTAGGTACTATCCGCGTTAGTAAATTTATCTTTCTTCCGATAATAATTTGTTTTTCTATTTTTCCGTCAATTTAAATAATTTCAAATAGTATCCTGTCCTGTTTGAACGGGCTCGTGATGACGATCAGTTCACTCTTGGAGTAGGTACTATCCGCGTTAGTAAATTTTCTTCCCTCCGATAATAATTTACTTTTCTTTTTTTTTCCGACAATTTAAATAATTTTAAATAGTGTCCTGTCCTTGTCTGAACGGGCTCGTGATGACGATCAGTTCATTCTTGGACTAGGGGCTATCCGCGTTCGATTTCTTTTTTCCCTTTAAGTTCTTCATTTTTTTTCGTGCAAACTGCAATTTGCAGAATTTAAAAATAGCTTCATTACCCTGTCTGGAGCGGGCTCGTGATGACGATCAGCTCATTCTGGGATAATAGGCTACCCCGGGTATAAATTTATTTTCATTTTCTTTCCGTGTATTTACTATAAGTAATTCTTTCGCGTCCCTGTCTCCTCGCACTCTCTTCGACCGTTTATTTAATTTTTCCTCACGTAAAGTGCAAAATAACTACATTTGAGTTTAAATTCCCGATACCGCGATTAAACAGTTATTTACCGAGTAAATAACCAAATTAATATTTTTTTTTCCTGCGATCGAGACATATATTTTACTTTGATTTAATTTTGACGTCTGATTGAGACTAGTCGCGAATTAATACCGTCCGTTTTGTTTTTTTTTATATTCAGGGTTATATTGACTATCACCACAACTGGGGTGGGCGTTGAAATATTTATTTATTTTTTTTTTGTTGTAAATAGTTAACTACAATATATGTGTCAATGTTAACCTGCCGTATTACTGGTTAATAATTCCCTAGTTTATTTCCCCCTTATATTTCAGCTAGTGATAAATTTCTGTACGAGTCCAAGCAACGATTAAAGCCCGTTACTTGTGGCCTACTATTACCTGTGTCTAAGTGACCTTTGACCCCTGGAATTTTTCATCTCCATCTGTAGCTACCTGAGTACTTTCGACGCCGTTTCGAAAGTTTGTGGAGTAAACCATTATCAAAAATCTGGCGCTCGAGAACCGCCCGTAACCAGCGTCATTCGTAAGGAACCGTTTTCTCTGTGGCGAGAAAACCCCTTACACTATTTAAAAAAAATTGAAAGCCTGGATTAAAACCATTCCAAGACATCAAATTCACACTTACATAGGAACTTAAAACATATTAGTAGTTAACATTTCTTTATTTATGCAATTGCCTTATTTTGGTAGATATTCTTTATTTTAATTCATTTTAATTAATACTCTTGTTGGAAATTCACCATAGTTTGTGTCTGATATTATGCACTTTATAAATATTATAGTTATAAGTATTATATATTATAGTATTACATTTTTTTATATGTCATTTTAATAAAATTTGTTTGTACCCATACACAGGCTTGACCTTCTGTGGGTTTCATAAATTTATTAATTATTATATGTATCAATAACTATTGTATGTTGATGTAAACTTTTAGATTAATAAATATTATTATTATTATTATTATAAATGAACAATATATAAAGTTATAAGTGCATTAAAAAGTGAAGTTGTTAAACCCCCAAAGAAAAATGAAGGAGGTAAGAAAAAATAGGAATTTACTGAACAAATTAAACGCGGAATAAGAAGAAAAGTTCACAAATTTTATTTTAAAAAACAGATACCAACACTTGCCAAGGTTTTGGACGCAATCAATAGTAATTCGTATTTTTCCAAAATGAAAAAGACAAAACTACGGGAAACTCTAATAGATTTTAAGTTCAAGTGGGATAAACCTGACAGGAAAGCAGCACTTATTGGTTCTGAGGAAATTGTTTGTTGGAGACGGCGATATCTCAAAATCATTTTTAAATTACGTGCAGAAGGTAAAAAAATATTTCATTTGGATGAAACCTGGGTGAATGAAGGTTAAACAGTTAGCAAAATGTGGCAGAACACAAACATTCAATCTTTACGACAGGCTTTTTTGGAAGGATTATCTACAGGATTAGAGGTTCCTTCCGGTAAAGGACGACGTCTAATTATAACTCATATTGGAAGTGATGACGGGTTTTCAAAAAGTGGTTCTTTAATATTTTAATTTAAAAAAACCTGAGACTACCATGAAGATATGAACGCCGTCATCAAAGTGTGGCTTAAATACGTAGGTATCACAAATAGTTGATAGGACACGGAAGAGGACAAGTATTAAAAGTAATTTTAAAAAACCGACTTTAAAATCGTGCAGATGCCATCACCATATCTTAACCAAATTTATTTGGGGGACCATCCCTGAGGTACCCTCTCCTTACTAACAAAAAAAGAACCATAGAAATCGGACAAGGTGGTAAAAAATTACCGATAAACATACATAAAAAATAAAGAGTTTAAGGATTTTCTCATGGGCCTAATTATTAGATTTTAACCAAATTTTTAATAGACCATCCCTGAGGTACCCCCTTACTAACAAAAAAAATCATTGAAATCGGACATCGTGTTAAAGAATTATCGCTGAAGATATATAAAAATAAATATGACGAATTGAGAACCTCCTCCTCCTTGAAGTCGGTTAAAAATCAATTAAGTTTTATTTTTAATTTAGAGAATTGAATAATATATATTTCGTTATCAGATATGTAAATATTTTCCTTTATTACATACATTGTATATTTGTTTCTCTTACAGTTTTATGGTTATGGTTTTTTATAACTTTTATTAAATATAATATTAATTATTTAAAAAATGGTATTGACTATTATTTTTAGAATACCTTTTCAAAAAAAAATCATTTTGATGAGGTCTCATCACGCCGTTTCGACGATATACTATTATCTCGTCATTTTGACGATATACTATCTCGCCATTTAGACGAGGTGGCCTAACGTCTTCAAATGACGGCTCTGGTCTGTAAAATACTGACGTCATAATTCACATGAATAACACGTCATATTATTACAAGACGTAACAGGTGCAAAAAAAAGGCAGGTCATAATGACGTGTGGTTGCTAGCTGAGTAGAGTAGGTATATTTCCTTCATTACAAAATATCTCGATGAATACGGATAAAGCATCTAAATTATTTTAGTTTTAAAGCAAGGTATTAAAGCCAATAACATACCTTTCCACTCTTAATAAAACTGAAACATTTGGAAGGTCTTGTTATTGAATCTTCTGAAAAATCAGTAACAGTTCTTGCACCTATAACATTGGGAGTACTTGCGAGTTCGCGATTAACGTTTAAATTCGATAATTTTGTTTGGGAACTAGATCCTTTAAATGAAATAGCATAAGGTTTGACTTTTATAGGGATCTTACTGTTACTCTGGCAAAGGACGGGGGCGCTATTGGAAAAAAATGGTGATGTAGAAACAATTTGCGTTTTTCTGAAAAAGAAAAAAAAATGAAGTGCATATTGTTATATGGAATGATCCATCACAAATGTGTATAAAGTAGGTCTTGGAAAAAGTCACGCATGTCGAAGCGTAGGCGTTTGTCGACCATGGCCTACTTTAGAAATATTTTTGTGTATTTCAAGTGTTATAATAAGATTTCAGTACATTAGTTACGCTTGTAAGAGAGCAAGAGAGAAAGAGAGTGAGCTAGGGACGACCACGCCGAAACTATGAACCTTGGAATTATATTTTTGAGTTCTACTAACTTTACTAAGATAAAAATGAATTAAATGTTCAATACATTAAAACAAAAAATATTTATTATTTGTGAAATAAAAGACGAAATAAAAATCCCAACAAGTCCCCAGCGTCAGCTGGGATTTAAACCTCATTACATACACTTAAAAGGCAGTCTTTGATTGACACACATATTCTTTATTTTAAATTACTAATCTGACTCGCACAGTATTATTTGCCAAAGTGTGATCATTCATAGTTGTCAGTTGGTTAACACTTCGGTTTCGTGATATAATTTATTAATTCTTCTGTTTGATGTATTTTGTCAGTCTGTAAAATAATACTTTCTAATAATTAATAGCGGTTGCTTTTGTTTTGTTCTTGTAGATTAGTAAAAATTGATAGAAGAATAAGGAACAGTTTAAAAAGTTGCTGGAACTGGAAAAATATTATGTTTAAAATAAAGTAAACAAACTTATGTTCAAGTGTTAAATCTGATAAAATTAAAGATACATGGGGTAAAAAAGATAGGAAAATAAGCAAGATGGGAATATGTATAAAGGAATTTCCAGTTAGAGACTAGGCAGGTGCAAAAAAGAACGACAGTGCACATTTAAACACCTCGAAAATGAGGGGAGTTCAAAAAGTAGTAGTAGGAGTTCCAGACAAAGCCAATGCCAAGAATATAACATACGTGTCGACAATCAAACGTTTTCCAATACATTTTGCGTGAAAACTACATGGATTTGTTATTTACACGAGCAGAAAACGAATATTATCAACGTGGCCAGTCGGCTGCGTGGGGTATATATCTCGCCGTATACCTGCTCACATTACACAGCGCACAAGACAACGTTGATATTATTCATTTTCTACTCGCGCTAATACTAACTCTCTGTAGTTTTCACTTCGATGCTAGCAAACC
Organism: Psylliodes chrysocephalus; assembly: GCA_927349885.1. NCBI lineage: Eukaryota > Metazoa > Arthropoda > Insecta > Coleoptera > Chrysomelidae > Psylliodes > Psylliodes chrysocephalus. The sequence continues at coordinate 51,225,634 of OV651817.1, forward strand.
GTATTGAAAGATGTTTAATAGGTGATAGTATATACAATACTTAGTTCATACTATGAAATATTATTAAAAAAAAAAATAGTAAAATGCTTACCTATTTGAATAAAACGACTTTGCAAATACCCACCAAAACATTCTCACTACATAACAAAATAGTACGGAACATAAAAACGTCACTGAATTCCATACCAATAGGGAAAAACCAAAATTTTGCAGTTTTTGGATAAACTGCATACTAGTTTCATCTTTTTTTATTTTTTCCATATAGAAAGTTTCGTAAAGCAGGTCATAATCTAAAATTAAGAAGTAAGTATTCAATATACAGAATCTTCAACAATATTCATATCCCACGTGATCTAATGAAACAAGAAATAAATGAAAATGGCTTTTTAAATCGGTGTAATAAGCACAACTACTAAAGTTATTAGCCGCGTGTTGTGCAGAATACGTTAGTGGTATTTTGGAGGTATGCCGAAGTTATTAACCCTTTATTTGGCACTTATGAGAAGTGAGGTGGGGTAGTGGGTTGAAGAGTAAGAACATTTGCGGTGTCAAGTTTTCTACAGCGTTGCCTCACTTTTTTGTGATTGTAATTTGTGGAATTTTTACTGGATTCCGGGAGTCGAGTCTCTTTTGCTCTCTGTGGATTATTTATTATTTTCTTCTCATGTATACTCCAGAGAACTAACGTTTTAAGTAAATTCATCGGAATTTGAAAAAAAAATACCCATATTATAAGTAAATTAAAAAATAATTGCGGATAATGTACTAATTTCTGAGAAAAATTGAATCATAGTTGCAATACTTATGTCATTTGTTAAATAGTGGGCTTACTGCGTCCCCGTCCTATATTGTTTATTGTTTTTCTTCTTCTTACACCTCTTGCTGTTAGGAAATATTCTTGGGTAGTTCTAATTATGGACGAATCTGTGTCTGGCTGAATGGCAATGTGCCTATGCCAAAAACAAAAAAAAAAAAATAAAAAAAAGGGGGCTTACTGTGAAAAGTGACCAAGTCAAATTTTATGTGATTTGAGTTAATATAACAAATAACTTGTTAAAATCAGATCTACCAAAATAAAAAATTACCAAGTCATATTTATACTGCTTGAAAGTACTAAATAAACCTAATCAATATGACTTGGTAATTTTTTTGGTAGGGCCGACTTTAACAAGTAGTAATTTGGTCATATTAAATAAAATCACTTAAAATGATATGGTCATCTTTGCAGTAAGCCAACGAAATTTATTTTGTTTCGGGCTGATCTTCTCACCTCTGACTAGTTGCATGTAGGTGTTACTTTACAGATTAACGAACAATAGCTCTATAGTTTAATAAGCAAGTAGTCACTTTCAAATTTACTCAGAGGTGAAAATGCTGGCCCTTAATCCAGCCTTTATTTGATTTATACTTTTCTTCCATCTTTTGTTGACGCCATTATAGTTGAAGTGGACACATAGTCTTCTAGTTTGTAATTTGCAACGTTGCCATATGGAAATTTTATTTTCTGTAATGTTGGTGTTCAAAAAAATTTGGGTAAATATTGAGAACACGCCCTTTTCTTAAAAATCCAATTGTTTATAAAACTTTAATTTTAGGCTTTATGAAGTACTTTTCAATTATACCACCGGAAAATCCATACATTAACATTTTTTGCGCGGTGTCGCCAAGTGTTCAATTAAAATCAATGAATAAGAAATATAAAAAAGTACCTTTAAAAAGCACTACTTCTATTAATTTATTTCATTGTTCTTCCTAAAAAAACTTTTTTAACTTCTAATTTCCAGTCACCTTCGACGATTTATTTAACCAATATAATTAAATTGTAATACATAGTAATTAAATACTAGAAAGTAATAATGCACTTTTCAAAAACTTTTAAACATAATTACTACTTTGTGTTATCCACCTTTTTTGAAACAAACGAATTTATTTGTTTGAAAAATGATGCCAGCCAGCCTAAACCAACGACTATTATTAAATAAAGAGGATAGCCGAAATATTTCAATTTTTGAAGGGTTAGCCGTGACGTCACTCAGTGGGTACTTTCAGCTGCGACCCATTTTAAACAAACGTTTACCTTCTATTTTTTAAATAAAAAGTATTTCAAATTTTTAGAATATTGTTTGACCCAGAGAGATAATTAAGGTAATCTAACTTACTAATATTTAAATTCCTGATTTACAAAAGAGTTGAATAAAAATTTTATGAAATTAATCAAGTTAAAATTTTATTAGTTCGAATACATCCTTGCGTTATTTCTGAAGAATTTTATGTCTGGTATATTTTTAAGTGACATACTGATAATTTATTTTATAATTTTTTTATCATAAATGCTTCTTGTAAGCATTTTGCAATTCAAAAAAATTTTAAAGTACCCTGATAGACCTGTCACTCTAAAAGCACGCTCTTCTCCCATATCCTAACTACCTTAGAAGCGAGCGCTTTTGGGTAGTTTTAAAATTCAACTGTGTCCTTTTTCCACCTACACCATAAGAGCACGGTATACTCGTGCCACCCATCTCCTAACCACTATAGAAGAGAGCGAGCAAAGGAGTGTGCTCAGCCGACGCGCGACGTTTTGAAATTCACGTGAATTTTGAAACGTTGGCCAGACGGAAGATATTTTTTTCTTAATCATCCTCCCGAGTCCTACCGCTTGCCGAGTCCTCACTGGCTGCGTATGCGCGTACCGATCTTTGATTTGATTGAAAAGTGGACATATTTCTTATTATTGTCGTAGCAGTTGAAAAAAGGTTATGTTAAAAATGCAGAAAGATGATATAATAATAATATATATTCAAGAAAATATTAATAAATAGGAATAGTTACAAGTATAAATACAAAGTTTAATAATTATTCAAATGAATACCTAGTATAAATACAGAATAAATTAAGACATTGATAACTCACTGATGCATTATAATGTATGTGTGCAAGCTAGTTTATGTTTCGATTTAGAATGATATAGAAATAAATAAATAAATAAATAATAAAAGAAAATAAAAGTATCTTCGTTTCTCACTTTTGTAACAAGGTATATAGGTATACTTATAAGTAAAAAATAGAGTCCGGTACGCTTTAGGTACGACGGAATTTGAAAAATTAATTTAAATAATAAAAAGTACCCATTCTATAGAATAAATTTCTAAAAAAATGCTGATAACAGAATATTTTCTAAGAAAAGTTAAGATTTTGATGTTCTTAACCTAACATTTTATCATTTTCTTACAGTTTTGCCAAGAGTTTCAGTACTTTACACCTTATACTACACAAAATATGTGAATATTAACAAGACTGAAATATTTTTATATCGTAAAATTAATTAATTAATTAGGGCAAGGAAAATCTTTATAAATGAATTTCAGTTAGTTACAAGATAAAATACGTAAATATTGATATTACCCATTCTTTAATTGTGAAAAAAATTACGATATAGCCTATAAAATTGTAAATTTGATAAAATTTTCGTATCCTTTTTTTTTTAGAAGTATACAATATGTAATGAGTACTTTTTATAGCCCCAGAGCCCATTGCAAATTTTTACCGTCATCTGATAACGAAATGAAATATACCCCAAAAGCATGGAAAAAAATTGTACTTTACCAAATGACACCTGTGCCAAACCCAATCCTGAGCAAAGTGGCTTTAAAAAATTATATTATATTAATAAAATCACATAAGGCATGAAAGCGCTAATTTTGTTTGCCCTTAAAGTTTTCCAGAAAATAACATTCAAATATATCTTGATATATATCGTTTAAGAGAAACATTTTCTTCCTCTTAACATTGCACAAAAATATCTATCCATGATTAGTAGGTAAAAATCATTAAAAATGTGAATCAATGTTTGCTGATTTAAAAATTTATTTGTATGCCTATTGTTGTGATTCATTTTTACAGGTTGCCATAGAAACGACAAAAAAACTACTATGATTATGGTTTAAAATTATTGTCTAACAAGAGTTTATAGTTATTATTGACTATCTCTGCAAATGGTTTATACAATGCCATCCTTCTTCCTTTCATACATAAACACGGTTTAAAAGGTAGGTAAAAATATTAATAATTCAGGTTTAAAAGCTAGTTTCACAATGAATTAGGATTGTAATTTTCAGGGAAAACACAATTGTCGTTGTCATGTCTTATGTGAATTTTTGAATATAAAATAATTTTTTTTAACTACTTTGCTCAGGATAGGGATGGCACAGGTGCAATTTGGTAAAGTACAATGTTGTTACATGCCTTTAGAGCATATTTCATTTCGTTATCAGATGACGGTCGAAATTAGCACTAGGGTCTCATACTATTAGTGTAATCAATTTTTTTTTCTAAATTTCGAGGTACCTAAAGCGTACAGGAGCCAAATTATATGTTCAGTATTTGTATAGTTCTTGATTCATTCATTTACTAACAATTTTAAAATCTAAATTTGTAGAAAGTAGAAGAATCTCGAATTGAGTTTCGGTAAAACAATCCTTATAAGGGCATCGAAAGAATGGCATTTTTTAACCCTACTGAAAAAAAAAAGGAAAATACTGAACATTTCAAGGTTTTATATAAACCCAACAATTAGAAAATAAAATTGTACGAAACAAAATCAACGTTACAAGGTACTCCCCAATTATTTCAAATGCGTAAACGCAACATGTGAGGGACTCGGAAAGCGGTAGGACTCGGCAAGCGGTAGGCAAAGCCGCCACCCTACGATAAGTCGTTGCTTCGTTTTCTTGTTGCATATTTATGGATCGGTATGCGCAATCACAATTTTCCATTAACTACTAATTTTATCACAATCTGGCAACGTTGTATTTATATTTTCTAAATTTGACAGAAACCATCGAGTTTCCATGTTTACAGTCGTCAAAATGCTGATTTTTATAGAAATTAAATAATTTTTTTTGGCTTAAATATAGCATTTACCGCAAATTTTTTTTTTGAAATGTACTATTTAAAATACGCTGTTTCTGATAAAAAATAAATTTCTTTAAAATTTTACTGGACCTAAAGTCGACCGTACCCTTAGTACCAACATTGTTTCAAATTTCCGGCGTACTTAAAGCGTACCGGAACCTTAACAGGTAATATAAAGTTATCTTATTTGTTTCTGATAATACCTTAAGAATACCCAAATCTCTCAAACTCCCGACTAACAAACTGAATCTTACCTTTACTATCGTATACATAACCATGTTGACTTCCTCCGAGCAAATCGAATGCACATAGAAGAAACCAAAATATAATACCAAATACTACCAGTGACCACCAGTGTATAAACATTCTACTTTTTAAACTGCATGGGTGCTTTACTGGCATGGAAGGCTTTCGGGTTATCAGTAATTTCTGGTAAAAAAAATCTTCCTTTCGACGTTGAACAAAAATGTTTATTTGACATTAGATGACATTAAAATTTCCTGATGACGAGATTTTCAAATTTTATTCCAATTAAGTTTGTAGATTGAATCTAGATAGGTAAAAGTGAGAGTAGAAAGCGGAATTTTGATATTTTCGAATGAAATGGAATAAATCGAAACATATCCGTACATTGTATTGTCAAAGAAATACCTACGAATTAAGAAAAAGAAAAAGAAAAAGAAAAAGAAAAAGAAAAAGAAAAAGAAAAAGAAAAAGAAAAAGAAAAAGAAAAAGAAAAAGAAAAAGAAAAAGAAAAAGAAAAAGAAAAAGAAAAAGAAAAAGAAAAAGAAAAAGAAAAAGAAAAAGAAAAAGAAAAAGAAAAAGAAAAAGAAAAAGAAAAAGAAAAAGAAAAAGAAAAAGAAAAAGAAAAAGAAAAAAGAAAAAGAAAAAGAAAAAGAAAAAGAAAAAGAAAAAGAAAAAGAAAAAGAAAAAGAAAAAGAAAAAGAAAAAGAAAAAGAAAAAGAAAAAGAAAAAGAAAAAGAAAAAGAAAAAGAAAAAGAAAAAGAAAAAGAAAAAGAAAAAGAAAAAGAAAAAGAAAAAGAAAAAGAAAAAGAAAAAGAAAAAGAAAAAGAAAAAGAAAAAGAAAAAGAAAAAGAAAAAGAAAAAGAAAAAGAAAAAGAAAAAGAAAAAGAAAAAGAAAAAGAAAAAGAAAAAGAAAAAGAAAAAGAAAAAGAAAAAGAAAAAGAAAAAGAAAAAGAAAAAGAAAAAGAAAAAGAAAAAGAAAAAGAAAAAGAAAAAGAAAAAGAAAAAGAAAAAGAAAAAGAAAAAGAAAAAGAAAAAGAAAAAGAAAAAGAAAAAGAAAAAGAAAAAGAAAAAGAAAAAGAAAAAGAAAAAGAAAAAGAAAAAGAAAAAGAAAAAGAAAAAGAAAAAGAAAAAAGAAAAAGAAAAAGAAAAAGAAAAAGAAAAAGAAAAAGAAAAAGAAAAAGAAAAAGAAAAAGAAAAAGAAAAAGAAAAAGAAAAAGAAAAAGAAAAAGAAAAAGAAAAAGAAAAAGAAAAAGAAAAAGAAAAAGAAAAAGAAAAAGAAAAAGAAAAAGAAAAAGAAAAAGAAAAAGAAAAAGAAAAAGAAAAAGAAAAAGAAAAAGAAAAAGAAAAAGAAAAAGAAAAAGAAAAAGAAAAAGAAAAAGAAAAAGAAAAAGAAAAAGAAAAAGAAAAAGAAAAAGAAAAAGAAAAAGAAAAAGAAAAAGAAAAAGAAAAAGAAAAAGAAAAAGAAAAAGAAAAAGAAAAAGAAAAAGAAAAAGAAAAAGAAAAAGAAAAAGAAAAAAGAAAAAGAAAAAGAAAAAGAAAAAGAAAAAGAAAAAGAAAAAGAAAAAGAAAAAGAAAAAGAAAAAGAAAAAGAAAAAGAAAAAGAAAAAGAAAAAGAAAAAGAAAAAGAAAAAGAAAAAGAAAAAGAAAAAGAAAAAGAAAAAGAAAAAGAAAAAGAAAAAGAAAAAGAAAAAGAAAAAGAAAAAGAAAAAGAAAAAGAAAAAGAAAAAGAAAAAGAAAAAGAAAAAGAAAAAGAAAAAGAAAAGAAAAAGAAAAAGAAAAAGAAAAAGAAAAAGAAAAAGAAAAAGAAAAAGAAAAAGAAAAAGAAAAAGAAAAAGAAAAAGAAAAAGAAAAAGAAAAAGAAAAAGAAAAAGAAAAAGAAAAATAGTAATTCGAGAAAGAAGGGGCCTTGGATTCAAATTAACAGATAGTGGTAATTATAATATGCAGGTGAAACGATTAGTAAATCTTGGAGAGCCTGAACAATCGGCTAACGGAGTTACAATTGGATATGTTGATGATGTTATTAGACAAGCAAAAGATCAAATTTTAAAAGCTGTAATGGAATAAGCATCTGTAATGATGAGGACTCTAAGGGAATACCTTGGAGAACGGGTTGTTGAATGGAAAAAAATAGGGGCTCGACGTACTTGTTACGCGTCCTCACTTTATTACCTAGTCTAACAATATTTATAAATACAATGTTGTCATTAGCATAAAAAATTTTGCTGACAATTTCAATTTCTGATATAGCCCGACTATGAGAGAAGTTTTTTTAAACTAAAGTACTTTTTTTTGGCATTGATACATGTGTCATTCAGCTTATCACAATTCATTCATAACCGACGACATATCATCATTAATACAATAGAAAATGACGACGTCATTGACGATTTGTGAAGAACCAATATTTGATTTTTAAAGAAATTATTATATATAAATATACCTATAAAAATACTTGTAGGTCCTTTTTTTTTGTAAAAAATGCTTCTATTTTATCAGTTATTGTACAAGTATAAGAAATTAAAAATTAAAAAAAACCGACTTCAAAAACGTGCAGATGCCGTCACTACATCTTAACCAAATTTATATGGGACCACCTCTAGGGTATCCCCTTACTAACAAAAAAGAATCATATAAATCGGACAAGGTGGTAAAGCATTATCGCTAAACATACATAAAAAATGAAGAGTTGGAGGATTTTCTCACAGACCCAATTATTATATTTTGACGAAATTTATATGGGACCACCCCTGAAGTACCCCCTTTCTAACAAAAAAAGAATTATTGAAATCGGACACCGTGTTGAAGAAGTATCGCTGAACATACATAAAAAAAAAATATCGCGACGGATTGAGTACCTCTTCCTTTTCTGAAGTCGGTTAAAAATTGTATGTAATTTATTAATAAAAAATACAAAAATGTATGCTTTTTAATTTTTTTGATGGACCGGCGCAGCGCCGTTTTAATTGACTTCCCGCGCCGGTCCAAGAGCTCCCATCCGCCCCTGTTCGAATTTTGGTAAGACTGCAATAAGTTCCCTATTTTTATGGGTTAGTGCAGAGCTTAAAATAGGTATCTACTGATATCACTGACATAATAATTTAAATGTTTACAGTTTCAATATAAAACAATAAAAATAGCCGTTAAAGATGGCAAACCATTGTGGTTAACCAAGCTCTTATACTCTTACCGAAGAATCAGAAGGACCCCAGCCCAATTTAAATGTTCTTTTGTTTTGTTGTCCGACACGCGTGATGGTCTTAGGAGCATTATATAGACGCGCTGTTGTCGGATTGACTTTCGATTTTTCAGAAGATCGTTCGCCGATCAAATTAGGTTCTTGTAAATAATAAATTTTACTTCAACATTCAGGAAGCATATTCAGACTTAAGATGCCAATTGTATTTTTTGGCTATCCTAATCATCCAGACAATTATTTTAATCTAATTAAAGAATCTATTAACATTCATATTTTGACGCATTTATTTTTATCTATCAACGCATCGATTTTATATAAAATTTCTTGTTGATTTTTTTAAAGAATTTCAATATTAAATTTTTCGGACTTTGCTAAATAAGTATTTTGCAAATGGACGCCTGTGGAAATCTATTGTTCAAAGCAAAGTAGTGGCACGTTGCAAAATTTTTAGAATGTGGTTTATTTTTTATTCACTGCAACAATACTCTCATTTTCAAAATAAATTAAAAACATCAAATGAAAAGTAAAAAGGTTGTAGTTATATTACTGCAATGCTCTCCATTTTTCTCTCTTTAAATGCTCAGAAGATTAAAGCAACAATACAAGTAGTGAAGGATAATAACACGGCACACCTACTTCGAATTTCATATTTTTTATAACTGCCAGTTGCAAATAAGTTAATTAAAATTTATCAACCTAATAAACTTTGACATAGGTTGAAATTATGGGAATGTCCGACATGAACTTCAAATTATTGACGGTCTAAATATGTGTCAAAGTTAATCATTCTCGTAAATTTTATTGGCCGTATTTCTAACCGTCTGTAAATGTGATATCTGTGTTTTCTACTATTCACGAAAATATGTCTGGACTGTACATAATAGGTATGTAAAACGGCTGACCGCATATAGTGAGAATATTCTATTTTCAGATACCAAACGTCCTAGAAAATGTAATACACACAGGTTTAAATTAATAATAAAGTAAAACCGGTTTGAACATGTTGAAATCAAAATAGTTCCAATAGCAAATAAAATCGATCTCAGAAAATAATTTAATAGCGCTTTTGATGATTTCCAATGTAGAAAATAAGTGTCACTATTGGAACCTTTATAGCCCCTCATCTGATTGCAAAAAGTGTCATGTCGTGTTTTTTGCTTGCTATTTATAGTTGGGTACATTGGAACGGGGTAAACAACATGTACTTTGGTTCTGGTGGTGGGAGCTGTCGTGATAATAAATAATATTTATTATCGATGAATTTTACGTTCTTTGCTGACAATGAAATAATTTGCTTCTAGAAATCTATAAAAATAAAAAAAATCCCTTTGTAAGCATTTTCTGTCTTCCAATTTTACTACTATCGATGTAGAAAAATTCTTACACCAATAACAACCAACAACAATCACCGCCACATTCATTTAGGATTAAAATTGAAAGTTACGAAAACAGACTACTAAACATCGACTGCTGCTTGTGAAAGATATTCTTTGACAAAACAGATACGCTGGCAACACTGAACGTCATCCTCAACAGGTATGAGTCTCGATTGTGAGGAGAGCTTGAAATGCGCTAAAGTGTATCAGTGTAGCGTGTATGACTGTATGTAGCCAGTGCAGCTTTAACTTTTGAGCTTTGTAAGCGTGTCAAGTTGTGCGCCGGTGTATTTGTGTAAACAAAATTTACGTATAATAACCATATTAAACAATTTAGACCTCTGTGTGTATAATAATTAAAAATGAACCGTTCTTTCGCCGAATTTTTTTAATGCAGTGACCGTTTATCATTACGACAGTTTAATGCTTCAAGTGTTTGCTTCAGGCGGTTTTTTGGAAAATAACTTTTGATAATTGCAGGTTTGTAACTGACTTTATTTTACCACTTGTTAAAAATGATTTATTTGCGATAATAATTCTTTATTAAAATGAATATGTAGAAATACCTATCCTACAATGTTAATGGCAATTTTTAATTTTTTTGTTTAGTAGGTACCCAATTATAATATGAATGGTTAAATAGGTATTTTATTGTGGATTGGGAATCACAAAGCCACCTTTATACAGGTTTGGAAAAACCTATAAATTTTAAAAAATATAAGTAGGTTTTAAGGTTATTTAGGTTTTTTAAGTTTTTTTAGGTATTTTAAGGTTTTTAGTTCAAATGCGGAAAAAAATATTATTAATAAAGTAAAACAAAAAATAACAGGTAAAATTAAAAAATAGAATTTTATAAGTACTTATATTAAAAAAAAAAAACATTCAGCAAACAAAAAAAAATGACTAAGACATTTTTTTTTAATGGTCACTGTCTCTACTATCACTAGAATCAATAAGTTTGTCAGTGGAAACTTTTGACAAAATATTGAAATTTGTTTTTATATATACTAATTTCTGCTGAGAGTTGATTTTTCAACTTTGAATGGATAAATCCAAAAGTTATTTAAAAAAACCTAAAATCGCTGAATTTTCACTTTTAGGTTTTTTAAAAAAATATGAACTGTGTTAGCATTTATTTATTCATGATAATGCTTCATATTAATAATTGCCAAGCGTAATCATTTAAGAACTATTCGCTTAACAGTCGTTGTATCTAAGTTTATTTATCTAATATAATCATGAGTGTAAGGACAACAAAAAGTTAATGTGTTTAGTTTTAAGTACATTTCTTAGCATTTGAAGTACCCATAATATCTTATTTTCTATTTGTTTCATTAGTAACTGAAATTAGTGTTTTGGAATTTTAATAGGAAAACTTTCTTTTCTTTATGTCAGCAACAACATCTTTACAAGATAATCTTCTAAATATTTACTTTTTCATGTCGGGTACGTGCCGACAAAAGTGTCCGTAAACAACGCCAACAAAAGCGTAAGAGTTTACTTTTATTTTCTTGTGATCTTCGTGGAGTGTTGATAGAAATAACAAACAGTGGGTTACTGTTCTGATCTAACTATTTTAAGCAGAATTCTTTATATTATTTATTTAGAAACGTTGGATTTGTGATATTATGCAGACGTTTCCTAGTTAATTTCATCGGATTTTGTTTTTATTATTGAGCTATTTTTAACAGCAAAAGTATAATGAATGAATAATGTGGATTCAGCCGGATATATTCGACCAAAGAAACAATAGGGATTGCTTTTTTTAGATGGCTTATCCTCATTGATTTTATTTTTATATTTTCATGTTTCAAAAATTAGCTACACACGACATATTTACGCATGTATGAATTAGAAAATTAGAAATATATATCCATTAGTAAAAAGAAATATTTCTCACAAATTACGATTATAAAATTGTTGAATTTGAAATTTGCTCATAAACTCATTTGAGTTGAATTTCAATTAAGTGCCATTACTTGACTAAATTGATCCAAAGGTAAAATAACTGTTTTTTCTCGATGTCATGTGTTACGAAATAATACAAATGACCGGTTCCCTCCGGAAAACAAATATTTCTTTGGACAATACCGCAACAGGCATTGAAATATAATAAAAGAAAAACAGCAGACAGAAAATCAGTTTTATTCGAAAGTGTCATAAAACATCGTTTTTCGGATAGAAAACATCACCGAAAAGGAAAATTTTTCAATATACTACAAATGAACTGCTGAAAAGTACTTTTACGGCCCAGGACGCAAAAGTAAAGCGGCTCCGCTTTCTAAAAATTCTCTGTTATTTTTTATTTATCTTTTAATACTACTCGCGATATTTTTTTGCTATTGTAAAACAGTAGACCATAATCCACGTGTATATCAAAGTTGAATAGGAATATTTATAATTGAATCAAAAAAAAAAACTAAAATTATGATTAAATCGATTTGATATAAGCACAGTAATATGACAGCAATTATTCAATTATTATCAAGAATATACCTACTAGTCATTCTTATCGTACCCAGCCATCTGTTATAAAAAAAATTGGAAATAATATTTCGGATTTAATTTTTTGTTTTTTTGTTTTTTTAATATCTAGGTACCTGTAATACCATCTTAAAAACAATAATGCATGAAACAAGAACGTAAATTGTATTTTCGAACTCCTGCAAGTTGCCAGGCAAATTTCTCGGAGTCACCTTTTCGTCATTATAACATAAACTACTATTTTAACATTCAAACTTTGATTTTGCTTATAAAGGAGGGAGCAAAATTATAAGTCAGGTGTCACCCTCATTGGGACTCATCAGCAACTCGATTCCAACCCTAGTTTTATGAGTTTTAAATATCATAGTAAATTATAATTAGAGGATTATCTCACAGTCGTGTGTAGTCCATTTAATACATTCCCGATATTCTTAGCAATTTGCTTACACTTTCGGTAATAAAAAGTAAAAAACTTTGTAGTTTCATTTTTACACTTTAATATTGTGTTGCCATAACAGTGGATATAAAAAAATCCTTGCACAAGGGAAATTATTTATGTCAGTGGGTTTGTCGGTACGTTCTGTATATTTACCTACATATTTATATTGTATTTTATACAAACTGCTTAATATATTATCGATAGGAAAAATGTAATATTAAACTTATTAGATGGGCTTTTATAATTTTGATGTCGTAGGTACTAACACAGAAAAATATTATAATATACATTCAAGAAAAGCTTTACACTTGGAAGATTACATTTGTTTAAAATAAAGCAGAGTTTGATTCAAATAATATTTCTCGATACAATAAAAAAATAAATGTTGTATTTTAAGAGTTATAATAATTATTCTGAGAATAAATTATTTTTTTCGAGTATAGAATTGTGAATTAATCTAAGAAAGCTCTTACGTTTATTATAAGTATAATATGCTCTTAAAACCGACTATTGCGTACTTGATTCAATGTTATAAATGGTTTCGATTCAAAAGTCAGAGACACAACGCATTCATAGAGAATCTGGCAAATTGGCATTAGCACGTGTTCATCCTATTGTCCATTTTCTAACATGTTTGCATCGTATCGTTAGGGTTGTGTTTTACTTTTTGTTAGAAATTCTTTGTGATTTAATTAATAAGTGTATGAATAAATTAAATTCAAATGGAACATTTGTTAAATGAAAATCAATATATTTATGTCAAAGATCATATTATTATTGTAACAAATTTAGTTGTATTGGATTTAAGAACAAGGTATTATTGAATATAAATAAAGTATATTTAAAACAAGTGTAAGACTATTTCATTTAAGATGCACATAATACTGTAATTAAGCAATAGATACTCTTGATTTAATAAGATGTATTTTGGTTAGGGCAAGTTGATTCTAATCTTGAAGCAAGGCTTATTAGCTATTGTTGAACAAGTATTACTAGAATTTCAAATCGAGACGAGTTTTACTTGCGGATATACAAACACAACAAAGCATTGAAATAAGACCATTCATCTTGAATATAGTACACCTTTTTTTCTGTTTACTATACAATGTATGCTGTCTAAGATTAGCTGTACAATAAAAGTGCAAAGATAGATGTAGATATATGTACCATTTTTTCAGTTAAAATATAATTTTTTATCCGGGACTTAAGGTCTGAGTTCGCCCATAAAAATTTGCAGTATATACATAGCATACTTTAAGGCCGAGCAGAGAAAGTGAGAAGTCTTAAAGTCTTAAAAAGAAATAACATAATTCAGTTGAATATAAAAAAGACTAGCATTTTAGTGAAATCAGTTATAATTTCCCTAAACCCTACGTACCAACTAATGAGCTTTCAAATCTTTCCAACAGATACTTACTGAATAATTATTCGGTCGACATTTTTGTATCGATAGTAAATAATATGAAACAATTAGCTCAAGTAACAAATACTATATTTTATTCACCTCCAGTGCATCATAATTGAGCACGCTTACTTAGTGACAGTGTTGCCGAAACAAAGCCGCTAATTGTACTGGGATTCATATTATGTCATAATAACTATTTTATAGCTGATCTGCTTCTTAATTTTCTAATCAGAGGTAAAATTGTTATAAATTGGCCATAATAAAATGTATACTAGAATGAAAAGTATAATTATCTGGCAACACTGATCGTGAATCGCATTAATTTTAATATTGAAAACCTTTCATTAAATGTGCAAAGGCGTCTTAAGAAACGGAGTATTTTAAATATGGTCGAAAAATGTCTTTTATTTTTAGTATCTAAACCACGTGGCACTATTGATTTGCCTACGAATTTCCTTGAAAACTAAACATATTTACACGTTTTCATTTCATTGCAATTCGTACAACTAATACAGGAAATGAAACATATCACACTTCAAAATAATATTCAGATTTCCTGAAAGTTAGGTTTAAAATATTATATTTTGTAAATGATATATCGCGTGACATAGCGCAAAGTTAAAAATATTTTCTTTTGTATTTGGTAAAAAAAAAACCAAAATTGTCAAAATAAATGTTTTCTGAGATATGGCCAGAGGCCGTCTTTAAAAAACTTTCAACTCTTTTTACCATTTTGGAAAAAACATTCACTTCTCCACGTAATTCATCTTTTTATCTGTTTAATAATGCCTTATAATACTCCGGGCTATTCCGGTCTTCATCAGTTTCAGCAATCTAATGCACTTTCTCTCTGCGATCTTGTACGAGGTTATATTGGTATTTAGTATACCTAAGTTTGGAGCTTGAACAAAACCGAACGCGGTTACTAAGACAACGGCTGAGATGTTTGAAAATAATAATTATGGTGATTAAAATTTAGACTGTTTTTATAAATTTTACAAATTTGTAGATATTATGATGTGTGCACTGAAATATACTATCTTTCGTTCTCCGTCTTAAAAAAAAATATTCTAAAATGAGAAACCAGACATATTTTCTGTGTTTACTCAAACTATTCTTTGTACTGAACACATATGACATGGTTCAAAGAATTTAACAAATTGTAATAATTGCAGAAGTGGTACGATAATTTTTGACAATTTTTTGAAATATCACGAATATCAGTCCTATCAACGAAAATGCAACTATTTCGTACCGTGAGTTGTATTTTTCAAAATTTGTGATGGTCATTTTTTTTTAATAAAGTAAAGTACGATTATTACAATCTGATCATTAGGATCAATTAGCAATTTTATTCTAACCTAACTTATCTAGGGATAAAAAATTTCATAAACTAAGATTCTTACGCGGGTTTCGGATTAAAAATTGTATGAGTATTTCCAGGTAAGTACCCGAAAGTTTGACCTGTTCTTTGGGGAAATATCAACTGGTTAAATGAAATGAAAAATAATGTACAACTTTTTAATTAAATTATAATGGAAAATATTTTGTATAATTGAGAGCAGAATTAAACTTCTTCATTAATGGAGTCTAATGTGGCTATTAGAAACCTATTAATAATTTTATATTATACTTCACACAGAAAATATGGTCTATGTATAATAAGAGGGTTATTTAGCTCAAATGAAATATTTTCTAACATAAAAATTTGTTCCATGTAGAGAATTTCAAATGAAAAATAAAAAAATTGAACTTGCCAACAAAAATGAAAATCAGTCATTATCATCCAAAATATCCTAATCGTCATCATCATCACTGTCATCACCATTAAATGTTATCATGATTAGACTTATTTCGTTTATTTTATTTTCACGAGTCCACCAATCTTCTATTAGTTTCTCGCACTTGGATATACAGTTCCGCCACACTTCTGGAGTTGCAATTGAAAGTATTTTTCGCCAAGTTTCCCGAACTGCGTCGTCACTATAACCATTAGGCCCAATATGGTTGTCATAATATTGTTTTGCTATTCCCCATATATATTCGATGGGATTAAACTGGCAATGATACGGTGGCAGACGTAACACTTGATGACCGTAACTTTCAATAATCTGATCCACAACAAAGGTTTTTGGTTTTGCGTGTATACATGGTGAGTTGGGAGGAGCCCACCAAACTCTAGGAGTATATTATACACCTGAAAATAATGTAAAAAAACTCATATGTTCTTATCCGATTTTCATTTGTTTTCAAGTTACAGCATATTAACAAATAAACAAATTTACACATAAAAATTCTCTTAATCATAGCGTTCTTTCAATAAATGTTCAAAAATACCGCCATTGACTTCTAAACATTTTCTGCTTCGTCTACGAAGAGCGTTTGTTGCTCTCCTAATTGATTCATTTCTTTCTTCTTTAATATGGGCTGCAGTATTCTCAATTCGTCTAATTAGTGCATCCCGTGTGTCCACTTTTATTTTGTAGACTTCATTTTTCATCCAGCCCCATAAACAAAAATCTAATGGCGTAATTAAAAATGTTCATCTAGCTTTCCACTTCTGAATTTTAACATTATCAAAGTATGCCATATGTTCAAGGCTCAAAGGCATTTGATAATTCTGATGTTTTGATGAACTATCAGTGTACAGTGAACAGTAACTGAACGTTTAATTTCGAATTTATGTGATTGTTAGTGTTGCAAAATGCCAGATACTTATTCAAATTTAGAATATTCAAATATGGTGTTTGTTTATGGTTTCTGTAATGGAAATGCTACAGCTGCTGCTGAAGAATATCGTCAACGTTTTTCACACCGAAGACATCCTGATAAAAATGTATTTATTAGAGTTTTCAACAAATTGTGCGAGACTGGTAAGCTTCCCAGTGCTTTCATAACATCTGAACGCGCTACTCGACACGGTTTTGTAGAAGTAGAAAATATTCTGCATCTAGTAGAAGAAGATGCAACTACTAGCTCACGGAGAATTGCCACTCAATTGGGAATTCCACAAAAAAGAGTGATAAACACACTCCACGAGCAAGGCTTATATCCTTATCACGTACAGAGAGTACAGCATCTACAACCACAGGATTACGCTAACCGTATGGAGTTTTGTCGGTGGATAAATAATAATCATCGTGTTGTATCGAGTATACTTCTTACGGATGAAGCTACATTTGCCCGTGATGGCATTAATAATACTCGTAACTATCATGTATGGTCAGACGAAAATCCCCACGCAACAGTCGAAAGCAATTTTCAACATCGGCTTTCTGTAAACGTGTGGTGTGGTATGGTTGACAGTTATTTAATTGGCCCTTGACAACTACCTCAATTTTTTACAAACTGAATTACAAGGCCTGCTAGAGGATGTTTCTGTAAATATTAGAATGCAGATGTACTATCAGCACGATGGAGCACATGTCGCTCGTCAGGTCAAGCAACATTTGGACGAACGTTTTCCAGGGCGTTGGATTGGTCGTGGAGGTCCTATTAAATGGCCTGCAAGATCTCCAGACCTCACACCATTAGATTTTTGTTTATGGTGCTGGATGAAAAATGAAGTCTACAAAATAAAAGTGGACACACAGGATGCACTAATTAGACGAATTGAGAATACTGCAGCCCATATTAAAGAAGAAAGAAATGAATCAATTAGGAGAGCAACAAACGCTCTTCGTAGACGAAGCAGAAAATGTTTAGAAGTCAATGGCGGTATTTTTGAACATTTATTGAAAGAACGCTATGATTAAGAGAATTTTTATGTGTAAATCTGTTTATTTGTGAATATGCTATTACTTGAAAACAAATGAAAATCGGATAAGAACATATGAGTTTTTTTACATTATTTTCACGTGTATAATATACTCCTAGAGTTTGGTGCGCTTCTCCCGACTCACCCTGTTTTTGCCAAGCGTAATAATTCTGATTTTAATATATATTGAGGAAATGGTATATGTTCCTTTGTCAATCATTCTTTAATTTTATCAACAGTTCAAGAATTAGTTGGACTTTTGTTTAATACTTCAGAATGGTAAGGTGCATTGTCTAAAATACATACGCTGGGCTCACTTAAACCTGGGAGAAGTTTTTCTTGCAATCATTTTACAAACATTTCTGTGTTCATATTATCGTTATAGTCACTGGATTTTGATTTAGATGGAAATATTAATTCAGCACCTTCTATAAAACCCGATTTCCCTCCTGCATGTAAAATTATGTGTCGCTTCCCTTCTCCATCGGTATGTTTGATGGACTTTACGTTATCATCTTGCCATATTCTCTTGGTTGCACCCCTAGAAAATATCCATGTTTCGTCTAAATATATAAAATTCGCCTCTTCTTTAAATTTAGAATATTTTCTTAGAAAGTTAATTTTCTTGTGCACGACAGAACTTCTTTCACAAAGGGCCTTTCTGTTATCCTCCTTTTGAAATTTGAAACCCAAGTTATATATCACTTGCCATAGACTTGTGCTGCCTATGTCGTCAAATTTTCTATCTATTAATTCCGAGAGAATTGTATTTAAGGTCACATGTTCCTTGTTGGCCTTCATTCGATAAATGGTATCACGAATTTCAAGTTTCTTTCCATCTGGAATATCTTTCGTTTTCAATGATGGGCGAGTTTTGCGGGGATCTTCTTTCGGCAGTTCACTATTGTGATTTTGTAATACTCCCCTTAATTTGGTTTCATTACCGATTTTAAAGGACCGCAATTTTCTTTTTCATCCGTAAAATACTTATGTACACTACAAATTAGACTATCTACATCTAACACACGTCTAGGAATTTTTAAAATTTCCACTACATTTACAATATACATACAATGTCAACACTTGCAAAGAATCAATTCAACTGCAATATTTGTAACAAATTTTGTGCCTACCCTAATATTATTTTAATTTAAATCTGACCATTTTACTTAATTTCTTGGGAAGAGGCTTATTGGAACTGGTTATCAATGACAAATTTGCATAATTTTGTTAATCCGAAACTCGCGTAAGTATAGCAAACAGACTGTACTCACTAGTGTACTTTAGAGTATAATTATTTAGTTTTACTACCGTTAACGTATAACACTAAACCGCACTATAATCTGTTTCTATCTAACAACACTGAACTAACCTAACTGAACTAACCTAAAAGGCTTGGTTTTCTTGAGTCTTCTTATTAGATTGGCATTACTGAGGAGCTGGATAACCTCACCGTTTCCATGTTGGAGCAGTCGTTGTTGGTGACTACTGGAAAATGTTTCTATTGTATTTTCAATAGTCTTTACTTTAAGCTCCATATGAAGACCATTATTCCGCCAGTACCAGGGAGCATCGATAATGTTCCTTATTACTTTATTCTAGAAACTTTGAATATCTTGGATGTTTCTTTTACTAACACATCCCCAAAGCTGGATACCATACGTCTATACGGGTTTAATATATGTCTGTAAAGAAGCAGTTTGTTGTTTGTGGGTAATTTGTATTTTATACTAAGCTCTTCGAGTTTTTAATATAGACTTTCCAGCGAAGTCTAGCATCAAGTGTTATATCGATATTTTGCTGCATTGGCAAAATGAATCTGAGTGTCGTTTATTCTAATAGGAATATAATAATTTTGTTTATTGCTGAAGTTGATATGGACAGATTTGCCTTCATTCAATATTTATTCACCATCTCTCGTTCAGGTGTTAATCTGGTCTATAGATTTTTGCAATTTTCTATTAGAGTCTTCGGGATTTTTTCCAACAGCAAGGAATGCAGTATCACCAGCATTTGTTGCACTAGTATTGGGCTCAAGATTAAGAATATCTCTGGTATACAAAAAGTAGAGTACCGTCAAACGGGGTGACTTCGGCCATTTGAATAGATTTTTTGAATATGCATTCACAGCGGCAACAGTGTAAAAGATAGCCCATGTTACCCAAATGTTTACAACTTAGTTGCCGTTAGACGATGGTGTGTTGCGGTCGCACGTCGTGATCAGTTTTCTGTTTCACGTAATTTTTGTTTTGGTAAGAATTTCTTAATTCAAAAGATACTGAAAAGTAAGTTGTGCCCACCTCATTTGCATATTTTAGTACAATTTTTGTTTATACTAGTAGGAAGGGTGATGTTTTGAGAATATTTTAGCCAGGAGTTCGTTTGTTTATCTTTACACACATTTCATATACAGGGGTGATAACAAAATTATACGTTTTTAGGGGGCGACTTCGGACATGGGCCGAATTTATAAGAAAGTGGTAGGTGGTAGAAGCTATCAAAATTATAAACCAGAAAAACTAGAAAATGCCATCCGTGATGTGAAAACCCACAGGAAAACCATACGGCAATCTGCTGAATATTATGGTGTACCTAAATCGACTATTAGCGACAGAATTAAGAATGTTAATGTCAAAAAAGTATCAAGAATGGGAAGAAGATGGACCGAATGGATGTGGTTACAGTGTGAGCAGCTCAGGATGGTTCGATTCAACAACTTTTTTGGAATGGTTTCGCCAGATAGTTTTACCTTATTTCAGAAAAAAGGATGGGTCGAAAATTTTAATTGGTGATAACTTATCCAGTCACTTAACAGTAGAAGTTATTGAGGAATGTGCACGTCAGAATATAAAATTCATCCTACTTCCACCAAATGCCATCCACCTTTGCCAGCCGCTGGATGTTGCTTTTTTTGCGCCCCTTAAGAAAACATGGAGGAGAATTCTGACTGAGTGGAAGTCCAAAAGAAAAGGTCCATTTCAGAAGAAAGATTTTCCAAAACTTCTCAGGAAATCTTTAGAAACAATTGAAGCAAATTCAAAGAAAAACGTATTGTCCGGATTTCGCGCATCGGGTATTTGGCCCAACAATCCACAGGAAGTTCTAAAACGTCTGCCTCAAAGACTTATGACTGAAGATAATCCCCCAGGCGGTGAAATAGATAAATAAACCCTGAATTGTAAACAAGAACAAACAGGCGCAAACGAGTCAGTGTTCCACCAGGAAGGCCAGTCATCCTTGCAGATATGAATGTTGAATTCAAAAACGAACCACCAGAAAATATTCCTTCCACGTCTGGAGTACAAAAACCTAGAAAGTGCCAGAAAATTCCATCTGATTCCGATTTATTTGATGAACATTTTTTACCCAGCTGACGCATCTGATTCGGAAGAAGAAATTACTTCCGAGAAACCAAGAGACCATTCTTCAAATGAAGATATTAAGATAAATGATTTTACCCTAGTTAAACTTCCCATAGAAAATTCTTTAAAAAGCAAATTCTTTTTTGCACAAATTTTAAATGTAGAAGGTGAAAATTACCTGGTAAAATTTCTTCGACAAAAAAATTTTGGGGCTGATGTTTTCTTTTCTTTTCCAAACGTGTCTGATGAAAGCATTATTGGAAAATTTGAAATTGTTCAAACGGTTTTTCCGTCACATTTTCGAAGAGGTTGTTATAAGTTTTCCAATTTACCTGATGTTGTTATAGAGTAGATTACAGTTGTATTTATGACATAAAAATTTACTTTTCTAGAATAACCTGTTTAGTTTTGTTCTATAAGAATTATTGTTTGATTTTTAAAATAAATAAATCTTTTTTATGATAAAATGATGTTTTTCTTATAACAAATAATTTTCTTACTAGTGTAGACGATTAAAAAAAGAATTAACCCCTGCAACCGTTAAACATCGGTTTTACGTAGTTTTATATGGCCGTCCGAAGTCACCCCACTCGATGAGGTGACTTCGAACAGTTTTTAATAAAAAAAATATAATAACTGGAAAAAAATTAGAAACATTTGACATTGTCAAAATGTAACTAGATGTTAGGGGCATCTTAGCCGAAATTTGCAGGATTTTAGTTCTCTTGGTTTTTAGTTTGTGATTAAGAAAGTTGCAAAAAGTGTCCAAAGTCACCCAGTTTGACGGTACTGGATCTACTACACTACCTTGAAGTACTCCTGCTTTAAATTCTCTTAAGCTGCAATAGTCTTCTTCTTGTTTACTTCTGAAATATCTTTCTGATAAATAGGATTTTTTTTGTTTAGAGTATTGAGGTGACAGGAACATGTTTAGTTTTTGAATCAGGTCTTCATGTCGAATGTATGAGCAATTTTTTTTCTTCTAGGGACTTCTTGATGATTTCTGATTCTATGAAGTTAGTTGATTATCGAGTGTTTTTTCTAAAGTCAAATTGGTGATATTAGGTCCTCTTCTTCTATTATAGGTTTTAATCTTTTAAGTAGCAACTTTTTATATAAGTAAATTTTGGGACACCTTGTATAAGAATTTTCTTTCTTAGATATTTAACTATATTTAAAGAACCGTTTTTTTCTTTAATTAACATTGGATATCTTAATTTTAAACTATTCACCAACATTCTGTCAAACTGTTAGTGTGTTTATTAAATTGATTTTTAAAATTCCACACTAATAATATAAAACCAAATTATTGCAATTGAGTTATTTCATAACTTTTTGATAAAATAATAATTCTGTTGTTTTGTTTTAAGTAGGTAATGTAGTTATAATTCTAATCCTTGTAACATTCAATTTGAGGTACATTAGTGGAGGTAATTAGATATACGTGCAGTTATTAAGTTTCAAAATTACTATTTGTGTGTAATAAATTATAGGCTTTGCATCTAGTTTATAACATGCGGAAATGGTTATTAGTGAAATTTAGCATAAAGTAACGAATTTTAGATACGGAAATTTGTTTTGTCTAAATGGGTTGAACAATTAACTGAGAATTTTTTTACTATAAAGAATAGGAGAAAGTTTAATTAAATATATTTCTAAAAATACAAAAGCTATTCTTTCACTTTGATATATTTGGTTTCTACTTTTGTTCATAAAAATCTGAGGTTTATTCAGGATTTCTCATATATTAAGTGTATGTTCGAAAATTTCGGATGGATATTTTTCTGGTGTCTTTTAAAATAAGATCACAGACAAGGATTAGATCCTGATAATTTGATCTAATTTAACTTGATATATGCGTCAAATTTCGATAAATAGTTTCTGCCTCATCCAGAATAATATAATTTATATATTATCACATAGATTTCCTTTATTAAGAATTTTTTTGTTAGTTTACCGAATAAATGATTAATATTTTTAAATGGATTTTTAGAAAATCCAGACAGACTAAAATCCAAAAATCTACCAGTTATGATTTCATCACCCCTAAAATCATTAAATCACATCCAAAAGAGGAATAATAATATATTATACACCAAGGAACTAAAGTAACACTTATTAACCCAAGGCGAAAAGTTTGTACAATTCGTCATTCGTCAACGGATGAAAAGACACTTCAGTCCCATAGTTTATACTTACGCTATTTTATGCTCTATAAGAAAATAAAACTAAAAAAAAAAGGAAAAAACAGAAAAAAAAAGAAGAAAAACAAAAGAAAAAAAAAAGAAAAAAAAAAAAAAGAAAAAAAAAAAGAAAAAAAAAAAAAGAAAAAAAAAAGAAAAAAAAAAAAAAAAGAAAAATAAAAAAAAAGAAAAATAAAAAAAAAGAAAAAAAAAAAAAAAAGAAAAAATAAAAAAAAAGAAGAAAAAAACAAAAAGAAAAAACACTTATAGTGTTAACGTATATTGTACTTTTAATCCCTATGGATTAAAAGTAATTTTTATTTTCTATAGAGCAAAATGCCATTAATTATGTTGTACCTACTTTTAATATTTAGGGATTAAAAGTAAATTTTTAATTCCTAGGGAATAAAAGTGCCATTTTAGTCCCTTTTAGTTTGTAAAATGCATAAATATTATTACCAAAATATACAATGGATTTGGATCAAACTTGTGACAAACCTAGTAGACATCATTTCTAATTGACAATTATACTTCCGATTTCATCGAAAATGCCATTGGGTTCAATTTTTTAAATGGATCACCCTGACCCAAATGACTCAAAACATTTTTTTTTTCTATTAAAGAAAAAAGCAGCGAGCTGAAACATAATGTTCTCAAATAACTAGAAACAAAAGCTATTTTACCAAATGAGTTAAAAATAAATCATTCAGATACAAAACAAATTGATAAAATTTGTTTTTTACACTCGCTTTTTTAAATGCTACCTATTGAGGGCCATTTCTATGGAACATTTTATTACACTTAAGTCGGATGTTTCGATAAAAAAAAAATGTTTGGGAGAAATGGAAATTTGGCAACACCGTCATATGTAATTTAAACAGTAGATTCCGAAAAACATCAAATATAAAGAGAAAATATTTAGAAAATAAAACTTAATGTCATTAGTGGGAAAACCGAAATTCGACCATTTTATTTAAGTATAAGTGTCAATTCGAAATTACATGTATTATGTTTGCTCAAAATTTTATCAAAATCGCTTGAGAAATAAAGAAGATAATAACAGTGCCTACTCTCATTATGAAGTCTTTAGAATAGATTATTACCCTTTGGAATGTTAAGTAAGCTGGCAAACCTACTAAAAAAGTAAAATCTTATAGACCAATCAAACTTATTTTTGTTTTATCAAAACTTTTAGAAAATCTGATAATTAGAGAGAAATAATGAGCTAATATTAAATCATCAGTTTGGATTCAGACCAAACATGCATATAGTAAATCTAATACTATTTAATACTATATACTAAGCACTAAAAGAAAATAAACATTGTTATGAAGTCTTCATGGATATCGCCCAAGAGTTTGATAAAGTCAGGTTTACTGATCTTCAGTATTAACTTATAAAATGTCTCCCTTCTATAATATTTTCTCATCCTCAAATCCAGGCATTTCCTTGCAAAATATTAGGTTGAACAAACTGCACTTCACCCTATAGAATCTGGAGTTGCTCAGGAAACGAGATGGGGCATATTTTTTATATTATTTGTACAGCTGACCATCCTACAAGTCACAATACTACCGTATATCCACCTATGCATTCTAAAAGTCATCGTGACCCTAATATGGTATTATAATCCCTCCAGAATACATCAACAGAATAGGACATTGGCTAAGAGACTGGTCCATTAAAGTTAATGAAAATAAATTGGACCACTGCACAAAACGAAACGGCAAATCGCTAACACGCCAAGAATATGTTAAATAACTAGAAATGCATCTCGACCATAGGCTTATATAAAAAACGTCATTGGAATTACAATTGAGTAAATTATATTGGATAATGGAACGCAACTCACAAATGTCACTCGAAAATAAAGTCTTTGTGTACAAAAACCTTTGAGCATATATATTTCATAGAATCCGCATTCAATAGGGTTTATTTAGGTTATGAGGGGAAATGCCTGGACACTATCACCAGTGTCGCATCATTTTTACGAGGTTGGCAATGAATATAAATAATAAATTTGATGCATACCTTCAAAATTCTTTAAATTATGCACATATTTTATAAACTTGCATTATTTAAGTAAGTACCTATCTAGTAATAGTAAATAATTATTTTTATTATTATTTGTGTTGGAAACATCAGATTTTTTTTAATTCAAACATCAGAAAATGTATAACGGAAGGTTGAAATAATAGGCAATAAAAAAGATAAGAAGCTTATATTTAAAAATTAAAAATTTAATAAATAGTAGGTATATTATACAAATATTTATATCTCTTAATACACGTGTACGAGAATTACAATACAATAACTTTTTCCAATAATTTATTAAATATATAAATATTGTTCGTAACCAATGTTCAATAAATTATTAAACGATATACTACAAATAGAAATTAAGCTAATACTTAGGTAATTAGGTACATTTCTCGGTACATTTGCACTGCAAGTCGTTAACAAATAAGTGAAGCTTCGTTTTTATTGGAAAACTGTCTCAAGCTTCGATTATTTCTTAATGACTAGGAGTGCAATTAAAAGAAGCTTAAAATGACTTTTTTATTAAGAAACTCACATTAGGTTTTGCTTATTTCTTAACTACTAGTAGTCTACTTAATTAAAGAACATGGGTACATTTAATAAAAAATATTAATTTTCAATTTTTGTGGTTTATAAAAAATATAGGTAGTAATAGGTAATTATTTTAAAATAAAATTTATATTGTAAAAAGTACTTAGTTACTTACATGTTTTCTAATTCTACATTTTATTTTTCTGCAACAGAGGCTTTATGGTTCAGATAAAAATTTTGAACGATTAACCCACAAGAAAAGTTCAGGGTTCTTTACCTTTTAGATTCATCTTCTTCTGGGGCCTCAGTAAAAGCTGATGGCATTGCACCTAGAATTAATCTAGTTCTTCATCTGCATCCAGTCTTTGACATAAATATATATCTAGTAAACTACAAAAATAAGCTAGAAATTAATAAAAATTAAAAATCAAATGACAGTTCTGACGCTATCGGACGATTTGACATGCCAAGAAAAAAGAAACAGACCAATGAGAATGCTGGACACTATTTTTCCCCCTGTACCAAAACAAAGTCCATTTGCACGATGGATCTAGTAATATATGCTCGACGACAAAAACATACTTAAATGACCCCGCAATCAGAGATAAGGGAGATAAAGATAGGAAACGCCCATAAGAAGCCAATGCTTAACAACGACCAGCTTTATCGCAGTTAACATCTGACCCACTATGTGGCGCTTTAATCGATATCAAACAACGCAGCGGGAAATTTAAAAACCTGATGATATAGGTTATATAAATATCGACTGCACTCTCATGTTCTTTTAAATAAACTTAAACAATGTAATTACGCTAAATTATTTATTAAAAAGAATACTACACTTACAGTCTATTATCGATTAATTATTGTAAATCTATATTCATGTCAAATATTTTTTAATTTTTGATTGTTATTTGTAACATCGCATTTTTGTTTTTATTTTCCAAACGAATAGCCAATGATTTAAAAATGTTGACTGCAAATTCAATAATGGGAATTCAGATATTTTTCGTCCTATATCAAATCTTCTTTCTAACGTTTTGAAGCCATTTTCTTGTTCTAAAACAATAAATAATACATATATACCTACTTTGTGACAAAACTTGATTACTATTTGCGTTACTTACATGAATAGATCTTACGTACTTTGGTTAATTAAAGAACGCCACATTGGGGTTGTTAAATTTATTCATATGGCATGTGTTACTAATGCAATACGTTCTCCGACTTATTGTAATATTACAAAATATAATTTTTATCCTCAAATTTCACACAGCCACAACTATTTCGCTTAGTTCATCTAGAGGATAACACAATCATGAACTCAAAATTTAAAATTTAAATTCAGGATTCTTCGATATACATAAAACTAACTGACATTTATATTCACAAACTGTCCACTGCTGTCCACGTCTACTGTCTGTCTCAGTGTTGCCAACCGTAGGATTTAAATTGTATTTATACGATTTTTTAACTCTCTGTACGATGTACGATTGCATCAGTGAGATCGTACCACAGACCTTGATCGTACGTAAAAATATTTAAATATCTACAACAACTTTAGAACATAATACAATAAAACTCAAAAACTACTTGCAAAGATTCATAGGCCGTTCGTAATTTCTGCAGGCAGTCATTTTCTTCTGACTTATCGTGATTTTGATCATGGTGATTTTGTACACCGACTATCACGGCATAAGAAAAACTTGCATGCAAAATTTTAATAACTTTCAAGTGACAGTCATTGATTACTTTAAATGTGTTAATTTAAAGTTTCATGTTTTTTTTCTTTAGTTTTTTTTTCGTTGTAAACATTTTTATAAATAGATAAATAAATTATCATGCTAAAGTTTTTTTTTTGTCATTCCATTTAAGTTATATTATGCTATGCATGTATCTATTGTACATTTTTTTTGTCGAAATACCATTTTTCTAAGATTTGTTCCAACACAATAGCAAATCGGTGTTCCAACAAACTTCGGACTCAAAACTGTACAAAAACCTAGTGTTCCAACAATTGATAAGGCAACGTAAGGATACGTCATATGTATTATTTTTGATATACAAAAGTGGAACCGGTAGGCGTGGCTTTTGCACTCACTAAAATGGCGGAAGAGCAGAACCGGATTTACAAGTTTTTATTGTACTATTTCTGGTTAAATATCATTATTTGAACTATAAAAAAATTAATTTCCTTTTTATTGACATTGACTTAAAAGGTAGTGGAAGGCCGAAGTTATAAAAGAAGGGGGGTTAAAAGCTTAAATATGCCCGGCTTTCAGCCGAAAGGTGCTGAATAAAGTAAATGAAAGAAATAAAATATAACTGATTTAATTATCACTCAAGTGGCTATTAAGCGCTGGAGAATATATTATTTGCAAAATTGCAACTAATCAATGACCATCATATAACTAACTTGGGGCCGATTCCACCATTGGGTTTAACGAAGTTTAAAATGACATTTTTACATAAAATTTAATTTTAATCTTCAATTAATAGTTTAAACGTTAACACAATGGTGGAATTAACCCTAAAGCGTTGAAATCGTTCACAGAAAAAATAAATAGTACATTTTTGGTTCACATAAGCGACAAAAGTAAACAGAGTTCGATTTATTGGATCAGTCGTCACACGTTTGCACTAGGGCACATAAATAGCTCAATCTTTAGTTTTTCGTTTTTCTATGAGCCCAATGCTTCTGTCTTTATCGGAAAGTACAAGGTCGCAAATGTCAAGTAATCTAACCATGGAAAAAGAATCTTTAATTAACAGCTTTCTCGAAATTAAGAACAAATGTTCATACACTAAAAGCTCGATAATCAGATATGAAACTTAATGCAAGGCTCGCGGAAAATGGCTAATAAGCAATCTCTGTGTAGGTAGATGCACTATTCAGGAAATCAAAATGTGGATTAATCTTACTTGGTCTTGGTACTTTTGTAGATTTAGACTGAAAGGTGTATATCTTCATGCAAGACATTCAGTAAATCAGCGAAGCCACAACCAGCGGTGTGCAGGTGCACTTCTAACAAATGTAAAATATGAAGTGATCTTACTTGAGACCTATAGATCCAATGACGATACTATGGTAGTTGGTTTGAGCTGGGCTTCTCACCATCTGCAGAGATTATGGCTACTTATGTAAAGGCCTACCCTAATAACACACAATATGCCCACAAGCGTGCCGGTCCAATTTAATTGGTCTATGCACAATAATCATGCATGTATAATTGAAAGTCAGACAAAGAATGTGAAGATAAAGTTGAAGTCTCAATCATAATTAAAGTCACAGATGAAGTTAAAGTTAACAGCAAAAGAGTTGAAATTGTAGGATGTTGATAAAGGGAGGCCAACAGCTAGGTAATAAATGTTTATTGAGTTAGGAAAAGTATCCACTGTGCTTTTCTTAACCACTAAGGTAAAAACCAGAATATTTTCTAATACACAATTTCTTCGCTAGGCAAAATAAGAAATAAATTTGTGAGAGTACTTCCCAAGTGTTTTTCCAAAAGCTCTAAGGACAAAATTGACGAAAATGGCCTAATCCAAGTTCAAATTCTAAAACTTGAACATTAAAGATAAGTATCTTACTGTAAAACAAGTAAAACCCCGTTGTTGACTAAATGGTTGAATAATTCATTACCTAGGTGGAGGTAGAACAGGGACTAGAGTTTAGCAGAAAAAGCTACTAGAAAAGGTGAACAAAACAGACTGGGGCATATGAACGTCAAGCAAATATTGTAAATGCAAATAATGTGTGCTGTGATTAAATAAAAGTGTACAAGGAATAAAGTTTTAATATTTTCTTATCCATATCTATGAGTGATATTTATTTTTAATACTAGACAAACGGTTTTGATTTTATTGCTAGTCTCATTAAAAAAAGACTAATCTTATTTTTTTTTTTTCGACTTATGGCCAAGGTGTATATACCTAATATGCCAGTCTCAAGCTTGTGTTTAAATTCTTAATAATTGTCTTCTGTGTAGGCGTTGTTACTGTTTCCCAGCGCCACTTCAGGAACAGCACTGTTAATTATTAGAACCCAACAGTGAATGGTCGAGTGGGGAATCATACCAAGGCATTAGAAAATATTTTTATTATTATTAGAACTTATATACAGTGTGTTCATAATATGCACTGTACAAACTTAAATATTATATTCCTGAATTCATTTCAAGCATAAAATGTCCTATGAACAAATATCCAATTCTACATGGTTACCAAGCTGCAAGAGTTTAAATATCATAAGATATATTAACACAGTATGCCATGTGTTCCAATATGTCGAAACACAGCACTGAATGTTTGGTGCTTTGGAACTTGTCGGTATGGAAATCATCGCTTGTTGAGTAGCTGGATAATCTCGAGGTTTCCATGTTGGAGCAGTTGTTGTTGGTGACTACTGGCAAATGTTTGTATTGTATTTTCAACAGTCTCCACTTTAAGGTTCCTATGAAGATCAGTATTGTGGCAGTACCATGGTGCATCGACGATGTTCCTTAATACTTTATTCTGGAAACGATGAATAACTTCGATGTCACTTTTACTGGCACATCCCAAAGCTGGCGAATCGCTTCATTTTCACCAATTCCTTTAAACGCACTAATCTGAAACAAATTATAGGTAATTAAAAAGGTATATTAATATTGTTTTAAATTAACTGTAATAAAACAAACAATACTCATGCATACACAAAACATGAAGCTCTACTTTTCAATCAGCTGTAGAACTAATAAATAAAATTGGTGGAAGGACCGCAAATGTAGGTTATATTTAAATAGAAATAAGAATATATAAAATGCCTATAAATTTGATAAACGAAATAGCGTACGATTAATGTACTTCTCAAGAAAATGCTTGGAACATGTACATATATATAATTTAGAAGGT
The DNA here is from genome assembly GCA_927349885.1 of Psylliodes chrysocephalus. Lineage (NCBI taxonomy): Eukaryota > Metazoa > Arthropoda > Insecta > Coleoptera > Chrysomelidae > Psylliodes > Psylliodes chrysocephalus. Next base: position 51,256,460 of record OV651817.1, read on the forward strand.
TCCCAATTATGCTTCTTGACAAACTGTATTCACGCGCTACGTTTTTCAGGATTTTTTGGAAATCTATAAATATTATTTCGTATGAAAAAGTATTTATTCCAATATAGGTGGGCCCAAAAGTTGATAGATGATTTTTTTGCATTTTTAAAAGCATACTTTTACACATTTTATACAAACCTGTCATAATACTGTCCTGAATAATATTTATAATTTTGATACTAACCTATGAAACGTTATTCCAGTTGATTTTTCACAAAAACGTCTATCGCTAGAGCAGGAACATATAACACAGCAAGGCATTATATACTTTATAAGTTTTTAACACTCAAAATTTGCTCAAACACAAATTAAATTCAAATTTAATTACACAAATGACACTAAAAATATAACCTATAAAATTTGACAATTTGCACTCACAGTAATGGCGGACCGGTCCCACTTTTCGATTACGCATGTCGTATCCCTAGGTTGCCAGATCAATGGTTCCAACACACCCAAACCTAATCACAAACCAGTTTCTGTACTGTCAAATCAGTTCCTGGGTGTGAATATGAACGAATTGTCAAGATAGGCGCAAAACGAAAGTGAGCTCGTAAATAAACCACCACCAACTCTAAAAATCGAATAATTAAAATTTATAAATCTTTTCATGAGTTTTATGATTTTTTTACTTCCCAATTCAAAATTTTACATTTGTTAAATTTGCTTTTACTTTGACGTTATTAACAGAGTGTGTCTGACAACATAAAAATGTGTTCCAACACATCCAAGTTCCGAATCGCGTCCCAATCCTCGACAGGTCGTGGACAGGTCGTCGACTATCAGTCGTCGACAATAAGTTGTGGACTGGTTTATGTATGGTCCCAAAATTGTTGTTGGAACAAACCTCTACTATACTTGTACGATCTCTCAAAAAAAAATATTTGGCAACAATGGTCTCTCTACAAACGACGTAGACCTGTAGTTAACATCTGAGACGCTAGATGACGCCATCGTTGCTGCGGTCGTTGCGTTTCCAATCTTTATGTCCCTAATCTCTGCCCGCAATAGTCTTATGGAAATTGGGTTTCTGTCAAATTGTCTGAATTTTTAATATGTCATTCTGAACAAAAGTCTCCCTGGACACAAAGTGCCAAAATGAATATTTTTGCAGCTACGGAGCTGCCAAAGCTCCCCTGACCTCTCAATGTGAAAAGAGAATATTTTCTTTTATATTCCTCGTTGACAGTCAATTGATAGCTGTCAACTGTCAATTTTGCCAATCTGGCATGAGAATTGAATTCAGCGACCTCAAGAACCCAAACTCTCAATGTCAACAGAGAATATTTACTTTTCTATTCTTCGTTGACAGTGTATTGACAGCTGTCAATGGTCAATTTGTCCAATCTGACATGAGGGATGAATCCAGTGATCTCAAAAACATTACCCTATATATTAGAATAATTAAAATATGCTTTTAACATCTGCAAATAGTATTAAAAATGAATAGTTTTGCAACGGGTCAGGGGAGCTTTGGCAGCTCCGTAGCTGCCAAAATATTTATTTTAGTACTTTGTGCCCATGGAGACTTTTGTTCAGGATGATAAAATCTACAACATATCAAACATTTAGACAATTTGACAGAAACCCAATTTCCATAAGATTATTGCAGGGTCCTTTGTGTGCATATAATAAAATCCAACTTTTCATGGCTCAGCATCAAACTCCAACCTAGAAATTCTTGAGAGATTCAAGTCCAAAGAACTGTGTTCCACAACCAATGCCGCATGGTGTGTACCCAGTACATACATCGATAAATATCTCTAGATAAAAACTGTAAAATAGGAGATAGGTAATTGGTCAAGAAAATATGGAGATAGATTAGACATGTATCCGGACAATCGAACAGCATGAGGCAATTATTACATGACCGAAGACTAAAACAGCACCTTCCAAGCGATTTTAATAAAAATATCCCAAAATCATATATAATTTTATAGAGTACGTTTGCCGACGCGTCAAGAAAAATATAGATGAGACGCTTAACTATATTTGGACGTGAGTTGTAGAAAGAAAATACCTTGGTTTAACCACCCCCTTTCGATGGCAAGAATGGGGCATTGTGGTACGCAGTCAGCGACGTATTATCTGTCTATTCTATAGCATTGTGTTTCTATACCGTTCTCCTGGTCAGTATTGGAAAGTTTGTGTAGGTACATGTTTACTATATGTCTTATCTACAAAATATTTACGTACTTGAATAAAAAAATAATAGATTTAGTAGACGATAATTAAATAGAGGAAAAATGTGTTAGATATTATTTAATTGGTAAGAGATAGAACATAATGGAGAAAGTGTGTCAAAGAAGCGAAACTCCCACACTTCTACACTCAATAGGGTATGAAGGATTAAGAAAGAAGAAGAAAGAGAAAAAGAAGATTTATAAATCCCCTGTATGCAGACATGGCACGTTAAACCCTTCAGTGCCATTTCGACATTAACATCTCTAAATTGTTCAATCCGCAGAGTCTGTTGAATATTTCGCAATCAATTTGATGTATTGCCTTCGAATGAAATGCAAAGTGGTAAACTAATAGGCTGAATGATGAATTGTATAATGCGATTGGATATTAATGCGTCCACGAGTGCTCGGTTCTTGTTTTATTGCAAACTAAAGTGAGGTAATTTTTCATTATAGATCGTATATTAAATTTAAATAATGGCAATGATTGATAAATGAAAAATTACAATTGTATATTTTTAGCGTGGAAGAATAATTGTTATCTTTTTCTTAAGTTTGCCAGCTGGTGTACTTATTGGAAGTTTTTAAACTGTACGGATATTATTTCTCTTCATTTCAATTCAGTCTTTACTATAAAAAAAAACTATAGTTTTTTCCATTCCGAAGAAGAACGACGATATTTAGCAGTAGTATTCAGTAACAGTAAAATAATATATACTCAAATGAAAATTTAGAAATTAATTTTTAAGCCCCTAAGGGTGAAAACAAATCAAAAAAACTTGAGGGATTATAAATTGATAGTTCTTACTTTATCGAAGCTGAATCCCATACAGGCAAACTCGCGGCAAAAAATAAACGAGAAACAATTTAATTTTTAAAGAAAGTTTGTATTGAGACCTTGAACTTTCCTTTAGATATTACTTAGGATACATCCAAGCACCGGATCTTCACATTACTAGCCCCGGTTTTTAGGCATCATTCCATGTCTTTTTTAATTCGAGTTTTCAAACTTGTTAAACTTCAAAAAAATAAGCTTGCCCTTACAAACTTATTTGGACCCTTTACCTCTTACACCTGCACGTTTAAAAATAATTGGCCTTTTATTCCTTAAGTATGGTCCAAGTAAAAAAGTATTTGACCCTTTCTTACCCATTAAGCTCGCATGTGTAAAAATATTTGACCATGTAAAATAATATTTGTACCCTTTGACTTTTAAATTCAAATATCAAATTTAGAAATGTGCGCCATTGCACCGTGTAACGTGATACTGGATATTTTATCTATTTGTTATAGTGTGTTTAAGCTCAATTGATTTTGGGAGTGGGTCAGGTTATTAAATAACTCGAATTACTTTGAAAAAGAAGTTGGGCACCACTATATTTAAAACTTACTATACTTGACTTTAGATTAGTAATAAAAATATAGAAAATCACTAACCACTAACAAATTATATTTAAACCAAGTTTTAGATAAGGCAGCAGCAAATTCTAATTCACATTATTTTACTAAATTCAAATTTAGATAAGTGTGCTTTTAAATAAATCAACAAAAGATAAGTGTTCTTTTAAATTAATCATCTTTTGTTCAAATTAGGTAATATATGGAATGTTATTTCATGGTATTCTTCAGGCCTTCTTCAAAGGGATTCGGTATCCTTATTCTTAATTCTGGATCTTCTAACGATGAACCAAACCACGGTCTTCAGATTCAGTGGCGTGCGGTGACATTTCTGGAAGGGGAAGCGATTGTATAAAAATACAGCAGGCTAGTAAGCACAGAGCCGCAGGTGAAAATTTTTCGCGGCGCATTCACCATTTTGTCAAAATCTTGCTTTTTTTTCTCAGTACTAAGGATATTCGAGATTGAGATTTTTGAAGTGTTACTATTACTTTATTACCTAGTTTAGTACTAGAAGCTATTAAAAACTTACCATTGAAAAGCTTCCTTGGTTTATTTAAACGTAAAAAAAACATTTAGCTGAAGTTTTTTTTATTTTCTCCAGCATTTTTCGCACAGTTGACACAGCAGTTGACATTTATTTATACTTAAGATCTATTCGCCTATCCTCAATGGCTGCAAATTTGTCTATAACATCGTCGTAAAATTTTGGATTTTCTGATAAGGGAGCGTTCAAGTATTACGTAACGCAATTTTTGGAGATTTTTAACCCCCCCTCCCCCCCATGTAACGCGCCGTAACGTTTTTGTGAAGGTAAAAAAAGGTCAAATGGTGACTTGAAATTTTGAGAAAAAGAAACGTTTTAAAAAATGCGTGAGAGAAACTCTCTACGCGACTTTTCTGAAGGGTTAAAAAATAATAATGTTGCGTAACGCGTAGTTCAAACGCACCTGTAACGCATCGTAACGTTTTACAAACCCCCCCCCCCCCAAATTTGTTACGTAATACTTGAACGCTCCCTAACTGTTTAACAAGTTGTTTTTCAATGGATATTAGGGCTAAATTAGAGAGTCTGTCTTCACTTGATGAATTATGTATAAAACTTTTAATGCGCTTTAAAGCTGAAAAACTTCGCTTTAGTCTATTAGAATTAATAATGTCCGTTTTCTCTTCAAAATTTCTACTTGAAAATCCTTTTTTTAATAAAGAGCACACAATACAGACACAATTTACCACATTATTATTGTTTACAGGCACAGTACATAGTTCCTCCATTTTACAAAAAGAAAAACAACTACGAAAAACAAACCAGGTGCACGGGCCTCATTAAGCAAAGAAAATAAATCGGTATTTAAAAATTTCAGTAGATAAAACAGTAGTTTCCTGTCCCAATACAACGGTCCTTCTGAAGTAATGCCATGCATGAGCAGGACATGAACATATATAAGAATAAGATAAATGAACAGGAAAATTGGTTTTGAGTATTTTCAAAGTAAACTGGACAAAAAAATGTTTAAATTTACCAAATAAAAAGTAATGTTTTTGTGTACTTACTTTTTGTTTCCGCACACTTATTTTTATTCCACGTAATAAGAAAAACGATTGCAAGAGAACTACTACGCCAAGAAAGTACAAATTTGAACCAAACTTGTATTTTTAGTCTATGTTTTTTACTTATCTTATGGCCAGGTTATGAATTTTGTCACAAAATACCTATAATTTATGAGAAACAATAATATTTTTATTAATATTATTTACCTTAAACCTTATTTGTAAACGAATATGTCACAAAATAACCCATAAAGCTTAAGTAACTGCATAAAATCTAAAATTGGCAAAATATCAAATTTTAAACACTATATCCCATTTAATGCTTATAATTCTATGTCCCACGTGACGTCACCGTCAGTCAGCTACATGTGCAGGAACATACCGTGTATCGTGGTTCCAACCATAGAACAATAGCGTCATATGTCAAGCGCAATTGCACAAGTATCAATGGTGTGGACAACAAGAAAATTTTAAAAATAACATTTCTTTGGTAATTATAAACACAGTTGAGAGTGGTATTAAAATTAAAAGTATTTCAAAATTATATTAGGGAAATATAATTTGCATTTTTAATGTCAATTATTATGAGTTTAATTTTTTTTTTTTTCGTAGTAACTATTATAATGGTATAGCGTTTATCAGGAAAGTACACAATTAATTTTGAAGTGCGACAGTAGCGTGAAGCTAGGGCAGTAGACGTAAATACTGATTCATTGACAAAACACATGCCCGCTCCTTAGATCAATATACTCGCACAAGCCATCCCCACTCAAATTAGCAGCTCTCCTCTTCTTTCAAATGCGGCAGCCGATGTGACAGCTCTGTCTGCGTAATAATAAACACAATCGGAATAATTACAATGAAAAAGGGCTTAATTATGAATGAATGGATTAGTCTAGTAGTTTTTCGTCGTTGAGTGGATACAATAAAAAATATTTTATCAAAGTAATAAATTACATTATTTAAAGGGAAATAAATTTATTTTATACCGATGACGTTCATTTTATTTTTGTGCAAGTAATTTTGAAATTCATGTCCAATACCGGTTTATTTTGTAAAAATACGTTTAGATTTAGGGTAAAAGTAGGTATAAATAATATTTTTTTACCCAATTTTTTTAAGTAAATATTTATTTATTTTTGTTTTTTTTTTTATGAAAGAAGTTTAAAATTTATGGTAAAATATGCAATAACTACCAATCTTTTATTTAGTTTTAATTTACAATTTCTGTTTAAATAGTTAAATTGTTTTTGTTTAAATAGATAGTTTTCCAAAAGTTGATTTTTATAGTTCTAAAACAAAATTCACTAAATCTAAATAATATACAACTGAAAATTATATTGTACTAATTGTTTACATCTGCTTTCAACTCAAATTGGAAAAAAACATTTTGGTACATACTTTTATCCAGATTGAAAAAATAGTCTGGACCTGGTACCCTATACCTATATTAATGCTTCACTTACGTGCACTTAACCCCGCCCATGGATAACATTTTTAGAATGCATGTTTAAAAAAAGATCAATTTCAATATCCTATCTCCATGGTTCCAACGCATCCAAGTCTCGAATTGAGTCCTAATCCTCGATAAGATATGATATGATATCGACTAACAGTTGTCGATAATAAGTTGTAAACTGGTTTAAGTAGAGTTCCAAGATTATGTTGTTTAAACAAACTCAAAAAGAAGCTGGTGAACGGGTAGCAGTTTCTAGTCATTCACAACATTTAGCGGTGACTGTGATTTTGGTAAAATTCTCCTAGATTTTTATTTCTTACTCAGATCTATATGGAATTTTACACAATATCTGTGGTTCGACCTAGTTTGTCTAACGATCAATTAACATGAAGCAGAAGAAGAAGCTTTGCGAAGCGCTGCATCAGGATTTACTTTGTGGAAGGTCTGTTTGGAGAAAATCGTAGCAGAGCAATTTCATAAAATGTTGGTGTGAGAACAGGATATGTTCATTGCATCGTACATAAACTGGGCTATACCAAAATTTGCGCGAAATGGCTTCCTATCCTTTTCTGAAGATCAGGAATACTTGCGAATACGGTTGTCTTTGCAACACGTTACAGAGTACAGCCAAAATGGTAATGAACTTCTCTTATCAATAAATGCTGGCGATGAAGCTTGTTAATATTATTTTAAACCAACCAGTGAACTGTCGTCGATGCAATGACAACATTAGAATTCTTCACTACTAAAGAGCATAAGAAGCACAATCTTCTAAACCAAAAATTCTGAAAATGAGTAGGTTCTCGTCTTGAAGAAATTATAATGAGGTAAAATCAAAACCACAAGTCGAGCGGAACGCAAAAATAGCGCAATTACATTTTTTTTAGGTTTTCGCACTTATAGTGGTCAAAAAGTGTAGAAAAGTTTTAAAAAATGGGCATCACAATAGGCTCCACAGGTAGATAGCCTCAGTATTTAAAAAAAATCTACGTGCTCTTTTGCTACTCCATTATTCTCTTGTATGCACAAATTGGGCAAAAAGAGCGTTGGCGCTATCACTTTTCCCTCTTAATACACATTTTCTTTTATTAATTTTTGTAAATTGTTGAGTAGGTAATCCAAAAAGATAAACAGTCAAGAAAGTATGTCAAGTACAAAATACTAATCTCTTCTGAATAACTACACATTATGCTTATATAATTGAATGCTTAAAGTGTGTTTAAGTCTTGACACTGAATGATTAATAATAATAAATTCATAATCATCAAAACACTTTCATGATCAATTGTTACGTTATACCGATACTTTTAAAGTGTGTGAGATATTCAGATTTCTTGATTCCCATCCAAGTCCAAGTTGTGTTTGACCTCAGCAGAACGGACTGCAGCGAAGAGAAGTGTCTTATTTCATATGAATCCTGTGTTCCGAACATTATGTATGCATGGTTGAACCTGATATAAATTCGTTTGAAGGTCACTTCAATGTTTTCTTCTTTCGCTCGCCGGAAGATATTATTTCGAATTTTCGAGTTTTGAATAAAATATAAAAGTGGCAGTAAACGAATAATAAACAAATTTTTACTTTTTACCAAACTATATCTGATAACAGCAGACAGTACTATAATCTTATTATGTATGCAAATTACTTTTTTCTACGGCTACAATACAAACTACATTTTCTCTACTGTTGTTGGTAAAGAAATAATTTCCGTTCAGATCCTTATAAATCGCAAGGAATGCACATTTCATAAAAGTGAATGCTGTAAATCATATGAGTACCGTTCCTTGCTAGTTATAAATAATATACTATTTTCTACACCCACATATGTACTATCAACTTTATGCACAAACTACAGAACGAATAAATAAGTAGACGATATCAGTCTATTGAACGGATACAATTTCATATCTATTCTATTACGGATATAAAATCCATCATGTTTTCTCTGAGACTCTATAATAAGAACTATCAAAATACAAAAAGTAATAACTTACCCCCAGTAATTCCAAAACATTAACTAATTACGAAAAAAGGCCTTACTGCCATGATAAATCTGAGGCAGAAATTAATACGAATCATAATTTATAAACATATATAATAATTTTAACCACTTTAAATCCACTGGTATATTGTTAAAACATTTTTCTCACGCTTCTAGTAATATATTTTTATTTGGTGTCGAATTGACCCCTCAATGCTAAGTATATTCTGAAACATACGTATACATCCCGAAGGTTTTTTATTTTAATAACCTCTAAATTAATTTTTAAAATGTGCTGCTATTTAGAAAAAATATAATGAATAATTCAAGTGGATTGTCGGTCATATCCACTACTGTTGCATATGAAAGATTGTTGTATATGAAAGATCTAAAACGTTTCCAGTTTGGTTTACAAAATTTGTTAAAAGAAAAAGAAAGATTTAGCAGGTTACAGTTAGTATCTGATTCTTATAATGATAAATTCAAGGCATTAAGATGAAAGGTAAAAGCTATAACTAAGTTGGAAAAGCGTAATTACATAAAACAAATAGAAATAAATTTAACAAAAGATATCAGACATTTCTGAAATCACGTTAATAATAAAAGAAATAACAGATCTAACTTTGGTAATTATATTTACAATGAAAAACAGGTATGTGAAAAAGAAACTGTAAACGCCTTTGCAGATTTTTGATTGTTTTGTGTTAAACACAGAGAATTGGATTTTATAACTGGGGTAAAAAAAACTCAAGCCTAAGAAAACAGCGGGAGCAGATAGCATCCCGCCTTACATCCTTAAGGCTAAAATTACCTTTAATGCATATTTTTAATGTAATTCTTACTTCCAGTACTTTTCTAACAATATGGAAAATAGCTGTGGTTACTCCGATCTTTAAGTCAATTAATAAAATGGATATTGAAAACTTAGAGCAATATACTCGTAAATGTGTGCGCCAGCCAAGTTATTCGAACAAATTCTATATTCCAATGTATATCAGTATGTTGAAAAATATTTAGTATCACAACAACATGGCTTTTTAGCAAATAAATCTATCAGTTCAAACTTGCTTATTTTTAGTAATTATGCACATAAAAGTCTAGAGAATAGAATTCAACTTGACACTATTTATACAGATTTTCGTAAAGCATTCGATACGGTTGACCATGACGTACTTTTATAGAAGTTGAGTAGATTTGGTGTATCAGATAGCTTCATTAAATTAATAAGTAATTATTTGAAAAATAGATTTTTAATAGTAAAACATAACAAAAATACTTCTGGCAAATTTGATGCTGACTCAGGGTTCCTGAAGGCCCTAATTTGAGACCTCTTTTATTCCTGCTTTTTATGAATGACTTACCATCTATATTGCAATATTCGGAATGTATGTTATTTGCAGATGATTTAAAAAATTTTAAACGTTTAGAAACTGTTATAGATTGTGTTGCACTTTGCACTGCAGAAACATTTAACTAGCATTTATGAATGGAGTTTAAGAGGAGTATTTACTTGGCTGCAGAGCGGAGCATGCAAGGGTTTCGTAGTACTCCACTTTTAAAGTTTATTTTTGACTTATTCTAAAAGAAAAAAATATGTACGTGTAGATAAAGGATAAATCTATGCTCCTCTGGAGACACTTTTTTAAAATTTGAAACTGTTTTTTCTAAAAAAAAATACAAAACTCGACATTTTTTACCCATTTTCTCAATTTTTTTTAGAAAAAACTAAATTGAATTTTGAAAAAGTAATTCCAGAGGAGCATAGATTTAACCTTTACCTACACGTACATATTTTTTTCTTTTAAAAATAGTCAAAAATAAACTTTAAAAGTGGGGTACTACGAAACCCTTACATTGCAAGATTTTTCGTCTGGAAAGTGGCGCCTCTGATAGATTTTTAAGAAATTAACATTTGTGAATGAAAACAATTTATAATATATTTTACTGATGTTTTACGAGGGATGAATAAATTTTACGTATTTGTACACCTTATTTTTTACGTAATTTATTTCTGTAATACTAAGATTGGTATATATATTATATGCAAGGGTTTCATAGTACACCAATTTTGCGGATTATTTTTTAATTTTACTAAAAGAAATTTTATGTACAGGTAAAGGCTTAACCCATACCATAATTTTTGCCTACAGGAGCATTTATTTTTAATATAATAAAAATAGAAATACGTTAAAGCTTTTTCGTCTAGAGGGTGACACCAACAAAATATATATTTTTGTCTACTATTTAGTGATTTGAATTCATGTTATTTTTTACATACAGTAATTTCGCTCAATTATATTAAATTAATTTTATCATTTATGTATTAAAAAATATATATCCGAAATTGGAAGGTATACACTGAGATGTGAATTATAAATATGTTTTTGTTTAATGAATACCTCTTCGAGTCAACAATAATTATTAATTCCAGCATGTTAATATCTCTTCAATCCGTTAAAGTAATGTAAATATTTTTTCTTGCTTTCGCACATGGCTTTGACTGTCGCACCATTTGAGGCGCGTTGCAAGAGAAAATTTTCTAAAAAGTTAGCCAATGTCTATAAATGAGAGAAAAACGATTGTGACAAGCTGATTTTGTATTGTTGGAAAAGACGGAAATGAGTCACTGCTTTAAAATTTTAAGAATTTTTTAAAAAATCTCCTAAAATCTTTTATTTAGTTTTAAAGCCACCCGATATGGCATGGACCATAAATTCAGAGCAAAATAAGATTTTTTTTCTATATAACTTTTTATCGAGACATTGTGAGATAAAAAAAACAGACAATTAATTAAAAGCGTACTCACAATTTTTTAGGTATTGAAGTTTCAATGCTATACTGTTTTCCAAATTATGAAAATACTAAAGAATATTAAAAAAAAGAGCCAATTAAAGAATGTGTTAATATCTACAGAAGAACATCGTATTTTTTTTTTTTTGAAACAAAGAGTGGTCGAAAATTGTGAAAATAACAACATATTTTTATTTCACAAAAATAATAAGTTAGTTTTTGTTTTTTATGTAAATCATATCATTTTCAAGGCAATAAAATAGAAGAAAAGTCAGCGAATACCGATTTCAAAAAGGTCTATTAGTTTTTATAGGAAATGAAAAGAGAAAGAACGCTTTTTAATCAAGTTAAAATTCTTTACTAATTTCGCGGTTTTTCTTCGACGATGTCCGGTCTCCGTCTTGTTTAAAATCGATAACTATAAACGGATTAAGGTATTTTGTACCGTGTTAAAAAATGTAAGAAAAATTTTGAAGGATATTTATTTTTTTTTAAAAATTAGTAAACTTTGACAAACATATACAATATTCTAAAAGATAAATCACATTTATGTGATTATATAAAATTTTTATTTATTTTTCTAAAAGTCTGCTTTCTATGTGTTACTTTTTTCAGAAAATGTTATTTCTGATAAAACTTAGTGTTTAATTAAACCGTAAACTTTATTTATTCAAAAAATTCTGTATTATAAATATAAATTTGGCTGCACAGTGAACTAGGTACTCTTCTAGGAACCGAACCCACGTTTTTACATATAAGATTAATTTAAGAAGATATATAACTCTACATAGTAGTTTTTTAGTTAATACAATTAATATAGATTATTATTTAACCTTTTAACCTAATTCAAAAAGGGGGAGGTTCTCAATTCGTCTGTATATTTTTTATGTATGTTCAACGATAATTCTTTAACACAGTCCGATTTAAATGATTCTTTTTTGCTGGAAAGGGGGTACTTCCGGGATGGTCTCATATAAATTTGGTCAAAATCTAATAATTAGGTCCATGAGAAAATCCTCAAACTTTTTATTTTTTATGTATGTTCAGCGATAATTCTTTACCACCTTGTCCGATTTCTATAATTCTTTTCGTTAGTAAGGGAGTACATCAGGGGTGGTCCCATATAAATTTGGTTAAGATGTGGTGATGGCATCTGCACGATTTTAAAGTCGGTTTTTTAAAATTACTTTTATTACTTGTTACGTAAATTAAAATTTTAATAATTTGGTGCTTTCTTGATGCGTCGTTTTATGATTTCACTTTGTATATGTTTAAGTACAGATAATTATTATTACTGGCAGTTTATTTTAAATCATTAAAATAATATTTTGTTAATCCAAAAAAGGCAAACAAAAAAGCCATGTCACATTCAGTGTAATATTAAAAATTAGATATATAAATATAGTATATTATGTACCAACAGACTAAACTTTCACTTTCAATCCCGCCTTTTTGTCGTAAAAAACTTCTAAATTTTTACCAGTGACGTCCGTACCAGGTTTGAACTGAATATTTTTGAACAAAAATATAATACGCCACTGCTTAAAATTATCTTTAAAATCCTTATTTATTTTGGAGCAAATTTGGTTTATAGACGTACTTTCGTACGACGCACCCTTTTCGCGTAAGAAAATAAAAACCAGTTTATTGAAACTGCTTTTGATATTTTGTTGAAATTTGGTAGGAACCCACCATGAGTGGAAACACAAATTTCATAAAAATATCTAGAGTGATAAGAAACTTATGATAAAATAGTTATTTTTTTCTTAAAACTTTAACACCCAAGGATTCACACCCTTAAGTATCGGCACTCAATTAATAAATACCCTGTATTAATTGATCCTATTACCTTATTCGAACCAATCGTCTATTTTTCCGTTATTTGTATTTATATTTCACACCTCTTTACTCCTAAATGTAATTTAATCTAACTAAGTCTATTCACTAAATTAAAAAATAAAAATAATGTAAAATCCTCTAAAAAATCGAACTGCGTTATAACAATATCTCGCAATGCACCAGGAAAAACAAATACGATTCTGGTTCCCCTAATTTAGATAACTCTGACTCACTCAAGAAATGATGAAGGTCGGTAGCCGTGTTGATTTTTCGGTTCCTATATGTTCCAACTTCGCGTTCGAGTTTGGAATACGTATCCCTCGTATCTACATGCAATTGTTAAAATTATGAATGAATGCGGATTTTGTTTAGTCTCGGAAGTAATTTTGTAGTATTTAGGCTCCACCCTTAAGTTGTAATTTTTATACCTACTAAACTACCGTTGCCCCGCAGGTCTTTTAGTTTGTAATGTAAATTTTCCTCTTAATAAACAAATTATATTTTAATGTGAAAAAATGTTTTGCTCTAAGAGTGACTCCTTCGAAAGAACCTATTATTTTTGAATATCAAATTGATAAGGAACCCATAAAATGTTGTACAGAAGTGAAAGATTTTGGCGTCACTTATGATAGTCAACTATCCTTTACTGAACACATAAAAAATATTGCAATGTCTGCAAACCGATTATTAGGATACATAATTAGACAAATGAAAAATTTTACTAATATAAATACCCCAAAGATTCTGTATTTTCCCTCATAAGAACTAAATTAGAATTTGGAAGGCAAATTTGGTTTACTGAATATCAGACTACATTATTTGTTTTAGAAAAAATTCAAAATAAGTTTTTGAGATATATTTATTTTAAAAAATATCATGTTCGACCGGATTATAATGTTGTTAAAACAATTCATTATATAAACGAATTCAAGATTTTGTCTTTAGAAGACAGGCGTAAACTAGCAGCTCTAATTTTACTGAGACCCTTCCTATGGTGCCTCAGTATTGCATACGTGCAGACGAAAAAATTTTCTTACCCCCATTTTTTAAAACTTTTTTCATGTTTCAGATCATTCTGAGTCCGAAAATGCAAAATTTTCGTCTGGTCGTCTGTATATATGTATGCCGGCACGATAACTTTAGAACGAAAGTTCTGATTGACTTGCGGTTTTGATTTTCTTGAATAATTACTTCTAACTTAGAACCCTATTGATTTTCAAAATTTTCGGTTCATCCTAACTACTTTATAATCAATTTTCTTAAAATCCGCATATGCATTTCTTATGTTACAATTTTAGGAATTTCAATTATTTCTAAGTCAATATTCCTAACATTCTTAAAATTCCATAAATTGCAAACATTCTCTAACGACCTGTCAAACAACAGCTGTTGATAGTAAAGGTGAAATTTCTAAGGCGGGTTGCGACCTTCATACTTGCAATCATAGCCATTGTGGAGGCTATTTTTATTCGAAATTAGTAGCCAAGCCTGCCAATTTATGAAAAATATATAAGCAATTTCTTAAAAATGACATTTTTATGGTGGTGCTAACTTAAGCGTACTACTATTTCGCCCCTAGCCACAAAAACACCTTCATCAAATTAATTGGCTCTCTGTCGCAACCCCATAGAATAATTAACCGGCCATTTTATTTGGCAAAAATCAGAATAATGCTGTGCCTGTCAAGTTTCAAGATGTCAACTGTGATGTGTGAATGGCTCTTAAATGTCAAATTATTTAAAAATGTATACTTCTTTTGATATTTATTGCAAATAATTTGTAGTATATCTCAATTCGGGCTTTCCATAAGGGTACAACAAGATAGATAATATAATGCTCTTATACACAGGTAGGATATAATGCTGTTTTTTTTTTGTAGAAAATTTTTATACGATTTTGGATTACATATTCAACCAGTGAATTGTAAATAATAATTAGTAAACTTGTAGCCATAAATTTCCTCAATAAATAAAATTTAAAAATGAATCTTCTTACATTGGTACCGAGGTATTCTGTTGTGTTTTTTATTTTAATTATAAAGTTGTCATTTATTTGTATGTTGAAAGAAGGCCTTTGTGAATTACATTGCTGTCTATGGATCTACTTTAACACAAAAATAGTTTTGTGGCTATAAGTTGCTATAACCTATCGTCGCAAAACTATTAGTAATTTAAACATAGTAAGTAGTATTATTATAACATCAAGTAATTTTGTAAAAAAGGTACATGATCTCAAAATAGAAATAATTTATAATAAATGCGGGTAAAACGAGGGTTAAAATAACAATAAATTAAGCGAAATACTTAAAAAGGGCAGGTTTAAAGAGTGTTATCACAAGAGAGTATATCCGTTCTGTTTATTTATCAAGTATTGTTTGAGGTTATAGTATGAGAGCCCACTGCAAATTTCGACCGTCATCTGATAACGAAATGAAATATGCTCCAAAGGCAGGTAACAACATTGTACTTTACCAAATTGCACCTGTGCCAATCCCTATCCTGAGCAAAGTGGTTAAAAAAAATTATTTTATATTCAAAAAATCACATAAAACATGACAGCGACAATTATGTTTTCCCTGAAAATTACAATCCTAATTCATAGTAAACCTAGCTTTTAAACCTGAATTATTAATATTTTTACCTACCTTTTAAACCATGTTTATGTATGAAAGGAAGAAGAATGGCATTGTATAAACCATTTGTAGAGATAGTCAATAATAATTATAAACTCTTGTTAGACAATTATTTTAAACCATAATCATAGTAGTTTTTTTGTCGTTTCTATGGCAACCTGTAAAAATGAATCACAACAATAGGCATACAAATAAATTTTTAAATTAGCAAAACATTGATTCATATTTTTAATGATATTTACCTACTAATCGTGGATAGATGTTTTTGTGCGATGTTAAGAGGAAGAAAATATTTCCCTTTAACGATATATATCAAGATATATTTGAATGTAATTTTCTGGAAAACTTTAAGAGCAAACAAAATTAGCGCTGTCATGCCTTATGTGATTTTTTTAATATAAAATAATTTTTTTAAGCCACTTTGCTCAGGATTGGGATAGGCACAGGTGCCATTTGGTAAAGTACAATGTTTTTCCATGCTTTTGGTGTATATTTCATTTCGTTATCAGATGACGGTAAAAATTTGCAGTGGGCTCTTGGGCTATTACTTTTGAATACAGTTATTGTTTTTTTTTAATTTCTGTAGACAGTCTATTAAATTTTTTAAACCTTTAATAAAAATTGTATTTTGGGAACTTTTAGTGATGGTTTGCCATACATGAAAGTCAGATTGGCTTCTTGTATTTTAGTTGTGATATTTCGAATTATATTGAATTTTTTCTGATAGATCTGATGCAATGGTACTATTTCATTTTTATTTTATAAATAAATATCAGTCATGTAGTGAACATAATTCTGAACTGAAAGCCAATTTATTTCTTTTAATATAGTTGCAATACTCATCCTTCTGTCCTTTATTAATATTATATAAACAGGCGAAGTAAGGAGTCCAAATATTTTACATGAGCAGGCTTAAGAGGTAAAGGGGCCAATTATTATTAAATAAATTGCTCAAACAAGTTTGTAAACCCTAATCAAAAGGCGATATAGAATGGTTTAAAAAATCAAGGCTTATGGAAATCATCACATGGTTTAACCTAATTAATGCCAATGCTTCACAAACCAAAACATTCAACGTCCTAATACTACTATCGGCTTTCGGTCTTTCGTTCCAAGTTAAATCATTTATCGTTTTTGTTACGCTACGAGTTTAGCCTTGTGGGCCTCAGTCTCGATAAAGTGGGTTTATTTAAAATAGTAAATAATAAAATAAACTCACCAGAGATTTTATCCTTTTTCAAATTTAATGTCCCACCTAGAAGAACGCGTACTAAGTCTCTATTTAACATTACACTATTGCTTACAACTATCAAAGTTCCAATTTAATTTTTAAACGGGCAAATAAACAGATGGCGCTCTATTGGAACACCATATACAGGAGTATAGATGAAAACTTGCCGACAATGGCAATTTTTTAGGCATAGCAAAAGCCTTCGACACCGTAGACCATGCTGGTCTCTAAGAAACCCTTAAAGATATTGGCATAAGGGGTATATTAAATAATTTCTTCAGATCTTATTTGATAAACCGTCCTCAGAGAGAAAAAAGGGTAATAAATGTAGTACGCAACAGATAATTGTGTGTGGTGTACCTCAAGGTACGGCATTCGGGCTCTTTTATATTCTATATATTTTAATAATTTATTTATAGTTAAAAGTAGAGCCAAATTAATAGTTTTGCAGACGACGTTGTTATAATATGCAAATGAAAAAACTGGTAGGTACGAATTGAAGATAAAAATTGAAAATGATTTTAAATGCATAAAACAGTGGTTTAACTAGTCTTTTATCGATCAACTACAAAAAAGCTATTTATTACCTTTAACACCCCTAAACCCAGACTTTCCAAACCACACAATCAATAAATAAATAAATTAACTCAGCCATATCAAAAAAATCTAAATTAAAAAATAAAATCCCGTATAATAAAAAACCCATACAATCTATCATATTTTATTTTTGAAATTAGCCCCTGTACCGTTTTTTATTCTATTTTATACACCTGTTGTTTGGTATTTTATGAGGAAAATAGCCAAATATGGAATGTCCCTAAAATGGAATATCATTAAATTAGTTTTACTAGCTTTGGCAACTTTGCGCAAATCGCATCCAAACGTAGTTCAGGATATCACATTTTCCCCCAATAGACTAGTGATCGCTAAATGCAACAACGTATGTCGATTCACAAGTTTTTCTAATTTTTTTCCAGGTATGTATTAATAATATTTGTGCACAAGGGGAATACCAACTACCAACCTTTTATGCAGAACACGTGTTTGAGCATAACATATTTCTGTTTAGCAAATTTAATTAGTGTTGGGGATAATGTGTGAATCTGTTAACAAAAATTAAAATGGCGATGTATCTAAAATAGAATGATGCAATGTTCGCAATTTGGAAATGATTGCTACCTGTTTCTATTGCAATGGAAAGGCATCAGGGATAAACTATAAGGAATGTTTAGGTTGGTGCCATATCGACTGTTTAGGAGCAAAAATAATACATTTTTGTATACATTTGGTAAAGGAGTTAAAATACGTTCTCCTGATATATCCGACGCAATTCTTTATGTTGACCTTTTTTGTTTTTCATGTAGCATAAAGTAATAAAATGTTTTGTGTAAGGGTCCTGTTTTATTTTTCTATGATACATGTTCTATACTAGGGAAATCTTCCTATTAGGTAAAAAAATACAATTTTCTATAGAATATTTTTCTATGACTCCTGTATAATCGACCTAATGTTATGAATAACACATATAAAGAACCTAAAGGGGTGTTAAGAAGACATTCTGAATTTAATATATACAAAAAAACAAAAGAGTATTCAATGTTTTGCTCACTTTCTCTACATTGCATTAATATTGTAAACGTTTTGACCTGTCCAATGAGTTTGTAAGCTCTTAATGATTCAATAAAATACTACTACCTACCCTGTATTAACATTTGTGTTGATCTATTTATACACAAATTTTCAAATATGTACACGAGGAACTGGAGAAAGAAAGTGTTACGAAAAAATAATATTTCATAAATAATTGCTGGACAAGGTGAAGTAAATATAATCTTTTTACCAGTAATTGAAGCTAAATACTAAGTATTACAACATTGATGTAACGATGAAAAAAATTTAATTACTGCAATGGATATCGATTACAAGTTATACGAGAAATACATATATTAATCAAACATTATTAATGAAATATGAGCAATAATCACAATGAACTTATTAGTTTTATATTTAATAAAGAAATATGATTATTATCAGATTGTATGATGAAACTGGCAAACAATGTAAGGTTATGTAATAAACATTAGTTTAATTTTTTTTTTTTTTTATAAAAGTCGGAACATTCTTAGACCTTTTTATGGATTTTTATTTAAAAAAGAAGTTCGAACTATAACGTGGATAGGTAATTTATATGAATTGTAAAGTTTATCTTATTTTATGTATACTTTTTTGCGAAGCAGCCGCGATGGCTCTAGACCGCATATGTTAGGCAAATTAGAATTTTTTTTTTATTTTTTCCATAAATATATTTTAATTTAAAACTGAATGGATTTTATTTAATACCTAAGTGCTTTCTTCGTCTGCAAAGATTAAGTCTTTTCGATGTGGATTTAAAAATTAATCACTATAGGTCTTTTCATCACAATTTTTTTTGAGCACAAACGTCTGTAATAGCCGTCTTTTACGTACTGTTCGTTGTAAACAAGCATGAAAAATGTCCACGTAAAAAAAAATTTTAATCGATATATATTAATTTAAGTATATTCATTTAAACAAAGGGTAAAAAAGTAAAGTAATAAGTGTCTTAATTGAAAAATAAATTTTTGCAATTATGTTATCTGTACGGAAATATCGTAAAAAACTATCAAATCATTGGGCAAAGTACATATTAAAACATGTTCAAATTGAGCATTATGAGTGAAAAAATGTGGTCGAAATGACAAAGGTTTTCGATCGATTGATGATGTTACTAAAGATACTTATATTTGTCACTACATTTTCATTGAGAAAGTGATTCAACAGAAGAAAATCCTTATCTGCTATTACACAATATTTTTTTAATAATAAATACTACTTCGGTATACACAGTAATAATATTAAAAGTGTCATGTTGAT
Source organism: Psylliodes chrysocephalus (assembly GCA_927349885.1). Taxonomy (NCBI): domain Eukaryota; kingdom Metazoa; phylum Arthropoda; class Insecta; order Coleoptera; family Chrysomelidae; genus Psylliodes; species Psylliodes chrysocephalus. Next base: position 51,276,455 of record OV651817.1, read on the forward strand.
CCTTAAAATATTAAATAATTCATCTTATTAATTAAACTCATGATTAACTTTCATGCTAAAGTGTTTTTTGCAATTACTAACAATTGGTTGGCATAACTAATTAGAATAGAGTTATAATTATTATTTGTTTTCATTAATTTTTTACTCAGTAAGTATTGAAACCTTACCTCTCAATCAGCACACTTTTTTCCTTGTTCCGAACGTCCACGACACTAGCACCTTTTCAATTGTTCACAACCATGTGCTTCCACAGAGTTATACCAATATACGATTTTTCTAATGATTGATTTGTATGTAGAGATAATATTGCTTTTGTAGCCACTGTTAATCAAAACAGTACGAAACTTTTGAATTGGCGCTATTTCAACATGGTGGCTGCGCTTGCGCTCATCAGATGATGAAAAGGCCTATTATTTTCTGTTTTAATTTGTTTACCGAAGAAGTCGCCGAAACCAAATTTGCACATATTATCAGGTAAGACATAAATTAAAGAACATAATATAATAGTATATATTTTAACGAGCGGTAATGCAGGTCATAACTCACGCAGATGAAGTTTGCTGCACGAGCCGCAGGCGAGTGCTGTTATTCATCAAGCGAGTTATGACCTGCATTACCGCAAGTTGAATACTATACTTTATCTACGACTATAACACTAAATACTAAGATACAAGTATCGAGAAAGAACTTTATTCACAAATCTTAATAGGTATAACAATTGTATAAAAGGTTTAGTTGTAATTACTCATTTTGTTTATTAATGATATTAACTGTAAAGTTTGAACAACCAGTAAACTGAATATTATGTGGGACTGTATTATGTAAGTTTATTGTTTCTTTTTGTGTTTGTTGTATATATGTTGTAGATGTACTAACTGGTTGAGGAGTTATAGAACTGTATATTTTATTTGCAGTATTTTTCTTATTATTTTCGGAATCATCAATGTACCCCTCAGCAACAGTAGTTGATCGCCAACCGCCATGGCGTTTCAGTGCCGTTATATGCCCTCCATCATCTACTAATAAAGTTGCTGACGAGCGGCGAAAACAATGCCCGGTATATAAATTACTATCTGGTAATTTTAAAAATGTTGCAACGTCTTTCCCCATTGCTCCAAATTTGTTAATGCCAATTCTTTGTTTGTGATATTTTCCATATTGAAATTTAAAGAATAAAATTTTTTGCGATATATCGGTAGGACGAAGATTTAAATATTTTTTAATTATGGTATAAAAATTTCCCATAACCGTGAATTTTCTGGCAATTTTTGTTTTTGTATTTGGTACACTGACCATAAAAATAGATCCATGATCGTCTAAATCTGTAATTTGCATAGAGTGCAATTCTGCTGCACGACAAGCACCCATTATGCCCATTAAAGCAACCTAGATGATAAAAACGTTTGAATCTTTGTAAAAGCTATTACCTTTGTCGCCAGATATTTCTCATCAGGAGCTTCATTTATGAAATTATTAAGTTGTTCTGGCGTAAATGTTTTTGCCTTTTTAGCTATATGTTTCTCTGATTGACGTTTAAGAAACGCACGTAATTTTGAATAATTCTCTATATTAATTCCATTATTTATGTTGAGTGTGCTTCTTAGCATGGAATAGAAAGTCCATAGAGATGATGCTTTATATTTATTATCAAGTTCATTAAAATATGCCAAAAGTACATTTTCTGTAAACGAGTTAACGTTCTTATTGCTACACCAATCTTGAAAATTTTTGTATACACCTTTATAATTGGTTTTTGATTTTTCTGGTAATAAATCCTGTATTGCATTATTAGCTACTTCTCTTATTTCTGGAGGTGTATATAATAACTCATCTTCACTAATTTATTCCTTTCTAATTGTTAAAAAATCTTTCGCCAATGGAACTTATTTATCGGCTTTAAAATTTCCAAGAAGTTACTTCGCACATTATTTATATACCGAATTATTGTAGAAGCCCAGAGTGAGTTATAATAACTTACTATTAAAACTCACGCTATTTGTTTATTGATACTATTAATTGCTCAAAAGCAGTTGAATAATTAATATATAAATTAATAGGAGTAGATAAATGTTATTTTTGAAGGTTAATTTGCTCAGGACTCAATTTACATGTATTCCAGTAGAAGGCGATCCCACTCTTTTTGTTTTTATTTGTTTTTAGTATTATTTTTTTGTACAGAGTTGCGCGAAAGTACGGAATAAAATTATTATCTGTTCAACCAGTAATTTAAAAAAAAACCGCTAAAACACGTGAATTGATTTGACATTAGACGTATTTGTTACCAATAAAATGTAATTTTTTTCAAATGTATTATATCCTTTTTTCTTTACTTTTACTTATGTGGTTATTGGGATGTGAGAAAAAATCTTTTAAAATACCTTTTTTATGCTATGGAATTCCGACTAGCCTCATTCACTGGGGATATCTGGATCTACTTCGTTGGGAAACATAACAGCTAGGAAAGGTATTAATTCAAATCTTAAAAAGTCTAAGTAGCGTTCAGCCTAGAGCTCCATTACATACCTGGTAAGCATTATAGGTTATAATCAAGGGTAATATACCAAGACCTTGATAAATAGTCGGCTATTTTTGTTGCGTCTAAATTTCGAGAATATTTTAATATCAATTTGATGAGACATAATTGCAGCATTAATAATCTGATTAAAACCCGAGAGCTTTAGCTCGAGGGCTTTAGTCAATTGATTATTAATGCCAAAATGATGTCGAATCAAATTGTAAAATATTCAAGAAATTTAGCAACAACAAAAATAGCAGAGTATTAATCAAGGTCGTGTTATATTTGGGAAGATTATTTCCCGCGAAAATAAATTTGGGATAAGTAAATTAGAAAAACTTTATTAACAAAACACAAACATCAGGAATACAACTAAAGTAAGTGAGACACATTGTAAAACATGTATGCGAATATCGGTATTCGTGATTCGAGAATACTATCCCTGGGGTAGATAGTGATACATTCTGGGAAAAATTGGTAACCACGTTTCTTTTTTTCCACTATCTCCCCTAATAAAATTATAAAATGTGGTGTTCTGACTGCCCAGGCTCGCCTGTTTTTAATAAAAAGTCATTCAGAATCAAAGATAGCCTATGAGGGATATTTTTTACATCTGCTACGTTAATTCACCCGTCGATAGAACTAAAAAATTATTTGTGACTTTTTTTTAACAGAAATTTTTCTCATTTCCTAATAACCATATAAGTAAAAGAAAAAAAGAGGTATGGAATTAAAAAAAAGTTGGGTAGGCTTGCAGCTAAAGAGTTGAAGAAAAAAATTCATTTTATTGGCAACAAATACGCCCAATATAAAATCAATTCACTGTGTTTCATTGTTTTTATTTAAAGTTACTGGCTGAACAGATAATTATTCTTTTCCGGACTTTCGCGTAATTTGTTTTTACTACTAAGTACTAAGTTTCTATATATTTATTTTTACTATTAAGTTTCTATATTTGTTTTCATAATTTTATTTTTTCATATTATTGTGTTATCTCTTTATTTATTTAGCCTTCATCACGACGTGGTCACCAATGTAGGATCTTCTTCATTTTCTAGATCTCATCTTTTTTATTTAATATTTTTCCGTTATAAATTTTCCGAATTACGAAATTAAAACAAAGTTCTGTACAATTTTTTTTTCAATTAAAACCAATTGTTTTCTTTTTTATTTAAATTGTCTACCTTCATTTTATATCACTATTCAAAATTATACTTTTATTTGTGTTAGGCATTTACTATACTTAAAGTTAATAATTTTGGAAGATTTTTAAATTTAATTAACAAAAAAGATCATTCACAAATTACTTTAAAATTGGTTACTGGTTAATGGAAATAGACTGTTTTGTAAATGGTAATTAGAATTTAACCAGCTATAATTTATCATCGACTAAATAAGTTTTTGACAAAATGTAATGCGACTTTTAGATTTTACGTTTATTAAGTGTTGTTGTGACAGATTTTATTTAATTATAAGATCAAACGAACTTACCTGAAGTGAAGTTCGATCTTAATTATATGATGCCTCGTCGAAGTAAATAAGATATATGTCGCCCCCTGTATATGCTTCGATTCGACCACATAGTTGAAAGCTGGAACTATTTGATATATTCCCTTCTCCACCTTAAAAGGGACTTTAGAAATATTGGGTGGGTCTGGGACTTATTTACTTCGACGAGGCATCATATAATTAAGATCGAACTTCACTTCAGGTAAGTTCGTTTGATCTTATAATTATATTTCTGCCTCGTCTCGTAAATAAGATATATGTCGCTGTTTAAAGCATGTTGCAACAAAAAATTAGGATAAAATATTTTATTTATATTTAACTGATTACAAGTTTAAAATTTATATTGTCATAATTGACGCACTTTCAAGAAAACTTAAAAAATAGAGATGTCATGTGCTCTAAGAGGAAAAATTGCTCCATAGCAATTACTCAAAAATGAAGTTCATCCATGAGCTGATGGCCTACGTAGAAGGCAGCATGATGCGGCTTCCGAATTATAATGTATAGAGGCTACCACAATTACCCCTTGTCATTAATTTTTTCTATATACTCTAACAAGGCTGTTGCTACGCAAATACCTGGGTTTATATAAAAGAAAACGGAAGGTTTAACATGGGATAAACTCTATTGTTAGCTGATATCTTTACTTTTTTCGTTACCTTTTTCTGAATTTCTTGTTCTTTTCTGACAATTCTGTATCTCTATGGCTATAAAATTTAAATGTGCTAACCAATATATAAGACCAGTAACACTGCTAATTTATTGGTAAGGTTTTGACACTACATTTATGTCCCACGTGTTTTCTTATTTAAGCACATCTGGTCTTAAACCTAAAAAACTTCTAAAAAAAAAAACTTTTTACCTGAAAATATTGTGCCATTTCAGGTTCAGCTATTTGCGCTATATCTAATCTGTAATAGTTTAGTGAATTATATGATGAATCACTATAAAATTGTATTGTTAAATATTCTAACATGGACTTCCAACTACAATTTTAATCGGGAGTTATTTTTTTTAGGCATAGTATCCGATATCCATGAGAGTTTACTGAATAATATCCCTGCCACCAGGGAAATTATTCCTAAGAAAGGATGGGTTATCCTATCAAAAGAAAGTAAGTCCTTATTAGGAGTGAATATCAATGTCTGATCTACTCATAGCAATAAAAATAAAAATAACGGATACCAAGGCTGAGAGTTCCATAATGGTACCACCACCACGATTTTCACCTTTTTGTTTACTGTAGTAGTACTTTAAAATTATATTAAAAGGCGGAAATGTATAAAATTAAAGATTTTAACCAGTTAAAAATGCATTACTGGCTACTGTGTTTGGGTTTCCCACCCAAGATATAAATCGTTTACATTTAGAATTAATTATACTTGCAAATAAGTTTTTCCGGGATACCGGAACGGTTATTCTTTTTAAAAAACGGAAAACTGCTATTCACCATTCCGTCTACTATTTTGAATAACGGAACGCTTTATCAGCTCGATAATTAAATTTGGAAAAATATAAAGAGGCAACGGTTCACATTATCGCCAAATTGTATGAGCAAGAGTATTTAACTTGGGATATTAATATAATAGTGTATAATACACTTCCCAGTCTGTTAACACATTATAATGATAGTAGCCACAATGTTATCTTCTCGGTACAGTATATTAATTTATGGTTTTTCGTTTGTAAAAACATTTTAACCTGAACAAAACTGATAAAATCAGTAGAAAATTTATATGATATTCTTGTTCAGATTCTGACCAATAGACCTATTGCAGAACACGCTCCATCCCTTCTTAAAAGCGTCTGTAAAAATTTCAATATCAAAGAAATCTACACCAATATGATATCTACTATCACGTAATTTATTAATCCAGCATAACAAAACATTTGCTAACTCTAGATATTTTCATTTCTGAATTGTTATCCCCTTTTGCTTTTTACGAGCTAAGAACTTTTCTCACTCTACGATGTTTGTATAAAGTAAAGAGTATTGTATTGCTGGATATAGGCAGAAAACTAGTTTCCCCTAAAATTTATAAAATTATCTAATGGTCGGTCCATCTTTCTTGTACTGAAAATTATTTTATAATTTTTATAATTTTATATAAGAAAACAAGTATAAAAAGCTAATTTTTCTAGAAATCCAATAGTTTCTGAAAAACTTAATACATAGTGTCTTATATGAATTACCTATTAACAAAAAACATCTATGTATACGTCATAAAAAAAAAATTCTCCTTCATAGGAAATAAATTAGTGGCTTCGTCAGTTTTGTAAATACAAATGGGGCAACACACCCAAAAAACAGACAATTTGTACTTGTACAAAGAGTTCTTATATTTGAATATTTATTTTTTGTGAGATTAATTAGTACTAAATGATGGGCATTCTTTAAGTCCACCTTTGCCGTGAAACAACATGGCCGATATTACTTTATGAACTTCTATTTTGAAATGTTTTGTTCTAATGAAACATTTTTAATTTAAGAAAAAACGGCTCGATCCGTCTAAAAAACCTTTTGAAAAAAAATTTGGCCCTCACATGGCTCTGCTTCCTGGACAGCACCCATTTTTAAACGTTTACAACACATTTTCTATAATATTAAGCTCGAAAAAACGGCCATTTAGATTGTGTAGGTATAATCGTCTGTTTTTGCCTCTTTATAAACGGTATAGAATAGCTACTAAGCCAAGACGAAATTTAAATTCTATCCCATGTACTCATCGGAATGTAGCTCAATATACGTAATGAGAAGCTGATGTCACAATCAGATTAAAATGAAAATGTAACTCATGATTATCCGATGAAGCAGTTAAGGATGTACACTTACTATGGATCTCAAATATATATATATAAATAATAATTTCGATGTTTTAGTCGAGATGTAGCTTAAAATAAATAGTCATTATCTGATGTCACAATCAGATTGATATTAGGTTGTAACTCATGATTATTAAATGTCATGATCGGATTGTAACTTGATGACGAATTATAGGTTGTATAGATACTTGCTTTTTATTCTATAAATATACATAAATTATATCCGATATCGTAGTCGGAAAATAGCTCAAAATAAATATTGAATATCTGATTTCACAATCAAATTAAAATGAGGATGTAACTCGTGATTATCCGATGTTTGGATCGGACCATAACTTTATAATGCAGTCAAAATGTATACTTATTTAAATTTTATTACTACGTATAAATTATATCCGATTTTCTAACCGGAGTGTAGCCTACATACTACATAATGAATGTGTGATGTCACAATCAGTCTGAAAATTAGGATATAACTCTTGATTATCGGATCCTATCCAATCTGATTCAATAGCGCAGTCCAGGATAATTTGGATTGTAAAAATGTATCTGATCTGGTAATTTAAATAAACTGATATCACAATCAGATTAAAAAGAGGATGTAATTCATAATTATCCGATGTCATAACTTGATGAAGCAGTAGAGGATATATACTTACATGATGAAAATGATAATAGTCTGATGTCATAAACGGATATAGGTATGGCTTCTAAATTATAACTGTCCAATGTCACAATTAGAATATTCTTTAATAACATAATCAAGAAATATTTTCAATACTCTTAGAAAATATTATTTTATTGTAGCCAACTACTGTTATCACAAACAGCAAAATTCTGTATCTACTGTTGTCACAAACAATAATATGTAAATATTTGTTATACTTACCAAACAGTGTATGATTTTCTTATTATTAACTGTCATCACAAACAGTCCAGGAATCTCATTGATATCACTGTTATCACAAACAGTCAGCCATTGATATTTACTGTTATCACAAAACAGTCAGCCATTGATATCTACTGTTATCACAAACAGTCAGCCACTGATATATACTGTTATCACAAACAGTCAGCCATTGATATCTACTGTTATCACAAACAGTCAGTCATTGATATCTACTGTTATCACAAACAGTCAGCCATTGATTTCTACTGTTATCACAAACAGTTAGCTGTTCATATCTACTGTTATCACAAACAGTCAGCCATTGATATTTACTGTTATCACAAACAGTCAGCCATTGATTTCTACTGTTATCACAAACGGTAACCTGAAAATATCTACTGTCATCACAGACAGTAAACCTGCTATTATTTACTGTTATCACAAACAGTGCAGAAAAAAAAATTCGATATATAATGTCATCAGTTAAGTTAAAATCTCAATTTATACTATTATTACAAACAATCAACTACTATTATGTACTGTTATCACAAACAGTATAGGAAAATATTCGTTTATAATGTCATCAGTTAAGTTAAAATCTCAATAATCTACTATTATTACAAAAAGTAACCTACTTTTATCTACTGTTATCAGAGAAAAAATGACCTGAAATTACAGAAAGTAACCTGCTATTATTTACTGTTATCACAAACAGTGTAGGAAAATATTCGATTATAAAGTCATAAGTTAAATTAAAATTTCAATACCTACTATTATCACAAACAGTAAACGATATAAATTTATTGTCAATTACAGTGTGTCCAACGATGTCATTAATCATTCAATTATTCAATAAAGGATAAAAATAAAACTGTCGTCAGAAAACAGTTTTGTTATACCTATAAGCAACAGTAGTATAAACATTATCTACTGCAAAAAACAAATATTTCAAGTAACTAGATATCAAGTTTCAATGTATATCTATTTTCATTTAAAAAATTTATTTACCTTAAGCCTATTAAAAAAAGGCCAATAACAACTACTTTCGCAAAGAAATTACTACACACTAGAATTCAAAATGGTAAAGAGGAAAAAACTTTTACCAGTAGGTATCATAAAAAAATACTAAAAAATTTCGTTCAATACCTAACTATTTAGCTATGAAAAAATCGTACAAATAAAATACGTATTAATTTTCGGCATTAAGGCAATTACTTACCGTTTTCAATGACACAATAACTATATTGTTGATATGACGGGAGAATTGCTTAACAAAACATAAAACTTTGTAGATAGAGTCGATAAATTTCTGGCTAAACCATCTATACAACACGTTCTTAACGCGGGAACGCTTATTCGACTTTTTTTTTTTTGAATGTTTATTATTAGGTTTAGTCATCGATACACTTTGTTTTTGAATTCTCTAAGAAATATAATATAGATGTGATCTTTTCGGCACATAAACAAAGACTGAAGCAAAGTGTTGAGATGAGGGGATTGGTGGAGAAGGGAATATATCAAATAGTTAAAACTTTCAACTATGTGGTCGAATCGAAGCATATACAGGGGGCGACATATATCTTATTTACGAGACGAGGCAGAAATATAATTACAAATGGTTTCCTAAGTAGCCTCTAATAAGATTTATGGAGGTTTAAAGGTGGTTTTCAAAGATAAAACTCACATTTCTGAGCACTTCCTGAGTAAAACTTGAAATACTTATTTTTTTCTGCGACGAGAAAAAAGTTATCTCCCTTGTCAGGTAACAGAATGTCACTTTTTATGAAATTACTTTTTCCCCGTTTCCCGGGTAAAAAGTATATTTCCTTTTAGATTAGATTAGATTTAATTAGGACTGTGAGCCATACTGGCCTCTCCCACCTCGACCTTTTCAGATCTATTGTGGATATACTTGAATCGTTGTTTAGAGTACCTTGTCTAATTCGATCTTTTGTAGAAGACTCCATAGACTGGTAAGTAGTTCTCCGGTATAGCTAGTTGCCCTTGGTTTTTCTTCTCCAAGGGTAAGGAATCTCAGTCTTGCTAGACCTTCGCAATAGCACAATACGTACTGCCGTTTCCTCCTGTTTCTGACAGAATCGGCACAAGGTCTCTTCTGTCAGACCGATATTATTTCCATTTAACCAATGACGAGTGATAATTAAAGTATTTTGTGAATTATCTCTTTTTTTGTCATTTAAATTTAAAAATCTCCCAAAATTATTAACTTTAGATATAGGTATTGCTTAACTCAAATGAAACTTTAATTAAGGTACTTTTGAATAGTGATATAAGAAACGGTTAATTAAAAAAAATCTAACTTTGATATGTATCACTTTCCGGGAAAATTCTGCATAATCTAAATTATTGTTAAATTCTTGCTTTTTCTGATATTCATCTCGCTGTGAAAACAGATTTTAAAAATCAAATAATTTTGACGCTACTAAGGAGTTACCGATGGCCCACCCTGTGTATGATTTGATATCGAAACATCTATTCAATATCGGTTAAGTGATACGGGTCATAATATAGTCAGGTTATTATGATTTATGATTTCTTTATTAAGGAAGTGGTTTAAAATTGAAAAGCATTTTATTTATTATCTCTATACAATAAGATAGTACTCAATAAATTATTACTTTTTGCGTACATCCTGTATAGCTATGAGCACAATATCTATAAGCCTATTAAATATAAAATATAAGTTTGTAGCTGGCAGTTATAACTGCTTTTACGGTTAGAATTGGTTAAACTACTTCTATAATTATGTAATAACAATAATTCAATATGTACCACTTAAATTTATCACGTTCATCTTTATTTATTCGCCTTGTGTCTATAATAACTACATAGTGTCGAGTAAGCTGTTGATATTTGCTATATAATTTAAATCAATTTAATTGAGGCTATAAATGTAATCAATGTATTTGATAACAAAATTTATCGAATATATTTCCTTTGATACCAATCTCTATTGTAATGAATTTCTGAACAGTTTGAAACCAGCTTGCCTTTTTGGCTTTTTGTTAGAATTGTTTCAGTTGGACTGAAAATTGTTAAAAAAGTATTGCCTGACGTACTGTACAAACTTAAATAGCATAATATGCTTTAGTTCATTTCAAGCAAAAAATATCCTATGAACAAATATTCAGTTGTCAATGGTTACCGAGATACAAACGTTCAAAGATCACAAGATAAATTAACGCCATGTGTTCGAATATGTCAAAAAGCTGCACTGAACAACAGTTTAAAGAATATATATATTCTTTAAACTATGACTGAACGTTCTGTGATTTGGAACTTGTTGTTTCGGAAATCGTCACCGATACTCCGAATTTCCATTACAAAATCCGTGAATATAAACTATGTTAGCATATTCTTCATTTGACAACAGTATAGGCATGTTGTAAATTTAAAGGACCCGCACTTTTTACATTGATTTTGGGTACTGACAAAATTTGTTCAAATTTTAGTATGTTATTTTTCAGGTCATTAGGAGCAAGTGTCTTATGGACCTCAAGTAGGCAACTCTACAGGGTGAGCTGTTAGAAGGATTCAAAAGTAAGGAGTGCAGAATTACTATTTTTAAATATATGTCCACCACTCTTTAGTGATTCTTACTGAAACTTATGTCATGTGTTATACCTGTATATGGCTTGTTAATGCTTGCTTTCACTTTGTAAAATAAATTATACAGCCTGTTCAAAAAATTAGGAATATTAGTTTCAGAAATATGGTGCGTTTTACATGTATTACCATAGTTAGAATATTTTTTGGTCATTTTTTTGTTTCATTTCATATTAGATAATTTTTATAAGTAATACAGGGTGTGATAGAACTACATAAACAACTAAGAATTACAAAAACGCATATAACGAAAAATTGGTATATCTAAAATATTGTAGAAAGTCTTGAAACGAATTTATTTTTGCTCGTATTATAATCACAGCTCTGTTTATCTAAGCAAGTCCCATTCTACGCCTACTTAAACGTATAAATAATTCTACTAACTCTGACTTGAATGAATTACTTAGAAGACATATATTCTAATTCAAAAGCCTTTTCTGATTACAGTACAGATGTCAACTTATCACTTCTAAATATAATTCTATATTTGAGTATTTAATAGGTTGATTTTAGTTAAATTAAAACATAAAAAAAACTTTTACAGTTTTTTCATTAGTAATTTATTTAAAAACTTCGCGATATGAATACTCATGATATTTAATCTTGGTCAATTCTTATTGTTTATCTATTCCACATCTTGCTTTAAATTATTTTCTAAGCCTATAACCTAACTTTTTTGTATTTCTTTGTTTATTAATCAGAATAATCAAAAAATTATTCTACAAGATAAAAGGTTGGCGAGTTAGATTAAATAATAGCTAAATTATCATGATAGGGTTAACACGTTGCTATCTTTGCACTTTCAGACTACATTTCCTGTGCTTGTTAATCCATATCGGATGCATGCAGAGATAACAGGAGATGTAACAACTAACAAATATCATGCGGTCCTGAATAAGACTTATTCTAAGGGACACAGGAGGGTATAATATTCGCTGTTGTCATATGCCTATTTCATTATTCTCGTTTTGTTTACAAAATTATTTACATATTAAAAAAGCTAAAATAATTCAACCTATTTTATTGCAACTGAACCCAAAAAATTATTATCTAATCATTAGTTATATCAAATTTAATTAAATTAGATGTAATTTTCCTAAATTAGATGTAATAATGTTCAATAAATTCCAAAACCTAGTCTGATGTTAGGTTGGAAGTGGCAACAGGGCTTACACCGGCATGTATATTTACGTCTTACACATTTATTCATTGATAAATAAAAGTTGTATCTGGCGTAAAATTCTTCTCTTTATCCCCTCTCTTACTTCTCACCTTTCGTCCCCTCGCCGCGTTGCTACAAATAGAGCGTGTTGATTGTCGAATTAATCTTGGCATAGTGAATATTATATTTTATCAATAAATGGTTAGATCTCTGTTATCTCTGGATGCATGTGAGATAAACAAACGTTCGACAGGTAAAAAATCGGATGTGGATATTCGAACGTAGCAATTCTATTTTACATTGTATATTTACTTGTTCTTTTTTGGGCTGTCATTAGGAACAATTTCAAAAGTTTGTTATTAGGATTTTTTTGATAGTAGGTAGTTTATTATTGTTAGAAAACTTTCTATGTGTAAGTAGTTCTCCGGTATAGCTAGTTGCCCTTGGTTTTTCTTCTCCAAGGGTAAGGAATCTCAGTCTTGCTAGACCTTCGCAATAGCACAATACGTACTGCCGTTTCCTCCTGTTTCTGACAGAATCGGCACAAGGTCTCTTCTGTCAGACCGATATTATTTCCATTTAACCAATGACGAGTGATAATTAAAGTATTTTGTGAATTATCTCTTTTTTTGTCATTTAAATTTAAAAATCTCCCAAAATTATTATCTTTAGATATAGGTATTGCTTAACTCAAATGAAACTTTAATTAAGGTACTTTTGAATAGTGATATAAGAAACGGTTAATTAAAAAAAATCTAACTTTGATATGTATCACTTTCCGGGAAAATTCTGCATAATCTAAATTATTGTTAAATTCTTGCTTTTTCTGATATTCATCTCGCTGTGAAAACAGATTTTAAAAATCAAATAATTTTGACGCTACTAAGGAGTTACCGATGGCCCACCCTGTGTATGATTTGATATCGAAACATCTATTCAATATCGGTTAAGTGATACGGGTCATAATATAGTCAGGTTATTATGATTTATGATTTCTTTATTAAACTTTCTATGTGGCGTGCCTTTGTTTTTTTGCAATATATTTGAGATTTGCGAATAATGTGAAGTACACTTTATTTAGAGAGTCCAAAAAAATTCAAGCGAATCCCCATTAACAGATATTACTGTAGATGTAAGACTGGTTCAAGAACTATATGGATGTGTGCTCATATTTCAAGTGTTTTGTGATACCTGGAATACGCACGATTTCAAAAATCATATAAAGTACCCTTTAAGTGTTTTATTAAGGACTATTTTAGATGCTGTTGAAAGATGAGTAAGATTTTGAATGTGTGTAAATAATTAATGTATTTAATAAAACATTTTTAAGAAATGTATTTTCTTTTATATGGATTTATAATTTAGCGGAAGTCTAAAAATTTATGTAAAGAGACTGTAATATTTTTGTATTAAATATTATTTGTCTTTCTGTCACACCCTGTATTATAAATTATAGTATCCAGTAATTTATATAACAAATAAGTGATGAGAAGTAATGTTCTAATTGGTAATACATGGAAATGCACCTTATTTCAGAAATTAATATTCCTATTTTTTGTTTTTTTTTTACAAAGTGAAAGTAAGCATTAACAAGCCATATACAAGTGTAACTCATGCCATAAGTTTCATGAAAAAAACATGAATATCTTAATAGTGGTAAATATATATATGAAAATATTAATTCTGCAGTCCTTACTTTTGACTCCTTCTGACAACTCACCCTGTAGAGCTGCAAACTTGATGTTCATAAGAAAGTTGCCCATTATGACCTGAAAATTAACATTTTGAAATTTTAACAAATTCTGTCAGTACCCAAAATCAACGTAGTTGGCAAGTGTAGAGCTGACTAGTCAACTGACATTTATAATTGATGAAAACAAATTTTGAAAACATGGCATACCTACTATGTTAATTTATCTTCTAATTTTTGAACGATCGAGCTCGATAATCATGAATAATTCACTGTTCACTGGACATTTTTTGCTTGAAAAATTGCTCGAGTAGGAAATTTAGGTTTTACTGTACGTCATGCAACACCCTGTATCTGTCATAATATTTAAAATTTCTAATCTAAAGTTTTAAGTTATTTTACATTTCTTGAAACAATGGTACTGATATCATCAGCATTAACTAAGGAATGTGTTTTTGAATCTTTCTAAGCCTTCTATTTTTTTTAATTTTATTTAATGATATACAGTATGTTTGAAAAGTTCAATATCAGATATACAGGGTGGGCCACCGGTATTATCTAGGTATGTAGAGCCAAACTTATTTAATTTATTAAAATATGTTTTCACAGCGAGATGAACCTATATCGAAATAGGTCATAATTTAAAAGTAATTTTAATTATACAGACTTCTTCAGGAAAGTGATATATATCAAAGTTAAGTTTATTTTATATTTAAATTCTTCTCGTTTTTCCATCATAACTATATCAAATAGTATTAGATTTCACAGGGTATTTCACTAGCTGTAACCAGTTTTATATGTAAATCTTATTGATTTTAGTATTCTGCAAAAGAAACAATTGAAAACTAATTTGTTTGCAAAAGAAAATTTTCGATGTTAGTCAATATATATTTCGACGCACTATTTATTTCGAAACAAATCTGTACAAGGTGCGTCAAAACTAAAATACACGATTTTTTGTTCTTATTTTATTTATAAAACTAAAGATACCCTAATAATTAAACTCTTATTTAGGTTAAGCATTCCCTATACTTAATGTTAATAATTTAAGTTTAACTTGTTACTGGTTAATAAAAACTAGACTTTTAATTGTTATTAAAAACTTTTTGTGTGTTACTGATTTTGATAATTTTATTTTCGTGT
The DNA here is from genome assembly GCA_927349885.1 of Psylliodes chrysocephalus. Taxonomy (NCBI): domain Eukaryota; kingdom Metazoa; phylum Arthropoda; class Insecta; order Coleoptera; family Chrysomelidae; genus Psylliodes; species Psylliodes chrysocephalus. The sequence goes on from OV651817.1 coordinate 51,291,813, forward strand.
ATATTATTATTAATCTGTCAAACGATTTACCAATCAGCTAGATGGGCAGATTTTGTCTATATTTTTTAATGGTCAAATGGGTACATCAATTATCATCGACCTTTTTTTAGAACCATGCTCATTTTTAACCGACTTCAAAAAAGGAGGAAGTTTTCAATTCGTCGGAATATGTTTTTTTATTTATGTTCATAATTTTTTTACCACGTTGTCCGATTTCTATGAATTTTTTTTTGTTCAAAATGGGTTACTTCAGGGATGGTCCCATATAAATTTGATGATGGGATCTATGAGAAAATCATCAAACTCTTCATTTTTAATACATTCAGCGATCATTCTTTACCACGTTGTTTGATTTCTATGATTCCTTTTGTTAGAAAGGGGTTACCTGGGGACCATATTTTTAGTCAAGTTCTGATGATGGGATCTATAAGAAAATCAATTTATAATAATAATAAGTGCTTTTATTGGCCAAACTAAGTACCTAATAAAAAGAAAAAAAAAATAAATTCAAATAGTTTGCCAAATGGCAGAGTTCAAAATCTCTAATAAAAATCAGAGTTTTGCTCTTCCACTCAACCAGTACATCTTCCGATGTATAGATGTGCCCTGCATATTCACTTAATAATTATTCAATCTAGCGCACAATATGGCTTTACGAATATAAAAGAAAAAAATATTGAAAACCCAAAACCGTAAACAACTTAACATCTTAACTTAAAAAATAAAAAAAAATAAAATCAGCCAGATGAGTATAAACCAGTAAGTATATCAATAATAACATTACAGTAATACTAATATAATAAAAACAAATATAAAATTAAAATTTATCTAAAAACTATAACTATCGACCTACAGAGTTTATTAGTAATTCTATCTAGCATCACATTTTTTTAATTTATACTTGAATAAGATATGATCTGTGAATAATTTCAAGTCATCGGGTAACCAGTTGTACAATGTTATAAGAAAAGCAGCCTTCAAACAAAACTATTTATGTTGTGGCATAATTAGACAACCTCTATTCCTTAAATTTAAATCATGGACGTCCGTTCTGAATCGAATTTTACTACTGTTTTACTGGTGTTTCAGTAACTATAATTTTGTGATAAGGTAAGCATTCATGTAAAACTCGCCGTTCTGCTAAATTTAACCACTTCAATTCCTTTAAATATTTTGAAGTTGGTGTGTCTCTTTTTAAACTATAAATAAGCCGAATACAACAATTTTGTACTCGCTGTAATCTTTATTGATCAATTTTCAAAAGCACAGGCCCAAATAGTACATGCCCATAATTTAAGTGGGATAACACGAGTGCTTTACAAAGCATGATTTTGTTTTTTAGTTAATACACCCCTGCTACCATATATTAGTTTAAGATTTGCAAAAGCTCTTTGAAGCATCATTTTGACATGAGATGTAAAACGTGGAGTCAACCATCAAGCCTAGGTTTTTGACAGAGTTTACGATATTTAGCTTATTTCTTCCTACATTTAGTTTTAATTTTCCGATACATCTATTTCTAAGAGAGCCTTTTCCAAAAAGTATAGCTACTGATTTAGTGCTATTAATTGAAAGACAAAATTTATTTGACATATTAATAAGAGACTCAATACCTTGACTCATCTGTTGGCAAGCAATATCGATGTTTTCCTCAGAAAATGTATGATATAATTGTGTATCGTCAGCATAAAAATGAGACGAGCTGTAATTTAGTTTTTTTATAGATTATAGATTATAGATTGTATAGATTATAAATAAAATAGGACCTAAAATGGATACTTGCGGTACTCCATTGTTTCTTTACAAACAGCAGAAGCAGCGTCTATATCAAGATCCGTAGCCTCTAACAAGCCTGTTGTTCATAAATTCTATGATGATTTAAGGGATTTATACGAATACCCAACTTTAAATGCAAGCAGAATCTATAATAAAGATGAAACAGCTTTTACCACTCTACGGGGATCAGATAAAATTATTGCCAAAAAAGGACAGAAGCAAGTTGGACAAATTACATCCGCTAAACGAGGTTTTCTAGTATACCGCCTCTTCGAATATTTTCCAGGATTAATTTCAAAGATAATATGATAAGAACGCTCCAATAGGAACAGCAGGGGCAGCTTCACCAACGAGTTGGATAACGTCTAAAATATTTGAAAACTGGATGCATCATTTAATTAAGTTCGTTAAACCTTCATTAGAAGATCCCGTACTATTATTAATGGATAACCAAGAAGCACACTTATCCTATGAGGTCATCAAGCTAGCAAAGAATTCCGGCGTTATTCTTTTTACACTACCTCTATATACAAGTCATAAGCTGCAGCCACTTGACAAATGTGTATATGGCCCCCAGAAGCGTTTTTATAAAGAGGCATGTAGATCATGGCTTGCATCTAATCCTGGTAAAAGAAAAACGATATAAGAAATTCCTGAGTTGTTAGGAGTCGCCTATACCCTTGCTTTAACACAAAAAATTGTATATCTGCATTTGAAAGTACTGGTATTTTTCCCTTAAATATATATATGTACGGTGACGACAAGTATTTAGCAGACGAGAAACGGATAGATTGGAAAATAAGCAGTGCAGATTAACTGGCAACGAAACAGAAAATACCGTCAACCAGTGCATCTAGTACATATTCTTCTACGGCACCGGGAAAAGTTTCGTCAATAAATAAAACTGTGCCAGTCTCAAATTTTGTATCTCCAGAGGTATTGCGCCCATTTCCGAAAGCCAGCATAGAACAGAATATAACTAAAAGGGGAGGGAGGAAGAAAAAGCGTGCAGAAATTCTGACAAGCACGCCAGTTATGAATAGAGTAGAAGAAGAAATCATGGAAAAAAAAGAGACAGTTTAAAGCGAAAGAGAAATATGGAAAAGAGTGCTGGAAAGCAAAAGAAACAACTTACGGAACTTATAGAATCTGCAAGTGAGAGTAAAATTAGATGTCATCAAATGTTTCAAATGACGACTGTTCTAATAATTCTAAAGGGTGTTTTAACAATGCAAATATTGTTGTTAAATCATTTGTCTTAGTTAAGTTCGCAACAAAAAAAAACATAAAATATTTTGATGGCCAAGTCGATAATATCAATACAAAATTAAACGAATATATTATTAATTTTTTAAGCTAAGTTGGAAATAAGTTTGTATTTCCTAATGTTAAAGATGATGCAATAGTACCAATCGGTGATATTGTCACCGTTCTTCCACTACCTTTAAATTCAGGGGGTACCTCCAGATTGCAAAATACGTACAGATTTGGTATTGATCTTAGCGGCTGTAACGTGGAGTAAAGCCTCTTTTATTTAATGCCTCTTTTTATTAGTTCTGTTTGGGTGACCAATGTACCCCATATATGTGGCCACTGTTCCCCACGTGTGGGGCACTGTAACCAGTTTTAATTTTTTCAAAATAAATGCTATTGTTAATGAATAATTCTTTTTTTTTTTAATAATTTTTTTATAAATAGTAAAAACTATGTTTAATATAATCCCGTAAAGACCGTATCAATGGATGCATTCCTGAAGAGAGCAAAAATATAAACCCAGAAGGTGGCCACTGTGACCCGCCTTCCCTACTTATACATTTGAATGGTGACAAGATTAAAATTACAAATTTTTCAGTAATCTAATTATTAATAATTAAAAAATAATTGATAATGAATACATGGTAATATTAAGACAAGATGGATCATATTTGGAATTTAATGTTATTGTGGTAAAATACTATATACAGCTCAACGTAATAAGGTAGTAAAAGTAATAAGTCAATTTTTTCATAGCACGAGCGCTACAAGTAACACGTGTTGACTCTTGAAAAGATCACAGAACCGAACCAGCTGCTTCGTTGTCATGGCTCACTAAGTGCGACCGTTACACGAGAAACGTTTAACAGACTGGGAATATGGAACTTCTTCGTAGGGGTACAACGCGAACGCATACAACCGTGAACAAATACATGTGACAAATTGTTCTAAGGCAACGATGCAGTCATTCGCTTTAATTACATTGTTAACAAAAAATTAATGTTGTACAATTAATAAAATAGTAACAAAAAATAAAGATAAAAATGTCTTTGTGTTATTATAATAGGAAAATACATTATGCATAATGAAATAAAAAAATCTGACTAATCGTTATTCAATTTATTTTAGTTTAATTTTCCACTAAGTAGGTACTCAATCGGAACCAAACAGATATAAATAATAAAATATGTATGGACAATTTTGACAATATTACCAAAACGTCACCACGCATTTGCAGATAATTTATTCATGAAAGTATAAAATAAGAAACTCCACAATAGCTATTTATGCAACCAGTCACGAAATGCCTTATTTTATTTAACGAGTGAATCTTTGCGGGACAAGCAGAGCGAGATCCCGAAAAATTAACGATTTTACCATTTCCATCGAAATAAATTTTATGTAACCAAAATGTGACACTTCCATTTACATTTACTACAGTCAAATTGTAAAATAAAAAAGTAGATCGCTGAATTTTTGATATGTTGTGTTTGGAAGTCTTAAAGGTAAAATCCTAAATTAGCGTATCTCCACCTGCTGCGGATACTTCGTCATTCCGAAAAATTTTTGGAATTGATTTATTTTGATTCCCATTGATCGGAGGAAAAAATGTAATAACAAAAAATATGAATTTTTTCCTAGGCCGAACTCTGTAGTTCGTTTACAAGAAGTTAGAAGACACCTAAGTTACCAAAAATCAGTTTTGCGCATTTTGACTTGAAGTGATTTTTACCAAAAACTTTAAATACAAAAGTTGTAAATCATAAAAACTTATAAATAACGTTGCAATATTTTGCTCATATAAAAATCAGTCGCGTTCTCTTTGAATTTTTGAGCGTTACATTTTATTTTAAAAGTACCTACTCATATCTAACTTTTACAATGCATAAAAAATAAACAAAATTAAGGGACACTAGACACTGGTTGTTTATAGTTTTTCTTTGTGATCGAAAGCATTTGCATTTAAAGTTTTTAGCTAAAATTACTTTTTCAAAGTCAACAAGCACAATAACTGATGTTTAGTCTCATCGGCGCCCTCCATCTTTTTAGAAACAAACTATATAGAGTTCGTAATGCAAAAATCTCTCTGTATTTGTAAAGTATGGAGGGTGGGTTACAGGCACTTAGGCCTCACTAGGCCCCCTGTGCATCCTCCTAAGATGATAGGCACCTCCTAGCTCGTGAGCCAGCCTTCAGATTTAATGTAGTTGACAACAGGTGCTTCTCTTATATCGGCCGGTGTTAGCCGATATTCGCCGAACACAAATCTTCTAATTAATAAGAGTGTCGAGCAATAATAAAGGATATGCTCGATGGTTTCATCTTCTTGTTCGCACCCTCTGCAGAGTGCAGATTCTGACAGCTTCATGATATGGATATGCTTACGTACTTGGCAATAGCCAGACAGAATGCCTGTGACTAGGCGCAGATTCTGTCTAGTCATAGTCAAGTATTTATTTGCTGCAGTGTTGTCAGGATAACTTAAGAGTTCCCTGGCAAATCTCAGTTTCTTGTTTCATCCCATCTTTCCTTGAATTTCACAAGGAAATGTTCTTTAATTAGGTCTGTCACTACCGATTTTGTCAGGCCAATAGAAGAGCCTAGTCCAAAAAATATTTGGTTGGCTGCTTTCTTGGCTAGTGAATCAGCAAGACGGTTACCTTTCGATGAGGCATGACCTTTGATCCATCTTAGGGTAACCACATTGTTAATGCATACTTCGGCCAAAGCTTCGTGGCATTCTAGTACTAATCCTGAGTAAATTCGTGGTCTGTTTGAGTAGTGCGTGTCTGCTACCTATATAGATGAGCATGTTCCTTTCAGTGATATTGTTTCTAGTGATTTCTTTTGCTGCTATGAGAATCCCTTTTAGCTCTGTTTGAACTACACTGATACTATTGCTCACAGCCCATTTTATGTTTAGGTTTAAGAATCTGGAGTATTTTCCACATCCTGAGCCTTGTTTTTTTAGAACCGTCGGTGTAGATATGAATCGTACCTGCTAGTTCCGGTTCTTCTATTTGTTATGTTATAACTTTATATGGTTTATGGAAGATATATCTTGGTGAGATCGAGTTCATGTTCGCTTGAATCAGTGGGAGCGTATCGAGCGCCTCCTGCCAAAAGCGACGTCTAGCTTCAACTACTTCAGATCCTACTTCAGGTTCTATTCCAACCATGCGGAGGCGTGTCATTGTCGTCAGAGAAACCTGTGATGTAAATATCATTAAGTATGACAATAAAAATGACTTCCATAGCTTTGGCCGGTGTTGTTTTCATGGCTCCTGTTATGTTGAGACATGCTGTTTTTTGAATTTGTTCTAGTTTACGGATAGCTGTTAATTTTTGGGTTTTCGGTACCCAGACAACTGCACCGTATGCCATCATAGGTCTTATGATAGCCGTGTAAGTCCATGCGACGGCTCTGGGGGAGCAACCCCAGGTGCGCCCCACAGTTGGCGGCATTGTTCGTAAGCAATGTATGCTCTTTTGACTCTGTTTTCTAAATGCGATTTCCATGTTAACTTGCTGTCAAGGGTGAGACCTACATACTTCACCTCTGTTGCAAAGTTTAATTTTGCGTTTAGGAGTTCTAGAGGTTTTAGTTCCATTTTCATCCTTTTCCTTTTGAAAAGGACTATTTACGTCTTCGTAGGATTGATTGACAGTGAATGATTCTTGCACCACTATTCTATAATTTTTAGAACTACTCTGGCATTCTTTCGCAGAGTATGTTCTTAAAATTTCATGTTTGCAGAATAACCAGATCATCTGCATATGCTATTGTGTAGTCACTGATATTATTGAAGCGGCTGATGAGAATGTCTAGGACCATATTTCACAGTAGAAGTGATAGCATCCCTACCAGTGGGCATCTCCTCGAAACCAAGCCTCTAAACATCTTCGACACTTATGTTTACTGCTAACTTTAAAACCATGTTATGTATCCACCCACTAACCATCTGTGGAACATTCCTGTTGGTTAGTAAGTGTATTATCTTTGGGAAGGTGGTTTTATCGAAAGCACCTTCTATATCTATAAAAATACCCAAGGCGGATTCCTTATTGTGCAGGGATCTCTCTATGTGGCCAGCAACTAGATGAAGGGCTGAATCAGTAGATCTGCCTGGCTTGTATGTATGTTAGTCACGCAAAAAAACTATTTGAATATTTTCCTAGGCAGATGTAGGAAATGTATTTCCATGCTCATAGGATAGGAAATTTAAATATCCTACAAGATTTTGAATCTTTGGGGGGTTTTGTTTTGGATTTAGTTAATGTACTAAATTTTTCTAATTTAATAAGGAAGTAGTAGAATTGTTAACAAATTATTAGTGTCATGTAGTATTCTTTATTAAAATAGTTAATTATGCAATAAGTGTGTAAAGTTACTCTTTTTGACGAATGTGAATGTGCGACAATCACATTATCCACTAATATGAGAAATATAAAAATTACGTTTTTTTTCACTAGTAAAACTCTTTACGCACTAGTGAAAAAAAGTACAACTTTACGCACTCCAAGGAGTCAAGATTTTTAGACTTTATAAGAAACAACAAGGCTGCTTTGAAGGCTGCAAAATCAAACAAAAAATAATATTGTAAATTCAGTAATCTCTAGAGGTTTCATTCCGCTTGTGCGTCCGTTGCATACATAGGATGCACAAGCGGAACCATGTCTTAAAATATTTTTTTGCTTTTAATATTTTTTAGTTATGTTTATGTTGTTTTTCTATTTATTTATGATGCAACTACCTAATTAAGATATTACTGTTTATTAATAAGTTATTAAAAAGTAAAAAACTGCCTGTGGTGCATTTTTAGCGGTTTGCCGTGATACCTTGCGCGATCGCCCTACTCGAATTCGTAAAGGCGGTACTATCTAAGGTTTCTTTAAAATGTTCTTTATTTACTTTTCAAAAAGGTGTCAACCCTATCGAGAATGCAGATAACTAAAACTATAAGAATATCGTAAGAATTAGTTTTCGTAGAAAGCAAACTCCTACAAGTTCAAGAATTGACCTCCAAGTGAGATGCCAATTTGGGATTTTGCTATTTAGACCCCCAAAAGCAACATATCTAAAATTTAGCCTGTCCTCCATTTTTTCAATCTCAAATGACAATTTGACTGTATTAACGGTTGTCTACAAATTAATAAGCAAACATTATGCTGGTGCCTATCTTTGAATCCTGGAGTAGTTATTCAAAAAATTTTACGTGTAGTGTGTATTTGAGGTGGATGGAATAGAAATAAAACTGAGGAGATAATTAAAACTGATTCAAAAACTGATGACAAATTTGTTGGTGGTATTTAAAACAGTACCTAATTAATAAAATAAGACCTTTACTTGACTGAAAATTATTTCGTATAATAATAATTCAAAAATCTTTCCAAAATAATAAGTAGGTTCATTGTTTTAAAAACAATATTACTATAATTTTCATAGATTCCATAGCAAGATTTTTCTTGTAATTTTTATGAGATTCAGCGCGCTACATAGTACATACTCAAACATCTATTGACCTACTTGTTAACTTTTATTGACGCATATCATTACAGATCATCTTAAAAGTAAAAGCTTACGTAAGAATTTTATTTGCTAGGTGAATCTAAAGAGAAACGTGGGTACATATCATCTTGATTTCGTGCATGTCGAATTGTGCAAGAGTTACAGTTTTTTAATGAGAACAGAGAATAGTTTAGTTGATAATAAAGAAACTTTGATTAACTGGGTGGGGTTACGTCTTGCATAATTTTTATTTTAAGCAATTAAAACATAGACAAAGAAAGCATTCCAAAAAATGTAGTAATTTTTAAATATAAATTCGTTGGAAATTTCCAAATATATTTTTCAACATTACCTCTACGAAATGATAAAAAATATGTGTGTACCACCAAGACAAATTTATGTCCCGGGAAGGATTCGTACCGTCCACATCTGCGTTTTACGCACGCAATCAGAACATTCGATGTCCGGAGTCAGAAATGTTTATTTGCAGCGGCGTAACCAGAAATTTGTTATGGGGGGTCATAGATCTCAAAAACTCTACATAAAGAATCTTGAAAAAATGTGACAGAAGACAGAATTGCCGCAAGGTTAGTGCTAAATTTGGGATCGGCGTTCGTCGGTGTATTGAAGAATGTTGATTTATAGTATTTTTCCGTTGATTTGTTTACTATTTTTTACTTTCCTAGTTTTATTATTATACATTTTTTACCGTTTTATGTTGTGTTAAAAACATTTGATGAAGTTTTAAAGGAAATTCCAACAAAAATTTGACTTCATGAATTTGGTAATGGGGGTTCCAGATAATGAAAACGTACCCAAGCAATTCTACTTTAAAATTTTTCAATATACCTTTTTTTATTTTTAATCAAAATACTGCTGACAAGAAATTTTCGCTGTTCGCAAACTTGTTAATTAGTCTTTTTGACTGGCATATGCCTATCAAGACTACTAAAACAACTAAGTGCAGTACACACAAACTATTTACTATTTAATAATTAAAATTAATGAGATTATCCATAAAAAATATTTTACGTATATTTTAGAATGTCTAATATAATTTCTGTAAAATGTAGATAAGATACTTTTTGGCAGTTCTGTAGCTCTACAGCACTTATGAACCAGCCGCCACTGTATGTAAAATAAAAATTAAAAAAATGCGCTTTTAAAATTCCAAATAAAATAGTAATAAAAAAATTAATCTATAAATCGTTGATATAACATATGGTATTTCATTTAGAAGAACTCAAGACACCCTATATATAAATCATAGCAAATGGATGAAAATCCAAAACAATTTTAGGAAAGGCTATTTAAATTGTTTGCCAATGTGAAAACTATCAAATATATTATGAGTAACTACCTACAGGGTGTTTCGGTGTTTCGTTCGCTCCTAATTTATGGAATATCCTGTATATTTAAGAATCATTTTAAAATATAGTCATAAAACTAGTGTATTCGAAATTTCTTCCTATCCAATTATATAACATCTTGGTATCGTTGGATAGGTAAATACATAACGAATTTAATGATAAAATAATATACAGGGTGTTCCATTAAAAAAAAATGAGTAAATTGAACTTAAAATAAGCCATATTTATGACAAGTTCCAAAATATTCTGTATAAAATGAACCAGTTCTAGCATCATCATTCGTCTGCAATTTAGAAAAATTTTAAAATTGTTCCTAATTTATATAAATAATGATAATTTGATTTGGGGTCTGTATCATTCTCCAATTTCACAAAAAAAATTATTTGCTTAGCAACCCTATAATATTTTTTGAAAATATTTTAGGTTCGAATTAGCACATTCTTACTATCAAATAAAATACAAGGTATTCCATTTAAAAAATATACATTTTTTGCCAGGTAAGACTGTAACCCCCTATACAGGGTGTCCCGAAATTAGACGGTCATATTTTAACAGCGTAATCTACATCCTAAAATAGGAGTAAAAGTTCATATAAACATAGGTCCGAAAACGTTTCTTTTCCGAGATACAGGGTGTTAAAAGTGAAGTCCTGATAACACATTTTTGTAAATATTTTCTAAACGCTTAAAGATAACTAAATTAAATTTGGTACAGATGCTTGCCTTTTTATTCTCTATGTAATGGACTAAATCTTAGTTTTTGATTATCTTCATAGATGGGTAAATTAGGGGGGGGCTTAAGGTAAAATTGCCCTAAGTTTTTTTGTTGTCAGTTTTTAACATTTTTGACTAAAAAATTTGGAAACACAATATTTTTTTTACAATAAAGCTACTCTTGCTGCATCTCGCTAGGACGCACCATTTTCAAGAAAAAGGCATTTGAAAATTTTATGATGAGTTCATATTATTTTATTCGAAAGTGCAAACAATAATTAGCAGGCCTGTGGAATCAGAATTTTTTTTTCAGGTTTGGAAAACCGGTGACTAAAGAAATTTATTTAGCTTTAATTTAATGTTTATTTTATAAATAAACTTTAAATGGTAAAACTAAATATTATTTAAACTTAAACTAATCAATTGTTTTTTTTAATGGTTTGGTTGGCTTTTGCCCAATAAAATGATTGATGAGAATTTATTTCTTTAACTGCCGACGTTTAAACTCTTTTAGGGTAATCCTTAGGATGGTAAAAATAAATTAGATACGTTAAATATCGTAAAATTATAGCAAAACTGTATTTGAAATTAGGAATAGCTGAGTTAGAGAAGAAATCATTAGTTACCTACTTTTAATTATTGCAAATGCTATTTCATAATAATTTTAAGTTTTTTAACGTGAATATCTACTTTTATTTTTCTAAGGATGACTTAAAATAGGTTAAAATGACGACGATAAACAAATGATTCTCAAAAATTGTTTTTGTCTATACTACTAAAAATAACAAAAATTCTACTAAAAATAACAAAAATTCTACTAAAAATATCAATTTATACAACAGTTAAAGTAAATGTTCAAAAACGTTGCCTTGCTGACGAAGGCACATTTCGGCTCTACGGGTAATTGCATGTGAAGCTCGCATTACTTCAAAATTATTTTGCCGTATTTCATTCCCTGCCAAACGTATCCTTTCACGCAACTCTTCCTCACTGTCAACTTCTGTAGCGTATACCATATCTTTCATACGATCCCAAAAGTAATAATCTAATGGGTTTAAATCCGGAGATCGAGGTGGCCACGGTATGGGAACACCTCTTCCTATCCATCTACCCGGAAATCTTTCATTTAGCCAATTTCTCACATTAACGCCATAATGGGCTGGCGCTCCGTCGTGCTTAAAGTGCAGCTGATGTCGAATATTTAATGGGAGATTATCCAGAATGGGTTCAAGATAAGTTTTTAAAAAATTCAGATACTCAATTGAATTTAACCGAGCAGGAATTTCAATCGGCCCAATTAATCTGTCATTGATTACTGCCGCCCAAACATTAATAGAAAATTTATCTTGAAAAAATCGACGTAGCACCACCCTAGGATTTTCTTGTGAATAAAAATGGTGATTGTGAATATTAAAAACACTATCTCTATTAAATGTAGCCTCGTCGCTCCACATAATAAAAAGAAGCAGTTTCTGATGGTTTCTTATCCATTCACTAAACTCCATTCGTGGTAGAAAGTCGTGGGGTCTTAAGGCTTGAACACCCTGATAATGATAGAGATGAATACCCTGCATCCTTAACATTCTTCCAACCTAAATGAACATATTTTTCAAAAGACACGTAAACTAAAATAAGATTTTAAAAATGCCTTTAATCTGAAACTTGTTCGTGTTATTTTTAACCGACTTCAAAAAAGGAGGAGGTTCTCAATTCGTCGCGATATTTTTTTTTATGTATGTATGTTCAGCGATAATTCTTTAACACGGTGTCCGATTTCAATAATTATTTTTTTGTTAGAAAGGGGGTACTTCAGGAGTGTTCCCGTTTACATTTGGTCAAAATCTAATAATTGGGTCCATGAGATAATCCTCAAACTCTTCATTTTTTATGTATGTTTAGCGATAATGCTTTACCACCTTGTCCGATTTATATGATTATTTTTTTGTTAGTAAGGGGATACCTTAGGGGTAGTCCCATATAAACTTTGTTAAGGTGTGGTGATGGCATCTACACGTTTTTAAAGTCGGTTTGTTTAAATTTTTAATTTCTAATACTTGTACTTGTAAGTTTGAGCAATAAAAACTAAGAATCATAAAATAGTATAAAGAAAAAGGGACGTAATTATTACTTACTATTGCTCGTGGTATTTCTGAAAGGGTGAAAACAGTTCGAATACTCCTTCTTGGATCCTCTTCAAATAAATTAAGTGCGTGTTCCAAATTGTTGTTCCCATGTGGTCTCCCTTGTCCACGATCACGTTGAAATGAACCATGGTCAACCAAATTTCTATGTGTATTAATAAATACACGGTAGTCAAAAATTCTTCGGTTAGGAAACCGTCTACGGTATGCTCGTACCGCTGCTCTTGCCCTTCCATTACACAAACCATATACAAAATGAATATCTGCCAATTCTCTATTTGAAAATCTCTCCATTTATTAGAAGTATTTTTCTTTCACCCAAAAAAAGTACAAATAATTACACAATTGACAGCCAATTTTTGTTTATTACAGCGTCTCAAAAAATTGAAAAGCAGCTATTGGATTCCAAGCCTACTAATTTTTGTTTGCACTTTCGAATAAGATAATATGAACTTATCATGAAATTTTCAAATGCTTTTCTCTTGAAAATGGTGCGTCCTAGCGAGATGCAGCAAGAGTAGCTTTATTGTAAAAAAACATTGGGTTTCCAAATTTTTTAGTCAAAAATGTTAAAAACTGACAACAAAAAAACTTAGGGCAATTTTACCTTAAGCCCCCCCCTAATTTACCCATCTATGAAGATGAACAAAAACTAAGATTTAGTCCATTACATAGAGCGTAAAACGGTAAGCATTTGTACCAAATTTAATTTAGTTATCTTTAAGTGTTTAGAAAATATTTACAAAAATGTGTCATCAGGACTTCACTTTTAACACCCTGTATCTCGGAAAAGAAACGTTTTCGGACCTATGTTTATATGAACTTTTACTCCTATTTTAGGATGTAGATTACGCTGTTAAAATATGACCGTCTAATTTCGGGACACCCTGTATATCCAAAAATATTTTTAAAGTGTGCCTTTTTTAAATCCATTTAACTTTTATTTAAAACTTGTCGAGCAGTTACGCACTAAAGGAACACCCTGTACAAAAAAATACAAAATCAATGAAAGAAAACGATCACCATGGTTACAAATGCTTTTGTTCAATCGTCAATAATAAAAGATAAACTTTACAAAAAAATAGGTAAAGTATTTTACCCAGAACTTCCCTCGATATAGAAATTGTAAAAACAGGGAAGTACTTAAATTTTAATAATTTAAAATTAAAACCACCAAACCAAAAACCCTTCTTTACATTTGTCTCTTCATCGATCTTCCTCTTGATCCCACCCGAAATCTTACTCGAATGTGCTCGGCATTCTTCGTCAAAGTTCACCATTATTAAACAATAATGATTGGCTTCTTTTAAAATGGTCCAGTTTTACTAACCAAAAGGACGATTTTTCAATTTAAGGGGGATCTTTTTTGATTAAATGCGATTCCTTTCAACACCATTTTAATTTTTTAAAAAGTTATTTATTTAGGATCTGTTATTTTTGGCTTAAAAAATTCTCAGATACCAATTTTAGTCGAAATCTGCCGACAAAAAAAACTGTGTATCGAAAGTATAAATGGTTTTGAGCCAGAAAATAACCTTATCTGCATATAAAATTTGAAGTTGCAAACAGACAGACGACAGAATACAGACAGACAGACGACAGATTTCAGACGACAGACAGACCGACGGAATGGAGAAACATGTTTTTTGTAATCTAGGGACCCTAAAACGTGAAAGTCTGAAATAATTTCAGAAGGTGGTTTTTTCACGATTACAATACTTCCCTTTTATAGAGGGAAGTAAAAATTTAAAAACAGAATACTATAGATAACATAAATGAATACAACTGGTAAAGAAACCATTTAAGGTATTAAATTAGAATTGCTTAAACAAATTACTACAGAAATTTTATGGAAAAAATGATCGTAACCCTTTAAAGCTATGGAAAACGATAAATATTATGCATCAAAGACACAAATCTAACAATATTAGTGAAATCACTCTTGACAATGGTGAAAAATTTGTTGATAAGAAGCTAATGGCGAACAAATTTTATATATTCTTTTCTAATATTGGAGGTAATTTAGCAAGAAAAATTAAATCCACTTAAAAAACCACTAAAAAAATTAATAAAAAACGATTCCAAATTCGATTTTTCTACTTGATATAAATGAGGACAATCAGGAGATTCTTATAACAACGTTAACAAAAGACTATTAGAGAAAAGAGATTTTCTTGAACGAATACATTTTGTGATTACGTAAGAAACATAGGCATCAATTATCGTAAAAAGAAAATAGTTTACTGATTTATTTCTGATTTGTTTTATGGATTTTTTACAGATTTGTTATACTGATTTGTTTTACTAATTTGTTTTACAGATTTGTTTTGCTGATTTGATTTAGTGATTTGTTTTATTGATTTATGCTTGGAAAAAGCGATAATTCTACGGATCAATATTTAATTGTACATGTGAATTGAACTGTTTAAAATTATTTCATTTTGAAAATCTATTTGAATTTCGTTAACTGTACTATATAAAAGAGCCTACAGTTGCTGCATTTACTGTGTGAAAATGCGTGGGATAAGTTCAAGCCCCGGCTCTACGTATCGCACAATGTGGCACTAAGTTAATAATGATATTAGCATCTAGATATGGCAGACATTTTTAATGCTATGAAATAAATACTGGTTGTATATTATAGAATTGCATGCTTAAAGCGATTTAATTGTTGGGTACAATACCAACGCACAAATCAAAGAAATGTTGGTTTAAAAGCTGTGTTGGTCGGTAATAATAGTTGGATTTTAAAAGTTGCAGCTTTTAAAAAACTATTCTTCAGTAATAATATGTGGTCGCTAACAAGTTATCAATAAATTATAGAAGCAAGTTTCTATATCACTAAATGAGAACGGGCTTTAAGATAATTTGAGTATTGCTACTCTAACGAATCTATTTAAAAATCTCGTTATTTATTTAAGTAAACTGCAAATATGCTCGAGCTCGTAGAGGACGAAGAAAAATAAGAAAATCAGATTATTCCTGTTTTGCATGGAATTGTTTACACCAACACACTTGGGATCTCAGGAAAAATAGATTTGGAATCGTAACATTTGTCATGAACTTTGTTAGTGGTGAAAGGAAATAGCAGTTTTTGTAACAAGAGTGAATATGATGGCCATATCCCACGAAGATAAAGTTTGAACACTACGCCGTAAAAGAGTTCCTCAATCGTCTGAGTTTGAGCTACTTTAAAAATAATTGACGCAAATATTTGAAATTATGATTTTTTACTAATTTATAAAGTAAAATAATCTTAAAAAGTTATCAACAAAAATATCCAATACTCCTCCTAAGCATTTTCGATGACGTGATTTTGGTCGATATAAAAGCTCTAGAATTTACAGTTGTCTTTTGTGACGAGGGTTTGTCGACACCCTGTGTAAATAAAATTTAAAGAATTCGTAGGTATAAAAAAAAGAAGAAGAAGAAAATATGGTCGAATAAACAAAGGCAATCCAGAAAAATCGAAATATTAAAAAAATATGAATCAGAATCTTGCAATTTATTAAGACCCAGCTTTTTCTTTCAAACTAATACATTATTGCCAGGGTCAGAATCTGAGAAATTAGTGCACTCTAGATGGCTCACAATAGCAAATCGTATTCTTCGGCTCTATGCTGGAATGGAAAAGCCAACATCAAGCCTGGCGGATATGGCCGAATTTATAATTAACGTGCATGTCCCAATGTGGTTTAAAATTAAACTAAATTTCAGTTCCACTATTGGTAGTTTGCATGTATTTAAAACGATTGAACTGTCACAAGAGATGATTTAAAAAGTATTGTGGATACGGTAATCCATAGAAACGCGTATTTTATACACCCCGAAAACATTCTTTTGTGTATGCTAACAGACACTCGTGAATGGGTTCAGGAACTATATCTACGAAGAATCAATCTTAAAAGCTAGAGAAACCTGTCGAAAAACCGTTGAAGTAAGACACTTTATAGTACCAAAAATTAATTTCAGTGCTACAGACTACTTTGAGTTAATTTACTGGAATAAGTACGATGTGACATCGCCTCCTCTTGTAAGTTTTACTGATGATAATCTTAGGGACCTTATAAACGAAACCTAAATTGCAGACTCCGAAGTTCTCTTGCCATATTAAATCCGTGGAGAGATAAGTAACTTTAGTTACAGAATCATCCTCTTTAGTAATTATTCCAGAATCAAGAGACGGCTTTATTCGCTTATGAATAAAATCAAAAGAAATTATACCAACATTTGAAAGTAAACGACAATTTTAAATACAGTAAATGTTTTTTTGTATTTAATATGTTAGCTTTCATGTTTGATTTGTAAGTTTTTTGTTTGATTTGTTAATTTTTTTTTATTTCTTTAGGTACCTTTTACCAGTTTTTAAATAAATGTGTAATATTTATTTGATGTTTAAGTAATTTTTACTTTATCTTTTAAAGACAGAAGGATTAAACATTGGCTAAAAGGGGCTGAATATGTTATTTAAAAATATAAAAAATAAAGAAAGTGAATACAAACATTAAAATGTAACTTTCAGAAGGTATTGTACGTCAAAATTTCAAACTATAACTTTTCACCCCTAAAGGGGACGGTAGAGGGCTGAAAATGTGGTCTTAGAAATTTTAAAAAAATTACGAAAAGTAAGCACTGCAAAACACAAGTTTTGATAGGTATTGTAAACTTCATTTTTATATTTTTTTAAATATTCCTATTTCGGCTCAGCCTAATTTTGGTGCAGAATAAAATCACATTCATTTCACTTTTTGAATGAAAGAAAAAGTACCTAAATATTCTTATGAATTCAAATTGTTACACGGTCCCCAGAGTATAAGTACTGACTGGTATAATAAATGGGAAGTCATGTTAATTTTTATTTCTTACATAAGATTATTTAAAATTAAATAAAAATTAAAACCAGATATGCATGGAGCATTATTATTATGTGAAAATCGATAGGATATCGTTAACAGCATCAAATGCAGATATCGTTATTGTAAAATCACGCATAAATGAAGAACGAAGTTCTCATATTTTAATTGGAGGAACTTATATTTTTACACATTAATTTATAAGGCTTGGTTCTGCAACAGTTTCTGAGAGTCGGATGCATGTGGTGCTTAAGAAAGGTTGGTTGTTTCTTTATTTATTATCGTTAAACTGTTAATAGTTTTTAATCAGCATCATCGTCGTTTGTTTCTTTTATCCGAGGATCACAAAGGCTTTTAATCACATTAGGATGGTTGCTCATTTCTCCCTTGTAGTCGTTTATATGGTGTGGAACATCTGGATACATTCCTACAATAATTGAATAATATTTAACGGATACAGTTTAAATAGAGCTGTAACATTTTGGACTTTTAGAGTATTTGAAATTTTTAGGTACCAACTAATGTTTTTTTGGTTTTTTCTTGTATATTACTTATGTAAGTTATCTTCTATAATTATTTGAAATTATATCATTGATAAACATGAAATAAAATAAAAATCAACAAAGAAAACTTTTCATTAGATCGTACCTATCTGGTAATTATCGGTTCATTTGTAATATTTATTTCCTCTTTTTACATTAGCACCCTATATGCACCACCATCAGAGTCACTATTTTCTTTTTATAGGTATCATAATTTAGCAGTAAACCATACAAAATAAGAATGGAAAACAGCTTCTAAATCTAATTACGCATTTAATTCACAGCACGTGGAGATCACCAGCTTGCGACTGCTCATGACTTACAATTTTTCCCCTTTTTGCCTGAATCGCATGAACCTATTCATCGATATTCGTTTTCTGTTAGAATGAATTATAACGGTTTAGAAGTCTTTTCCATAGACTGATAATGACAGATAATACTACTGGTAATTTTAGCCTAGATGGCAAGATAATGTATGTTAGCTTAAATATGGACTTATACCTTTTCCCCTCTTCCCTTCATATGTGACCATAAGGTTCAATAGGTAAAGAAGTGTCTTATTCTTTAAAAATTATTTAAATTTTTGACCTGTGATTAGATTAGATTTAATTAGGACTGTGAGCCATGTGGCCTCTCCCATCTCGACTTTTTCAGATCTATTTTTGATATCCTTCAATCGTTGTTTAGAGTACCTTATCTAATTCGGTCTTTTGTGATGCATGACCATGATATTAATATGTTATGGATGTTGTCTGCAAAGATTTTGTTTATTGATTATAATTTTCCATTTATCCAATTTGCGTTATAAAATATCCTAGGGCGACATCATTATTTATTGCTATTAAGTCTTCGGAAGAAAAATTTTTTCGAGTAGTTGAACAGTAGAAAAAATAATAGATTTACACGATGTATAATCTGAATCCTTGACAAAACAGGGCCGGACAAAATAGCGCTGATAAAATAGCGCAAAGATAAAATAACGCAAGGACCAAATAGCGTAGGACAAAACAGCGCAGGACAAAATGGTCTAATTACAAAATAGCGCGTCACGAAGAAAATATGTTTTTTAATTAATGAAATTCGTTGAAATAATGCGTAACAAATACTATTCCGACGACACCTATGTAGAGAATGTTTGAATTGTAGGCCCGTCTCTCTTAAATTTTAGAATCCGACCCATTTGTTGCACGAAATTTGCGCCAAGACAAATACATGAAGAGGCAAGTTATCACGTGATATAAATAAAGTGAGATCAATTAACGCCTAGTCTAATTATTATAGTTAGTCAAGTTAGTGCTTTTTCAAAATAGAGTGAAATAAATTAATGCGTGATAAAATATGCCGGTATTCTAATTAAAATTAAAAAAAACTTGGGTTGCTGTGTATGGCTCCAGGCCGCACAAATTGTTACGATTTATAAACAACCATCACAATAATGACGAAATCATGTTTTGGCCTGATCTAGCATCTTGTCCCTATGCCAGGCAAACCAGAGATTGGTTGGAAGCCAATAATGTCCCATTTGTACCCAGAGAAAATAAACCACCTAATGTACCATAAGCACGCCTCATCGAAGAATTTTGGGCCTTATTAAGCAAGAAAAGTTTATGATCATGGATGGGAGGCAGAAAATAAACAATTAAGGAGAAGTCGCCATTGGATCCGGGAAATCAATGTTGCTACCATCCAATCACTTATGAGGTACAAAAATAGGATGGATTAAAGACCACGGGCCGTTAGCTGCATTATCGTTTTCCAAATTTAAGTAGAGTTGAAAATTTTAACAAATAGTGTCAACTTGATTTTTGTCTCAAAATTTATGTTACATACATCACATAATGGCGTACTATGAGTGGCTTTATTTATGTTTTAGAAAAGTTATATAATTTAAAATATGCAGTATCATTAGCTCTTATGAATCAAAGATGCATTTAAAGAAATAATCTTCAATATATATAAAGGGCACCTATTCAAAAAGTAGTTCGGTATATTTTCTTCAAAATTAACTTGTGGCTGATCTTGGCTTTGTCAATTAACTTTCTTCTTGCTTCCGCATCCTAGATTTTCCCCAACATTTCTGCACTCCCAGTTTTTTTATATCTTGCTCCTTTCCATCTACTCTTAGGTCAACTTTTTCATCTTTTACCAAGAAATATAACTTTAATATACACCGTGTTTAGTTGGAAACAATTTAAAAATTCATAGTATACAAAAGATTACTGGATTAGTCATGACATCCTGTATAATTATTTGCTTACTCTGATTCATTTGTTGCAAAAAAATAACATTTAACACATTTTTCTACTTTAGAATACTCTGTGTCCTAGTCGTTTCACAAAAGAAAACACCTAATATATGGATTTTCAGCTAATATATTCACTTTAAAATGTGGAAACCAAATTTATTTGTTTGGAAGAGGTTGTGTAAGCTTTAAAAACTAAATACATATTGGAAATAGTCCGGTTGAATCAATGATGCTTGTAGACCAATCGACAAATATGATCATACATTCACAACGCATACAAAGTTTTTCTATTACATAAGTAATTAAACCGTCGCATCTTCTACTTCTATTAAAAATCCAGACTTAATACGTTTAAATAAAATATATAGCTAATAGGTTTTAAACTCATAATATAACATCTAGGCCACGTAACGCTGATAAATTATGATGCATCGTTTACAAATGGCACTTCAACTTTTTCTGTTATTGTGTAAACAGTAAACTAGTAGCTAGTTAGAAAATTTAAAAGGAAAAACAACTTCTGTATTGGTTTTAAAATGCCCATTGTAATAGCGGAAATGTAAAGATAGAATAAATTCAATATATTCATTTTTTTTCTTTTAGAAAAAGGCGGTCTCCGCTAAAGCTAAAGAAGGCAACTGAGGTTAAATCTTTTAAAGGGTTAAAATAATGTTCATTGCAAAATATATATTTTTTAAGGACTCTTGTATTATTTTAGAACTTTAAAGAAAAGAGGATAAATGTAAATTTAATTTTTTTTACTTGTCTAGTCAAAAGTGTGAATAAAACACTTAACTTTAGATAAGACATAAGAGCGGAGGTAGAAGTAGTTAAAAGCATGAAAAGGTATCAGTTAAGCTGGTTTGGCCAATTAATACGTATACCGAATAAATAGTAAGCAGAACCTATATGGCTAACAAGAACATGTGAAAAACGAGTAGACCAGAAAAAACTTGAGAAAATGCAGTAACGAAAATTCTGGAAGAACGTGGACTAAATTGGCACGAGGCAAAGTTAAGGCTAAAAATAAAAACTGTTAATAGGCTAAATTTGAACATAATTGAAAACAACACCTTAGGGTATATTTAGATTCTGATTATTTATATAAAATAATAAAGAAAATAACAAGCTTTGTAATTGCCACTTATTAAAAACGATTTATTATGTTGTAAAGATTTTCATTTCCTATTGACAAAATATGCGAAAATTAATCATTTCCAGCATCCAGTAGAGATAAAATTTATGAATAATAATAAAAGTTGTACATTTAAATATTGGTTTCCAACGATCAAATTATTTCGACCATGTTTGAAAGTTTAAAAAGAAATAAGACCAGTGACAAGTGATATATATCAGTGTCCAACAATCGTTTATTATAACAATGTGTTTAATGAGTAACTACGGAGTCTCAAGAACAAGGCCAAATTAATTGCTTAATAAAAATAGTTGAGCAATTTTTTGGGGTCTAATATTATAAACTATACATAATTAAAAAATCTCGAACATACAAAGTTGGGTTAAGGAACCATTAAATACTCGTATTTGAACTTAATTTTAAAACTCCAGGCACAGTTTATAGCTTAAAAGAATCAGTTCGCTCACTCTGCGTCGGCACTTTTGATCTCAATGTTCCAGCTGTGGTTCCAGTTTATACATTGCGCAACTCGGATTTGTATCCCTGGCGCATACATAATCAAATCATAATAGCCCAAGAGCCCACTGTAAATTTTTACCGCCATCTGATAATGAAATAAAATATACCCCAAAAGCTTGTAAAAACATTGTACTTTACTGAATGGCACCTGTGACAATCCCAATCCTAAGCAAAGTGTTTAAAAAAAAAAATTATATTAAAAAAATCACATAAGGCACGACCATAGACATCATATTATCTAAGATAGACTCGCCCTACACACTGTATACCCAATACACCTTCTGTCCGCATGTTTTACTAGACGGGGAAAGGGGAATCGTACGTCGCACATTGACGTAGTGTTTCGGGAGGGTTTACATATATTTTTAGTAAAAATTATTTAATGACCAAATCAATAATATATGGGTCTTCAGAATCAAAGCTAAATTTAAAGAAAACATATTCAATTTATACAGGACATTCAAAAAGTCATTTTATATTTTTTCTTATAGATTAAAATAGTAGGTAGCTTATTGTGGAAGAACATTTTTGTTAGTATTTTATTATATATATTTTTTTAAATACATGAAGAGCAAAGAGCAAGTAAAAATATAAAACCATTTATTATTATTTTTACATGGGTACTGTTTGAAAACCTTTATTACAGGTCGAAAAAAGAATAATTATATTGCCGGACTACCTTTTTTTATGAAATAAAAAGCTATTAAAAACAGAACAATTTTATTTCAGATACATAAATATACAAATATGATCTTTCTATTACATACCATTTGGGTTGCATGTCACGACACCTATTTTTAGAATTATTTGTGTAATGATATAATAACTCATTTAGGACAGTAATCAGCAATGATTTTATAATATCTGGACAAGGCTAAAACACATTAGCTTAAGATTATCAAGAGATACTTTATTTCTAATTTGTTCGAATAGAAAAAACACTAAAGGAAGCTTCTTTTGTGACATTTCGAATGTCATTTTACTATCATGATTACTCCTACAAACACTCTTGGTGAAGAATCTGCTCAATAGATTTATTTAGTGTTATAAGATAACTGATATTTTGTAAAGCATATTTTGGAATAAAAGACAAAATAGCTATTTGTGTATTAAGAACAGAAAGTAGCACCTTTGACAGTTGAGACAGAAAGTCTGTCGATGAGAAAAGATTTATTTTATATTTAAACAAAAAGGAGGAAAAATACAATATCAAAACTGTTATCTCAGTTATGTAATTTTCATTTTCAGTATTTGTGTTTTTCCAACTGACCATATCAACTGACCATTATTTTGTAATTGAGATGAAAAGCCGTACGAGTCGCAGATATGTACGGTTTTTCACCTAATTTCACGGGTATACTCAGCTGTACTACATTAACAGCTAGGTATCTAGTACGGTTTTTAAGCTCAATGCGCTAGTTCAGTGTGATATCATTTTGGTTCGACTGACATTTAATTCTAACCAAACTTTTAACAAAAACATCAATAAATTTAACATATACGTTTTTACTATTTTTATTTTATTTCAAAATATTGTTTACAGGTCATAAAAAATAGTTTAAAGGTATATAATTGGTAACTAAACGATTGTATATTTGATACATGCTATCTACTTACTTTAGGAATATATTTATAAAAGTGAAAAAAACGATATAATTTAGGTAAACAAAACGAACAAAACGCACTCCAAAAATCTACTGTCACTTTAATTGTCAGTGGAACCATAATTACATCATCACTGAAATAGTGCATCGATGAAGAGACAAATTTTAAACGAAATGGCTTATTTTGAAATGTCAAATTTGGGACTTGTACGGTTTTCGAACTCACTGGTTCAATTGCAGAACACTGTTTGCAGTGAATCTTTGTCTTTAAGGATTTTACTATAAAACCAGAAATAAAAGCAACTACATCCTGAATGTATTCGCTCAGAAAATATATAGATAGGTAATCATGGTCACGAAGCTCATTTGTAAATTCCAAATTTTCTTTAGTGTCTGATTCGTAACATTTTAAATTTAACGCAATTTGGCTACTAGTGTTGCTACAATCGAAGATGCTGGTGCCATCTAAAGCAATTGCATTGGCAATTTTATTTGACTTTACTTCATTATGAATTAATAATTTTTTATAACAATTTTGAAACAATCTCCATGTGAGATTGTTATTGAAGCACTAAAAAAAAGTATTTTTTTTCTTCATTTTTCGCCTCTTCAACTACCTCTCCCAAAATTCTGTAAAATGTGATGATTACTGTATAATTTTAGAGTTTACATATAATAAAAATACCCATAATAAATACTGTACTTACTTGATAGGTATAGCATTATGTTTTAAGATGTGTCTACCACTTAATTTTTCATAAATATCTGCCATACAAAAATGGTCAGAACATATACTAAGGCTTCTTTCATTTTCGTAATGTTTTCCTCCACCAAGCATAGATTTTGCAGCCAAATTCTACGTTGAATAATTTCTCTAGGAAACCTGATCAGAAAATATAGAACATTATTATTTAAATAAACAATGCTAGTGCTAAATGCCTTTACACTGTTAAATAAATTAAGCCTTATTCCCTGTATATGCCTACGTCTATGCTAACATAATCTTATTTATGAAATGACCGAATAACATTCTTATTCTGCGTATTTCGGCACACTATTTATTTCCTCCCCATCGTAAAAGTCCTTAATAAAAAGTTCAGGGTTAAAATTATTCTTGAAAACTACAAAAAACCACAAAAATCACAATAAAACTTGATCTGTCACTTTGACAACATCAGCAAAATGTCTTAGGTTGCCAAAGTTAAATGATTTATACCAAAATGTTTAATATTCCCATATGATACACATGTAAAAATAGATACTTAAAAGTCTTAAGTGATTGCAATTAATAAAAAACTCATATTGATGCTTTCAATTCTTTATTTCCTTTTTTTTATTAGATTGTATTAAAGGTAATAGTAACTTTTTAAATAAAAATTTAATGTTTGATATTTGATGAAAGAGATCTGACAACATAGGAAGAGCGTACCGTCAAAAAAAAGTAGCGGACAAGTGTAATGTATACAAGGCGTATCTATTATCCGATATCTTTGGGCACGACAGCGCTAATTTTGTTTGCCCTTAAAGTTTTCCAGATAACATATTCAAATATATCTTAATATATATCGTTAACGGGAAACATTTTCTTCCTCTTAACATCGCACAAAAACATCTACACACGATTAGTAGGTAAAAATCATTAAAAATATGAATCAATTTTTGCTGATTTAAGAATTTATTTGTATGCCTATTGTTGTGATTCATTTTTACAGGTTGTCATAGAAACGACAAAAAACTACTATGATTATGATTTAAAAGAATTGTCTAACAAGAGTTTATAATTATTATTGAATATCTCTGCCAAAGTTAGGTAATAGTATATTACATTACGAGTGTGGAAAGTGACATTTTTCACACGAGTGGGAAATATTATCGCACGAGGCGCAAGCCGAATGCGACTATCACACGAGTGTGGAAAATCACTTTTCACACAAGTGATGTACAATATTTTTCCTACGACCACAAAATAATGTCATCAAAAAATGTAAAACCAAGGTTAATATTACTATAATATTTAAAATGTATTTAAAAAAATAATCAACAGTAATCGTATTTATTCAATTTTCATATTTTCTAAACAAAAAAAACTAAAAAAAATAAAAAAAAAACAAAAAAAATTCTGGCCCTCCAGGATTTGAACGCGGTTGAAAAATGGCAAAGTTGATGAGTTCGACGTCCTAACTACCTGAGCTAATCGCCCTTGTGTCAATTGAATGATCTAATCGGTTATGTATTTAACCAGAATAAAGAGCAAACATTATTTTAAAATTATTTTAATAATAATTGTTAAAGATAAATATCTAGGATCTAATTTACAACAATTTCAATAATTTAACAATCATATCGATTTTAGTATTAATATGGACATTACATAGATCAAAATAGAAATTAGGTGTTTGATATTTTGTGACAACTACTGCGGAAAGTAACATATTCTCACTCGGGTGGAAAGTAAATTTTTATTCATACGCGTGTGATATAGGGCACTTTCCATAGGACTATATAGTGTGATATGTGTCACTTTCCTAAGTGGTCGTAGGAAAAAATATTAACAATTCAGGTTTAAAAGCAAGGTTCACAATGAATTAGGATTGTAATTTTCAGAGAAAACACCATTATCGCTGTCATGTCTTATGTAATTTTTTGAATATAAAATAATTTTTTTAACCATTTTGCTCTGGATTACAGATTGGCACAGGTGCAATTTGGTAAAGTACAATGTTGTTACATGTCTTTGGAGTATATTTCATTTTGTTATCAGATGGCGGTCGTAATTTGCAGTGGGCTCTCTTACTATTACCAATTAAGCATTCCAACGACCTGTCAAACTAGCTGTCAGTGAGAAGGTTTGGTATATCTAAGGGGGTAGAGACATAGTCTTGCATCTTGAACGTGTTTTTTTATTCGAAATAATAGTCACAAAGCCTGCCAATTTATGAAAAAATGTATCTTATTTTTATTGTGTTTGACATAAAATATTTAAATGTAATCCATTATTCATGATTTTACGTATTGTAAACAGAATATATCGTATGTCGCAACTCTTAGATATATCTAATCTTCCCACTGGCAGTTCATTTGTTTGGAATGCATAATACAATATATGACAACCGCCTATATTCAAACAGCAGTCTTTTGCGCATCCTGAATTTGTATCCCTGGAGTGGATGTTATTTTGGAACATCCAATTGGTCCGAGTGAGCGAACTGATTCTTTTAAGCTATAAACTGTGCTCCAGGGTTACTCATTAAACACATTGTTATTATAACGGTTGCTGGCATTAGAGTCGCAACCAATATAGTTGTTGAAGAAGTGACATCTCGTATGCCTTGTATTATCCAATTTACAGGAAAAACAAAATGTATTGTGTGAGCTATTTCTATAATCTATTAAGTTCTTCTCTACCTTATTTGGGTCTTTTACGGCTTATATTTTCCCTTTTTTAGGATTATTTGATGACACAAGTATATAATCGAAACCCCCTTCCCAAGTAGCATTATAGTGACCCTTCGATTAAGTGACTATTACGTTATAATCACTAAATGTACCCCTTGGCCTTATTGAACAACTCAAACACTCTGAAATAAGTGGGGAAATGGTTGATCTGGCAACAATGTAAATAATTAACTTTATGGTGGCAAACACTAGATGGCTGCCTCTTTGAAGTGGTGAAAAATATTTTGGATTACTTCCAGCTGCCACTTATTTGATGAAAGTAACTACAAAGTTGCATATTTTTAGATTGATAAAAAATACTGTTTAAGGCATCTAAATAAATAATTTCGAAGATGAAAAATTTACAGATTTTAACTTTTTAATTTAAATATAGAGTATTCCAATGGCTCGTGCCCATATTTCGATCTACAATACCTATATTTAACAGTAAACTTTCAATCGTTCCAACTTTTTGCCTATCAGAATTACTGAATCAATATTTTTATAACACATTATTATTATTATTATTATTATTATTATTATTATTATTATTATTATTATTATTATTATTATTATTATTATTATTATTATTATTCAGTATGTACCTACTTATTAGTTTTCTAGTAATGTCAAGTTAGAGAATAAGCAAGGAGAATGGGAGAAATAATTTGCGGACGGAGACCAAGCTACAAATATCAATCAAAAGACAAGGGCAGTATGCAAAATTCAGCGTTTAGTGTCGGTCACCGTGTTGCCACGTTTTCGCCACGTTATCGCCACGTTTTCGCCACGTGGCGTAAACGTGATTATATAAGTTCCGAAAACGTGGCTGGAACGTGGTTGCTACCAAGAAAGTGTTCCCCATTTTGGTTATCGCCACGTGGTAGAAACGTGTCCATTACGTAGCAGAAACTTTGGCAATACACTTTAAAGTTTCTAAAGTCGTGGTAGCCACGTTCCGCCCACGAAAAATGCTACTTGGGTTGTGGGACGACTGTGGTTAGTTATCGTCAATCGTCGTGAACCACTGGCTTGTTGTAACGTGCTATTTTTGCTAAATTAAATCTGTCCAAATGAACGAAAAAAAGGTAAACCGTTTTAAGTGCCAATGAAAGCCTTGCTGATGTCAGTTTTATTATTTAATCCATCTTATCAATAGACAATAAATACTGTGGAATTTTATTCGTAATACCTAGGTTATACAGTGATCCCTCCTAATTGTAGTTTTGACCCAACTGGCTTGTAACAATTATATAAATTCACCTAAAAAAAAAACAATGTTTTGTTGCGGTTGCGAGTTCATTGGTATGCATTTAATGTTTTCTCGAGAGAATTAATTATTATTAAGCCAATAACAACGAATTTCTCTGCTTTTGATTGTTAAACGGGATTAGAAAAGCAAGACACCTTTTTTATTGTCGTCTAGGGAAAACTCAATGTATGTGACTTATTGTCTTCCTATTTCCCCTTTTTTTTTTAATTTTTCCTAAATATAATTGTTTAAGTAAGGGTATTAGCTTTTCGGAAATTAAAGTGTTTTGGATAAATTCCATGATATATTGACCCATTCTACACCCGCTAAAGGGATCGATAGAGATAAAAAATGTTAGTATGACTAAAATATTTTGGGTTATTAGTTCGTTGTTTTATATAGGGAAGTCCATCGGCATTTGAGTTGTGTAATATTGAAGTGGAATCTTCAAGCGTGGTTGCAGGTGGACGACCAACCTCTTCTTTTTTTTTCGAAAAAAAAAGTATGTTTTGTATATATTTATTAATATTGTACACCTTTTATTGTCGATTTTTTTATGTTGTGGCTTGGTGCTCCATAATTTTAATTATTTGAGTTCATAATACTGTTTATGACTCTTGTTGAGACAATGTAAGTTGTTTATTCATACTAGGCACTTAATAGTTTTTTAGTTTACATTTGGGGTAATTAATTGACTTGACTCAATTTGTATTAAAACATTTTGTAATAGTTTAAGGTAAGGATTTCAACTGCAGGTTTTCACCCGGAGGCTTCACTTCGTGAGGACACAGTTCACCGGTTTACCAGAAAACTGGTCCATATATTCGTGGTTCATTTCTTTATTAGCCAACTGGCTTATTGATCACTGGTTTTAGACAGATCTTTTTTATCTGGATGGGAAGATAGTGATGCTGTTAACAGGTTTATTAAGGTTTATTATTATTATACGGAGCATTTCATGTGACACTATGCCTGCTAATTTGTTAAATTGAGCATTCTACTTTTTTTAAACGAATGTTTCAAAGGTATTTTCAACATTATTTATACTTTTGCATACAGAATGTTTTAGTGGGTTTTCCTTTAATAACTTATGTGTTACCAAATATGTCACAATTTAATTAATTAAGCACTTAATGATCTAAATAGTTGCCAAGAACACAAAATATTATTTCAACATTTAGTTAATTAAGAACTTAGTGTCTCGGTCTGAGTATTGACCATAAATACCTCGGGACCTAAGGGCCACGGTAATTAAAATTTTTAGATCTTGATATAAAAAAAGGAGAGAAAACGAGAAGTTAATCATTCTCATAAGACTTATATGTGAGGGCAGAGATTAATTAAATATCCTCTTACAATCTGGGAGTTTCATCAAATATCACCCTGTGTCTAAAGTCCTTTTGGGTGTCTATTATACTTTTTTTTATTTGTGTTTTATGATTTATATTTAATGATAACATTTTATTGTTTTTATA
The DNA here is from genome assembly GCA_927349885.1 of Psylliodes chrysocephalus. Classification (NCBI taxonomy): domain Eukaryota; kingdom Metazoa; phylum Arthropoda; class Insecta; order Coleoptera; family Chrysomelidae; genus Psylliodes; species Psylliodes chrysocephalus. The sequence continues at coordinate 51,321,636 of OV651817.1, forward strand.
TTTTTCTTTATAAATAATTAGTTCTTCACTAATAAGTTAAGCAAGTAACCTCTTCTAATTTGGGGGAGTCTTAATGGTTTATTGTGTTTCAATATTAAACGTTGATGTTTATAAATAGGCGTGGAGTTGCACATATATTATTTTGGAATGTAAAAAGTATAAATAAATATTTTACAATATTTGCTTAACATCTTGCGCAAATTGTCCTTCGCCTGGTATCATGCTAAAGACTGACAGTGCCATCTATTGATGAATTTATTTTTCTTTTACAGTTCATGCATATAACATATAAGAACTAATTTCTTTCTTTACCTAGCTTTTTTTTTGTTTATTTATTTATGAATTCTTTATATACCGTAAGATAATTTTTTTATAAAGTACTTGAACAATTTATAAATTGTTTTTTTAAGATTTATTTCTTGAACATTAATTTTTGAATTTGTTTGATGACAAACGTATTAGTTTTGTTAGTTTCCTTAATAATAATTTAATTTTTTTAATATTTGTATTAATTGGGTAAATTTGGGTAAATTCTTAGAAAAGAACATAAGTTAGGGATTTGTCTTTTAATTTATTTCATCATTTACTGGGTTTGTGGGGAAATAAGAACATATTTTGGCCACTATAATAGGGACCCAGTTGGCGCCTATGATTTTATCTACAATTTTAGGAAATTTTATAGCTATCCACACCCTAGTTATCATCTGATCGACGTCGAAGTCCCGAAGGTTGACACCTGAACAAACAAAACTTATGTAACCAAGTAGACATAATTTTTATTGGTAATTTTTGTAGTGTAAAGTTTAATTTGTAGGCAATTCCCCTCTGGAAGTTAGTGCATTAGTAAGGTTACATTCTAATATTGGGTGGATAAGCCAGTCTGGAATAATCTAGAATTTACTAGAAGTATTCAGAGAAAACTCATCAGTCTAATAGATGGCAAAAGAATCGCTGTTGTAGCAAGTTCTGATGAATGAACGAACAATTTCATAAACTACACATATGTATATAAATAAACCAGTTCAAGTTAAGAGATGGTTTGGTCAAATCAACGAGATATCGCTACTTTGACGACATTATGTCACCCGTTACCTGTCTTATTTCTGTTAAAACTTTTAGACACGGGCAAAATAATGTGATCGTTAAAAATCAATATTTGAAACTTTTGTTTACTTATTTACTTTATTTCTTTCTTCTGGATTATATATTCTACCAAATGAACTCTGCAAATTCTAGTAAGGGAAACTGCCTAAAACTAAACCCAAAGTGTCGCTGTGAACGTATGTTTTAATGGATGAGAAGGGTAATGACAGAGGGTCTTGGAACATTAAAGATTTAAAGACAGCTATCGCTTGAAGTAAAGGAAATCTGTTCGAAATACTTGATCTTGTCCAACGAAAAAAGATAAAACAATAAAAATTATGTCTACTACGGTTACATACGTCTCAGTTTTTCCAGTGTCAACCTTAGGGTCTTCGACGTCACTAAAACGGTAGCTAGCGGGTGGATAGCTTACAAAAATTCCGAAAATAGTAGAAAAATTGAAGGGGCGCCAACTGAGTTTCTATAATAGCCATTTTATGCTCGTATTTCCTCACAAACCTAGTAAATGAGGAAAGAAAAGACGAACCTCAAACTTATGCAACCAACTTGACAAAATGTAATTGGTAAAGTTATTTTTACTTTCCTGTCTTTACTTTCCTGTATGTATACATATAAGGAAAGTATAAGAATCATGATTTTTTCGTCCTCGAGGTTTCAACGGATTTTTACGTTCTGGGATCCTCTGAATCCGTCCTTAAATCCCTCAAACGTATATTTCTTTATAATAAATGTATCCAATAAATTCAATGATTAACAATTTTTAAATTATGAAAGAAACCAAACTATAAACATACCCAATATGTTTGCCATTAAACAATTTTAAAATGAATGTTAAAAAGCTAACTTATTACAAAATCAATGTTGTAACACCCCACGTTGGGCGCCAAAAATATCTTGAGGTTCTAACAAGTACAAACTCTCAAAGGTCAATCTTAAAAGTATTTTATTTTCCAGGAATTATATATTTACATGTACTTACATTTTGTTAATTTAACTCAATTTACTTGATAATTCAAGTATTTCATTTTTTACTTATACTTGTACTGGTACTGGAATCGTATCTAAAAAACTTGTACTTAATACTTAAGTACTTTTTTTGGTACTTACAACAGCTCTGGTAACAATGATTATAAAACTAGTAAATTCGTAAGAATATTAGCCACTTCTTAAAATGTATTTGAAATGTTTTCTGTAAAAGTATATCTATATGACGTTGGTTCTCAAAACATCTTTTAATAATTGTAAATTTAATTTTGTTAAACATTTTATACACTGATGTATCTATTTGTCTTTTTCATTCATAGAAAGCTACTCATTTAAAACCCTTTGATCATCTTTGATAAGTTTTCTCTTTATAGAGAACCTACTCTTTGGGATGCTTTAATTGCCTTGTCAAAGAAAAAAATACTTAAAACAAAATATTTTGACAGACTGACTAGACTATAGCTAATGGTAGAACCGACATTTCTTTTATAAATCATTGTAAAGCTGGACTGCTATTATACCTCCTTTTGATTTACTAAGATTGATCTTAGTGTGGTTTAAGAGTAAATCGAGATAGGAAGAATAGAAGTCATTTGTTAAACTGTCAAAACTCTTTTTGGTTTTAATTAATCTGAGAATTGAAAACCCAGTCCCTGTTAATAGAATACACCTACGTACAGTGAAGATATTGAATGAACGATACTAAAGCGTTTTTATTACAAGGTGGTTATTATTGATAACGGTTTTAATTACCTACTTGAAAATGAATGTTTATATATGTTTAGTACATGATAACACAAAACTAGTTTTAAAAAAATCAGTTTAACATATATTTAGTTAAAATCCTGCTTGATGTTTTATATACACCTTTTTGAGCTTTATAATGTAACTTTTTTTAGAATTTAACTTTTTTTAAATGTATTAGAGGAAAAAACTACAAAATTTCAAAATATAAACCATGTGTTACATTTAATAATAGTCCATCATTTCTCGAATACAAGTAGCTGTATTTATTGATACATTTTTATTTTGGCAACGTTTCTTTAATTATACATTGATACAGATCAGAGGTTTCCTTTAGAAGAAAAAAATTTTCAATGCCCCTCCGAAACATAACACTTTTTTTACAAATATCTAAATAAAAACAAGTGGTAATTTTTTATGTGAAATATTCAAATATTGTTGCATATTATCGATACCTTATTTATCTGCTTATTCATCTGCTTATTTATCGACTTATTCATCTGCTTATTTATCTATTAAAAATCATAAAGTAGAAATTAATAAAATGACAATACAATTGTTTATTAAAGTTTTAAAAACATACACAAAATCAATAATGGCGGGAATACAGACTACGGTCTACCTGTGCAGTTCGACCACATGTACGTAGCAGGTTCAAAAAACTTCACAAGTCTATTAAATAAAGATTCTCTCTGTATGAATTTCCAAATTTTTAACAAATAATATTTCGATATAACGATATGATGATGAAGAACAATTTTTATTACCTCTTTGACTGCCGGAAAAATTAATTCCTCACCAATTGTGTGTGGTTTTCCAGCTGTTGGGACCAACAATGAAATATTATGTGAGGCCCGTAGTCCATCATCATCTTGTTAAGAAGACGACGAAAAAAGGTTTAATACAGTTGGATGTTTTAAATATTGATTTACCAGTCCTTGAAAATAGGAAAAACAATCTTTATTCTTCTTATCAGCATGTAATTCATTTAAAAGCTCTTGTAGCCTAGAAGGTTTCATAGCTTCATTTGAAAAACCTTTTAGGCAAATTAAGCACATAGGCAATGACTGGTTTGTAGGAGAGTACGTAAATCTATATTTTAGACGTATATTCAGACATGTTGAAATGCAAATTATACTCGTTGGGAACTTATGATATAGATGCATAAAAATATAGACGATTTAAACAATTTTTACAGAAAAATTAACCATACAAGTTAGATTCGCCTATGTTGCTAATGAAGTTACCGGATGGAGCACGTAGGAGCCTTGTTACTAAAAGATCTCCAGAGGATGTCAGTCAAAGTCAGACTGAAAAAAAGTTCTATTTTGCAAGAAAAACGAAAGATTTGTGAAGTGAACCTAAAAATTTTGATTTTACTTAATTCAAATAAATTAAATGAATTACAGTTTACTTACCCATATGGAATAGGTAAGCAAGTCTTGTTTCCTCTCGACAGTCAATTGATGATGCCAAGAAACCTCCCATAAAGGAATAATTTAGGTATTTAATCTGTACCTAAAACAAGAATATTTGCCGTTTGCAATTCTACTCTACTTGGGATAAGGTCAGTTATAAGCGCTATCAATATATCACTCACCTGCTTGATAAATAAAAGTTTTTCAAAGTGGTTTATATCCATGAAAGTAAATTTAACTGCCACAGACATTGTTATTTATGTTATAACCTAGACATTTACAATTTGCAAAGAGTACCAACTCCAAGATGTTGAATTTTGGATGGTGATACTGGGAAGTGTTGAATAGGCAACACCGGTTGCAGTGATACCGGGACGTATCGATATTTACCGTCAGGTTTTAGGTGTTAGGTCTGAATAGTTGTAGGTTGATTTATTTTATAACCAATGATCTTTGTTCTTTTATTTTAATGATAATTACATTTTCATTCGATAATCATTCTTGTGCTTTATTGACTTTTGAAGAATCTGTGAGAACTTAAACCTTCACGCCCTGAGAAAGAGAGATCTCATGCTAGATATTTCATTATTCAATTTTTGCAAGTACAGATGCACTAGCTATTTGAAAGGAAAAACAGGTAAACTAATTGTTTTTTTTTTATAATTGTTTGAACCCATGCGAGATATGTTTTATCACACTGTATACCAGTGCAATATATATATATATATATATATATATATATATATATATATATATATATATATATATATATATATATATATATATATATATATATATATATATATGCTAGGAGTTAAAGAAGACAATTTATAGTATGAAAATATTACTCCCTCTTGCATCCCATCTGAAATATGAGGACCCCTCAAAAATTCTAAATGAGAAAGGGGGTCAAGGTGGTACGAAAGGGATTTTAATTCTCTCTTTAACAATATAAATATAATTTTGAAAATGTAAAATTTTGATAATGTCTTCATCACAAAACTTTACGTAAAATGAAGCAAAGAATTATTAAAAAAAAAAATAATAAAAATATACTCTAAATATTATATATTATTTGCTTCATTCTACGTAAAGTTTTGCTACTGCTCCAAATTTAAAAAACGATTCCTTTTCATTTTCAACATTTTCGTAGGGGTGCTTATAATTCATAGGGGGGAAATATTTTTATATTATAAATTGTCAAATTAAGAATAGAAATGAACCCAAAAGTACATAATAACACTAAAAATAAATGCAATCCATACATATGCACTGCATATTATTTAAACCAGCTAAGTAGGGTCGGATTACAATTAGAAGAACACAGCTACGTCATTATTTGGCAAAGTAATTATTTGGTTATCGCCGCCTACTGGAGATTTAGTGGAGTTAATATTATAGGAATATAAAAAATATTGTTTTATACCTAACAACTTACATATTTTTGATTTATTTATAGTTATAGATGATATTATGTATTTGAATTTCGAAGTAATGGTTATGACGTAGCGGTGTTTTTCTAATTGAAATCGGACCCTACCTAATACTCTGGTTCAGATCAAAACTAACTAATATGTATAATATTATAAGATTGTTGTATTACAACAATATTTATTATTTCTTCCAATTCTTATTACTCAAATAAAAATTAAGTTGTAAATAAATACCAAATAAAATGTATTGTCTACGAAATTTGTCATCTTAAATCAGCTATTAGCCACAATATCGAAATGTGCAAAATTTGTTAATAACTAGTATTGAACACAGATTGGTGACATGTAGATTTAAAATTTGGTAGTAAATTAGGTAATTATAAAAATTCTGATTAAACTTGTAAGATTAGGTGCATTCAAACTTATTAAAAAAAATATTTGATCAAAATAATTTTTTAAGCATATAAGGATATTTAATGTTGACTGATATTCAATAAAAATAATTTAGAATACATTCTTGAAATAAAATAAAAACAAATAGATACCCCTGCTAGACAGGAAATAATCAAATTATAAGAAATTCTTCGACAAAGAAATGTGCCAAACAGCCATTTCGATCACGAAATAATTAGAAAGAACCTTGAATGGGTCGGTAACCCAAGAACCTATTCTTCTTCTTGTGTTTCTTGAGGCAATTTCCGTTGTATGAACCTTGGTTCAGAGTTCAGAACGGTCGTTAGAATTGCAAGATCGCATCAACTTTGATTACATATTGTGTTTGTCCAGCCATTTTGATTGTTACCACACTTTAAGGTTCAGTTTTGCTCGGTCTACTTTTATGCTTTCAAGTAATTTACAATAGGTAACTCAAAAGTGGAATATTTTTTAGAAAGTAGGTTATTTAATTTTTGGAAATAAAACGAAGGTGGGCTATTCTTCATATAGAAAAAATATACAAGATGAGTGCAGTAGTAAAGAATTTTATCAGACAAAATGGTTATGTATAAAACTATGTAAGTATAATTAATTGAAACAGAAATTTAATCTAACCTTTTAACGGGGAAAATTTTTCTAAAACTGTTTTATATAAAAAATGCTAATTATGGAGTATTCTGGTAACAAGAAAAGATAATATGTAACTATATCTATCGACTTTTCGATTTGCTTCTGTATTATTAGGCTGTAAACCATTTTACCAGAGATCATTTAGGACTTAATATATGGGTAGTGTTCTTTGGTACAAATCCTAGATTTATGCGCATCTCGTGCGTCGCAACTCGGGCGGAATCCTTAATTTTTCGCATTTCGGGCGGAAGGCTACAGGTAGATTAAATACCCTTCGCAACTCGGGCGTTCAAGGATCGGTACCTGAGAAGGTGCTTTCGAGTTGTGAATGGTCTAAAACCTAAAATACATCACATTGTTGAGCCGTATACTAGGACAGTATATGGAAAACTTTTTTTTATTAATAATTTTATGAAAAAAATGTACTCTTAAAAAATTGTGCGTGATCTCAGACCTTAAAATACAACCATCATATATCAAATTGTATAAGTCGTATACGAGGTTTGTCAAAAATGAATGTACTTTACTCTTGGCCAAAAATATTTTTTTTGACAAATCGTATACGACTCATAAAAATTGATATCTAATGGGTGCATATAAGGTTTTAGACCATGCTAAATTTTTTGGTAAAACTAATAATAAAAAAGTTTTCCATATGTAGCCAACTTACGTAATCTAATGTTTTTAATATATAATTTTATTTTAATTATATAATTCAAACTGTAATTCATTCAAATTGATTTTCCCTCTTTTTTTCTGTTTTTTCCTTTTTTTATTTATTTCAAAGCATTTAATACAATAAACTTGAGTTTAATAGCTTTTGTTTTATTAGGCATAAATAAAAAGAATGAAATTTAATTATTAAAATTTTATTTATTTGCATAAAGTCACATCAAAAATTAATCGAACCTTACAACATGTCTTAAAATGTCGAGTGTACTTCTCAAGTCAGTTTTTCCGTTTGTTAAGTCTTCCACGATGGCATTTATTTGTCGGTCGAGTTTACTGTATTTCGTGGCTCTTTTGGGTGTGGTCATATGTAGACTTGCTTGTTTTTCAGCTACACTATAACATCTTATTCCCTCTTCAAAGACTTTCAGTAACTCGTAAATATTCGGATTGGCTTTACCTATTCGTCTATTGAGTCTGTTGTGCCAGCCCTCTACTGTGTTGGTGGTCCTATGTCTCTCCTTGTACACTACCCATAACAAATCATTGTCCAACCACTGGTCAACAAAGTAGTCATCGAATTTGTCCAAGAGTGGTTCATTTGGTGCAGTCTCCATTATAATCATCCATGCGTCTGATAAAGTTGCTTCTGGCAAGTAAGCAAGGGATGCACACATTCGGATGTGATTTCTGATGTTCAGATTATCTCTGTAAATGGAAGCTAATCCACATTCTTGAACCTTTCGCCACAGAGCCTGGTTGAAATGGAAGTTGCAACCTCTGATTACAGTTTCTGGAAAAACTTCCTTAATGGCGTTAATCGCTGCCTTCTCATAGTCAATATGTATTTTTTTTGGGAGAATTGAGGTACACACTGTCGAATCATTTGAAATAAATTCTTGTACGTACCTTGCTTTCTGTCTGGAAGCAAAGCAAATGCTGCAGGTACAACTACCGTTGATTGCTCAGTGCTTCCTAGGTCCACGTGTACAGTGTATAACTGCTCAAACAATGGGCAACAACTTTTAAAAGTCCCGTCAACAAAAAATTCGGTTCCATCTCTAAGAAGATTCCCTTGTAAATCGGCAAACACGATTATTCTGTCTTCTTTTTCATTATCCGCAAAAACATAGCCTTTAGCCCAATCCGGAATCTGTATTTCAGTTCTACATTTTGGCAGTCGTTGTATTCCCAGTTTCTTGTGTCTTTTTAAACATTTTCATTGATTATACTTGAAATATTAAGTTGGTTTATGTTTGTTATGTTGTAAATAGCCAAGATTTGAAATTTTTCTCATTTGTAAGAAGAGAAAGAAGATGGGTTATGTTGTAGTCATTTTATTTTAAGTACTATAATTTTATATTAGAGAAAACCATATATTCTAAATAATTGGAAGTTTGCTTCTGTTGTTTGATACATTTCTGAAATATCAGTATATAAAAATTAATAAAAATTAATAAAAATTAATAAAAATTAATAAAAATTAATAAAAATTAATAAAAATTAATAAAAATTAATAAAAATTAATAAAAATTAATAAAAATTAATAAAAATTAATAAAAATTAATAAAAATTAATAAAAATTAATAAAAATTAATAAAAATTAATAAAAATTAATAAAAATTAATAAAAATTAATAAAAATTAATAAAAATTAATAAAAATTAATAAAAATTAATAAAAATTAATAAAAATTAATAAAAATTAATAAAAATTAATAAAAATTAATAAAAATTAATAAAAATTAATAAAAATTAATAAAAATTAATAAAAATTAATAAAAATTAATAAAAATTAATAAAAATTAATAAAAATTAATAAAAATTAATAAAAATTAATAAAAATTAATAAAAATTAATAAAAATTAATAAAAATTAATAAAAATTAATAAAAATTAATAAAAATTAATAAAAATTAATAAAAATTAATAAAAATTAATAAAAATTAATAAAAATTAATAAAAATTAATAAAAATTAATAAAAATTAATAAAAATTAATAAAAATTAATAAAAATTAATAAAAATTAATAAAAATTAATAAAAATTAATAAAAATTAATAAAAATTAATAAAAATTAATAAAAATTAATAAAAATTAATAAAAATTAATAAAAATTAATAAAAATTAATAAAAATTAATAAAAATTAATAAAAATTAATAAAAATTAATAAAAATTAATAAAAATTAATAAAAATTAATAAAAATTAATAAAAATTAATAAAAATTAATAAAAATTAATAAAAATTAATAAAAATTAATAAAAATTAATGAAAATTAATAAAAATTAATAAAATTTAATAAAAATTAATAAAAATTATTAAAAAAAGAAGTCATGTATTTTTCTATATTAATAATACGACTATATGCGATCAAAGTCGCGAGCAAAGCCGCGGGCAATAGCTGGTCCATTATAAACGAAGGAGCCTTTTACCAGTTCAGATCTACCTATGAGTAAGCTCAGGTTGTCGCGTTAAACCTGAGTTAGTATTGGCATAGATTGATCTGTTTTTTGTATAATACAAGAATGAACAACGATGTTAAAGGTTAACATTTCATATGTAACGAAAAGTGGCTTACATGACTCAAAATTGTTCACTCCACATAAAAATCGTATTGCCCTCTTTTGCAGACAAAACAAAACAGTATTGAACAACTCAGGGCTACAACCTCCCCAAAACGCAATTCCATATCTTAAATGGGACTTTAACTAAAGCGTACCTAATGTAGATATACTTTTAGCTGGTTTAAAACTCAATTCTTTTGCCACAGTTCTGACTGCAAAACATCCAGAAGATTGTTTTTTGTTTAGCGATTCTATATAGTTCTTAAATTTCTAAATATTGTGTAAATTAATGGGCAAAATTTTTATATGTGTCAGCCCATTTAATATTATGTTTTCTTAACTGAATAATATTGAGTGGGAGAAACGGATTTAAAGTTTGGAAAACTAATCGATTAAATATCTGAAAAATATAGTGATGCCTCGAGACTTTCGTCTCTCGTCTCGTCTTGTCTCGCCTCGAACGAGACGAGAGACATTTTCTCTCGAAAACAGATTCGAGACGAGAGAGTGTCATCTCTCGACGAGAATTTCTCGTTTCTCTCGAGCTGTCTCGGGCTCTCTCGAACAATTTTTTCTTTGCTCATTTGAAATTTTCAATTGCTTATCGTAACTTAAAATTTTAACATATTAGATTTCGAGATAGTCAAAAAATTAACTATAACACACCTATTCTATATATATATTAAATGGCAACAAATGATACTTGTGTTGTTAGGATTTTATAAATAGTGATTTATATAAAAAATATTTCTAATTTCATTTGTTTAAAATTTATACAATAATTTCTTATATTTAATCCATTCTGCTTTTCTGAGGTTACTTTTGAAGATAAGTTGAAAATTTTGAAGCGTTTTTTTGAAAAACTGTCAAAGAAAAGGTAATTCAAACGAATGTATTATATACAGTGAGAACGAAAATTGTACCCTCCTCTATTTTAACTTATAAATGAAAAAGGATAATGACAAAACAAAAACGAGGTAAAACTCAAGATATATTATATATTTGTTATAACGAGATGCACTTTACTTGAGACACGTAAGATAGAGGGAGTTATTAGCTTTTAATTTTCTAATGGAAAGTAGAATCATGTGATACCTCATTTGAAATATATTTTCTATATTTTTACGTTCATGTAAACAGATTTAGGTTTTTATGTTTTTACAGAAATTACATTAAATTCATAAAATAGGTTAAATTCTTTTTTTTTATTTACCGCTTCAACCTCAAAGGATCATTTCCGGAGGTATAAAACCTTATAAATGCTGGTTTTTACAATAGTATACAATGGATAATTATTGGTTAGTACAGAGTAAATGTCACTATCTTCTATACATTTTAGTAATTTTTTACTGTTAGATGGATTTATACTGCACAAATAGCAATTTTTTGTACCTGGTACTTTGTTCTTATACAGACATGTTCTGGGCTTTTACTAATAAGTTATATTCTTGATAACTCTCGTATTAACAATTATTGTTTATTACTAAGGAAACGCTTCTTGTATTTACTAAAATAAATAAATTAAGAATATCAAAGGTGATTTAAAAACCACTTGATATGTTTTATAATTTCCTGGCAAAAAAGCTTATTAAATTCTCTTCTAACATTATCTAACATTTCTAGGGTTATTGCGGCACACGAGGATTATCAAGAATGTATTTTTTTTAAATACATAAAAAAAATTAAAACTTTTTGTTTGGACATAAATATATATAAAATATCTCTCAAATGAGGTATTACATGACTTTACTTTCCATTAAAAAAGTTAAAGATAGTAACGCCCTCTATTTGACGTTTCAAGTAAAGTGCATCTCATTATAACAAAAATATCATAATGTTTCTCTAATTTCACATAGTTTTTGTTTTATGTCTCTATCTTCTTGCATTTTGAAAACATACTACAAAATGCTTTCATTTGACATCGCAGGATTGCATTAAAAAAATTCTAACTTCCAATTTAACCTCTTCCCCCCTCCCCAACTGACTTACAAGACAAAGTATTTTCGTTTTTAGTTAACGCCTAATCTGGGCCACTTATTACTTCAAATTTTAATTGTAAAACGACTGTGACAGACGGACAGACAGAGAGACATAAGTGTTTCTTATTGCCAAATTTGGGTACTAATGCGCAAATTACTAGATAAATTCTCTGTTTTTGTCTTACAAATTTTACCTTTTTTCATGTTTCATCTTTTTCAAATTTAAATTTGATATTGTTTCATCACGAGAGAAACGAGACGAGACAAGACGAGAGAAAGGCTCTCTCGAGCGAGAGAAGCGCCTTCTCGTCGAGGCGAGAGAACATTTTTTTCTCGCCCGACGAGACGAGAGAGTAGCCTGTCTCGTCTTGTCTCGCGGCATCACGAGAAAAATAGGATAATACATTTCTTGGAAATCCGCAAACAAAATCCATTATTACCCCTACGAAATAATAAAAAATATTTTTGAATCTCCAGGTTAAAAAAAAAAATTAATAAAAAAAAAAATTCGAACATATGTTCCTATCCAATTAAAAAATCTTAGTTTTTCATGTTAACAAAATACCTACATTTAATTAATAATATGAGCACTATTCATCCAGTACCTTAAGTACTTGCAATAGGTCCTTGGCCGATTTTCTAGTCGTAGTTTCCATAGTAATAATTTAAAATTCGAATTTAAAACATCATTCTTGCCTAATCGGCATTATATCACGGTGGTTTTTAAGACCGATAGTGAAACTGTTTGTATATAGTTTTGTCTGATTTTACTTATGGTTGTCGTCCCCTAAAAAACTAGTTAAAAAACAGGAGGTTCTATGTACAGTGCTCATACCAACTGACCTATGAGGACATATTCAATGATTTCCAAATTGTTAAGATGAATACCTATAAGATTCCGAATCCAACAAACAACCGTACAGCAACCTCGTGCGGACACTTCCTCCGGTCATCTTAGATGTAATAACTTTCCAATATACGTTACAATATTTGGTAGAAAATATGTAAGTGTTGGTATTTTAGTTTTTTCCATATTTAAACACAAACGATTGACATCGCACCATGCTTTGATTTTCTTAATATCACATCATACGGTATTATAAAAAACACAGATGTCAATGTTGTGCCATAAAATTGTAATGTCATTAGAAAATAGATTGAAAATACCTGCTATTTCAAGTTGAACGAAGACACAATGGAGGAATAAAGTGGGACTCAACACAGAACCCTGAGGGATTCCCCAACTAATATCTAATATCCCATTATGGTGGCTGGGGTTTTCCGGGTCTTCCTCACCTGTAAGTCAAATGGCACCATCAATCATCTTTAAGTCGCCCCGGAGCGCCATGGCAAATAATAATAATAGCCGTCCCTTTCCCCGGACAAGCTCAGCTTTTGGGGTTAAAATTCACTCGTAAGGGGGTGAATTAGGGAGAGTATTATTATATTATTAGGATAACCCTTATATAAATATCATCACAACAAGCAGCATTTGTGTTTTTAATATCCATTATTTTAAAACTGTTCTAAAGTTTAAAGTTGGAGTAACATTGTTATCTTTTAAATAATTTAAGGATCAATAGAAGATTTAAAATTATTGGTAAACTTCTTAGGGGGCATCCATTAATTACGTGAGGTATTTTTAAGGATTTGTTTGACCCCCTCTCCCCCATTGGTGAGATTTCGTAAGATTTTCCTCAACTCCCTCCCCCCTCCCCTAATTCAAAATTTGTGTTTTGGGTGTAAATGCGTTGGATTATTAAAAAAACAAACACAATATTTTTTATTACTTTTATTTAAGACTAAAAATTTCTAGAAACATTTACTTTAATTTAATTTTCACGCAATTTTACACCGTTTTCTACTAGAAAAAAAAATACGTCAGATTTACAAAGACCCCCCTCTCTCCCAAGTGAGATTTGGAAAGATTTAGCTTGATCCCCTCCCCCCCTTGAACACCTCACGTAATTAATGGACGCCCCCTTAGCAATTGAGTAATAATACTGTCTAAATGTTTGTGAATCAATATAATTCGTAACAGAATTAAAATTTTGTTTGTTTTCTAAATCATTAATAATACTCCAAGTTTATTTAACCTTATTATTTATATTTTCAATTCTAGAATAATAGTATGTCCTTAGCTTTTTAATAATAGCTCTATATAGAAAATAGAATGTGTTAAAAATGAAACAGCGAAGTAGAGTTCATCTGAAGGATAAACGTAAGGAAGTGAAAAAGTTTAAAAGAACGTTGAATAAAGACTTTGAATTGGATCACATCTTGAAAACACAAAGAAAAAATGAAAAGCAGTAGGTTATCTACATGTATATATTTGAACAATTATAAGACACAGGTTTGTTAACCCGTTTAATAAAATGTTAGAGAAAATATTTGTGTAAGTGTAAGTAATAGACGGAGAGCTGGCTGTAGAAGGCGGCATGTGAGTCAGTATAGTAAAATTTTTATTCAATGCGGGTTCGATTGTTACTGATAAAATGAGAGTTAGGCCGGCAGACGAGGCGCGACTAAACAAAGTACGAGGTAAAAAGTTCAACATGAAGTTAGCCAGTCCATGTGTCACCTGTCACTTTTGTCATTAATGTAAAAGTGAAGTTGGGAGGTATCAATAAAGAAGAATTTAAATTGCAAACACAATTTTATGAATAAAAACAGATTTTGAAGTTTGAGATCATAAATATTTTTATTTATCAATTAAAATTTATATTATTTTATAGAAATAATTTATTAAATTGTGATATAGATGATATGATATAGACAATAAAATCACTCCAATTTAAATTATTACTGTTATTATAATAAATGTATTTTTTTATTTATTGGTTGTACTTTAGAGTAACTATATTTCTATTCTTTTCTTTTAGCTCCCCATAACTTTTTTGTCTTATTTGTTACATTTTTTTAATAGTTTAGATATCCTTTTTACAAATTGTGAAATATCTCCAATATTATCGTAAATTAAACGATGCCAGTACTATCACGTATCGAATCTACAATTTTAGGGATGGTAACACCCTGTGTAAGCTTTTCAGCAATACTTTGTTTTTAATTTTCTAGGATTCGTATATGCTGAACTTGGATATCATAACAATAATGGGTTTTGAAATATTTAATATTGACACTTTTTGTAGCATGTATTAATTTTAGTATTATTTGGCTAGTGAACATACATCCAATTTTCTAAAAACCTTGTGACTTTTGAGCACTTTTCTTAAAAATTGGTGTATTGTGCAATGATCCTAAAAATAACTGAAAATTAAAAAAATATAATATTAGTAAGCAGGGGGTGGGTAGAGTCTCTGCCTGCGGATCGAAGGGTGCCAGGTTCGAATCCCACCGTTGGCATTTAAAATTAATTCTGATGCCTTGGTAGGATTCCCCACTCGACCATTCCCTGTTGGGTTATAATTAGGAGTGCTAGTCCTAAAGTAGCACAAAGAAACAGTAACAAGGCCTGTCTGTAGGAGTGTAGGAGTATTACAGCCGTATGCATAGTCGATCGCCAGCGACTCGCCAGAAATTCATTTCGGCGTATCGCCAGCGATTCGCTGGCGATCCGCCGGCGAAAGCCCAAAAAGCTGGAATGTCATTTCATGCAAGTTTTTATTTTCTTTTATAGGGATTATCACCGGTATCTCTCGCATTTTATTCATGATTCATTTCTTAAATTTCAAAAAATAATGAACGAATATCAAATTTTTCCCTATAAAGGAACATGAAAACTTGCGTGAAATGACATTCCGGTGACAATCTCCGGCGAGTCGCCAGCTTTTTGGGCTTTCGCCGGCGGATCGCCAGCGATTCACTGGCGATACGCCGAAATGATTCTCTGGCAAGTCGCTGGCGATCGACTATGCATATGCATGAGTATTGGACTACTAGTACAATCCATTACATACATAGAACACGAGGCTAATGACCTTAGATGTTGAAGCCAAAGACACCAATGAAAAAAAAAACATATAGTAGTAAACACTAAGAAAACTCTACTCTTAATATTTTGCAGACCTTGAAATGAGGAAAATTCAAATTCAATGAAGTCTTCATCAACTGCATGTTCACTAACTAAATGCAGAATTTTTTTTTTGTCCATAAACTGAATATTACACAATAAACATGTGTATACGAGTAAATAATCGGTTTTTGAAGATTTTATTTTCTCTGTGTGAGTTTTGTGGACACTGTTCAAACGTTTATACAAAAAACTTTTATTATAAAAAGACTTATCACATTTCCCTCATTTTATAATGTTGGTTCTTTCACTAATCTCATAATTTTCTCACTATAAACTAATTTTAAATGTCTATGTAAATTGCTTTTGTAAAAAAATGTTTTATTACACATATCACATTTAAATTCGGCCATAATTACACAAATAAAAAAATTAACTTTTCAACACGTTTTCATATCATACATTAAATTTAAATATGACAGGCATGTGTTTTCAGGGCAACAAATACATGACTTAAAAGTTACTAGAAGACTCTTTTCCTCGTACTGTTTACCTGAGTCGGTAGTCTGAGAGAATACTCTGTGAATAAGCTGTCAAACATAACTTTTTTTAAAGCAAAACTTGAGGTGTGGTTAGGTAGGAAAAAATCGCCAGAAGATTGGGTAGAAGACGCCAAAATCACATTTACATGATCAAGTGCACTTCAGCCACTTTGCGTACTATTGTTTTTTTCCAAATCAAATTATGTGCAAAATGCTATCAGGTGAAAGAAAAAAAATAATCACTTTTTTATTTGATTTCATTTATTACACAAGTACTAAGTGTATTTCTAACGATTTGACGATATAATTTGAAGAAGTTCAATAAACTATTGATTAACTGTTTGAAGTCGATTAGAAAGACACAATGTTTCCATAGAATGTCATAAAAATAATTAATAATTTTAATTAGAATACGACAAACTTTTCTAATCTAATAGAACAATATTTAGTTTTATTAAACATATTTTCTAAATCAGTCATCATCATCATTAGCCGAAAGTAGAAATAAATAATTTAATACAGTTAATAAAAATAAAAATCGAATGCAAAATTACCTTCCGACTTTTCACTATCAAGGATAACATCTTTTATTGAGGCTGGTAATTCTGGGCCTTTAGACCATTTCAATTCATATAACCAAAAAATAAAAAGGAAAAATTATGTTTGTGATGTATAATATCATTCAGTTTTAAATGTGTATCAATTTTTGGGACACTTTGTATCTTCTTAATCAATTTAAATTCTCAACATTATAAATTAATCATTGGTAAGGTAACATAGGTACGATATTTTATCATAAACAGTGCAAAGTTCGACAATCTTCTTTGATAATTCCATTTTTCCGATGCTAGAATGAGAGAAAAATTAAACATCCGTAGAATAACAATAACACTAAGGTCGTCAACACCTGGTTTACCCAGAGGCTCAGAGTATGGATTTATAAGAAATAAGGAGATGATTTAAATATGTACTTTACATCGCATACCGAGTAATATTTTATTGCTTTCACAACTACATAGTACCGGAAGAGATGTCTAAAATAATTCATTAATATATGGAAATGTAAATGTCTTCAATTTGTTTTAAAAACATGAATAGCCTAATAGATAAATGTAGTAAAGTAAAGAATAATAAATAAAAAAATAAATGACAAACTTAACGACAATAAAATGGTTAGATTCTTCAGAAGTCTAAAACAAGTAGGTAAAATGGAGCTCATAAATAGAAATCTGAGTTTTACATTATCGGTTAGCTCAGAGAGTATAGCATGTACGGTGCCAGATTGGTTATTAATAAATATTATGTAGATATTCATAACAAGATATTCTTTTTATGTATACATATTGGTTATTTCAAATTTAATTACCTAGAAATCTTAAGTGGCTTAATGACTTAAAAAATTCGAGGATCCCCGAAAGACGATAAGGAGTTAGTAGTGAGACGTTGAAGTTGAGGATTTTCACAATGCTGCCACTGGACTTTAAGAACCACTCAATATATGGATTGGGGAGTACAATTTTTTTAAATTCGAACAATTTATGAGCCATTTTATCCTTAAGCCTGTTCATGTAAAAATATGTAAATCCTTTGTCGCTTAAGCTTGCCTATGTAAAAATATGTGATCCATTTACCGTTTAAACCTATCCAAGTAAAAATATTTGATTCCTTTACCTTTTAAACCTAGATAATATTTGGTCCTTTTATCCATTTCGACTGCTCATGTAATGATATTTGACCCAATAATACCTTAAGCCTGTCAATGTAGAAATAGTTGTCCTTAAGCCTGTTTATATCAAAATATTTGGTCCCTTTAACACTTACGCCTGCATAAACATGTAAAAATGTTTGGTTCTTTTGCCCCTTAAGCCTACAAAATTAAAACTATTTGGATCCTTAACCTCTTAAGTCTTTCCAAGTAAAAATATTTGTACGCCTGTCCATTTAAAAGTATTTTAAATAATATTTAAAAGAGTATTTAAAAAAGTATTTAAGAGTATTTAAGAGTATTTAAATGAGTATTTAAAAGAGTATTTAAAAGAGTATTTAAAAGAGTATTTAAAAGAGTATTTAAAAGTGTATTTAAAGATTATTTAAAAGAGTATTTAAAAGAGTATTTAAAAGAATATTTAAAAGAGTATTTAAAAGAGTATTTAAAAGAGTATTTAAAAGAGTATTTAAAAGAGTATTTAAAAGAGTATTTAAAAGAGTATTTAAAAGAGTATTTAAAAGAGTATTTAAAAGAGTATTTAAAAGAGTATTTAAAATAGTATTTAAAATAGTATTTAAAAGAGTATTTAAAAGAGTATTTAAAAGAGTATTTAAAAGAGTATTTAAGAGTATTTAAAAGAGTATTTAAAAGATTATTTAAAAGAGTATTTAAAAGAGTATTTATAAGAGTATTTAAAAGAGTATTTAAAAGAGTATTTAAAAGAGTATTTAAAAGAGTATTTAAAAGAGTATTTAAAAGAGTATTTAAAAGAGTATTTAAAAGAGTATTTAAAAGAGTATTTAAAAGAGTATTTAAAAGAGTATTTAAAAGAGTATTTAAAAGAGTATTTAAAAGAGTATTTAAAAGAGTATTTAAAAGAGTATTTAAAAGAGTATTTAAAAGAGTATTTAAAAGAGTATTTAAAAGAGTATTTAAAAGAGTATTTAAAAGAGTATTTAAAAGAGTATTTAAAAGAGTATTTAAAAGAGTATTTAAAAGAGTATTTATAAGAGTATTTAAAAGAGTATTTAAAAGAGTATTTAAGAGTATTTATTTACAAGAGTATTTAAAAGTACTTCCTTAAGCTCGCCCATACAAATATATTTGGGATCTTATTATCAAATTATATCCAATTTAGACACAAGCTCCATCCTGAAGTTCGTTAAAACTTATGCAAAAATCATCTTTACTTCACCATCCTATATGTAATATGCACACAATCCACAAGATTTTCAATTTTTCACCAATATTTCACCTAGCTCATCACTTTCACTTAAAATAAATAACCACTCAGATAAAATACTTTAAAAGACGTTTAAAAATTTTTAAATAATTTATTTGATGTTTAAGAATGTCAGCAATATAGATAACAATGTATATAAACATAAAATAGGCTCATTAAAAAATGCATTGTATTTTAAAACACTGACATTTAAAGCAGTATGAGGTTTCTTCCTCTTCCATGCAAAGTCTACACGTAGTGGGATCATTGTGTAATTCCATTACATGAAGGTGTTTCAGCAAGCAGTGCTCCGTTAGTAATCACACAATGATGGATATCTGAGGCCCTGCGAGTTGTAGTACTTCAGTAGCCATGCGTGGGTTTGGTCCCCTTAGCATGAGCTTACTAATTCTGTGTCCTCTTATCTGTTGCCAGTGAATTTGGTGTTTTGTGGTTATCCACCTGTTCACTGCCTGCCGAGCAGAGGTTTTGCTTATCCCAAATACAGTTTCTGGTCCTGTGAATGGTAGATCTGATCCCTCTTTGGCGAGTTCATCAGCCTTTTAATTTCCTTGGATATCTTTGTGCCCTGGTACCCATGCTAGTTTTACCTTGTTGTCGGTTGCCAGATCATTTAGTATTCCAAGACAGTTCCAGATAAGCTTTGACTTGATTCTGTTTGAATCAAGAGTCTTTAAAGCTGCTTGGCTATCTGAGAGAATTAGAATGGTTTGTTTTTTGTACTTCCTTCTTAAATTCTCTTGTACACACAATTCGATTGCATGTATTTCAGCCTGAAATACAGTGGCATGTTTTCCTAGTGAGACGATGATGTCGCATTTGGGTTTAACTCCATGTACGCCAGAGCCTGTTTTCTTGTTAGTTTTAGATCCATCTAAGCAAGTATTTATCTTTCTCCTTATTTACCTCGTTCCAGTTACAGTTGACCTGGAAGAGTCTGTTAAAGGTTAGGAGGGGTGTAATGTGATCTGATCCCATATTTATTATAGAATCATTTACTTCATGTATTATTCTGGTATGTTTTATATGTCCAGTTGAGATGGTATTGAGGGCTGTTTTCAGGTTTCCTTTGGGCCACCAAACAACCGCTCCATAAGTTATCATGGGTCTTGTTATTTCCAGATGTAGCCAGTGGACCATTTTTGGTTTTAATCTTCCTACAATGAGAGACATTTTACATTTGTTGGTCATTTTTTGTAAGTGTTGGTTCCAAGTTTGCTATCTAGGATTAGACCCAGATATTTTACTTGGTTTGTTTTGTTTAGCCTTCCTCCAAACAGAGTCCTAGTTTCTAAAACCTCCAACCTTGTTTTCCGAGTAAAGGTTATGAGTTGTGCCTTGTCAGGGTCTACCAAGAGGTTGAGGAGAAAGGACTCCACCCTGTGGGCATCCCCTGTGGATATTCACCTGCATGGTTTCACTGAATATTTGTGCCTGTACTTGCCGTCCGCATAACATGTCTTCTATCCACTAACAGATGGTGTCTTCTATTCCATGTTTGCGAGCGGCAGCTACCATTGATTTAAAGGAGGTATTATCAAAAGCTCCTTCTATGTCAAGAAATGCTCCTAGGACTATTTCTTGGCTACTGAGTCCTTTCTCTATCTTGGTTACAAGATGATGCAGAGCAGACTCACAAGATTTTCCTGATTGTTAGGCATGTTGGTTTGTATGAAATGGCCTCTCTATCAGTGTTTTGCCGGACATGTTGATCAATCTGTTTTTCTAATCCTTTCAATAGAAATGACGTCAGAGTTATTGGTCTATAGGCCTTTGCCACGGCATACGTTGAACGCCCTGGTTTAGGTATGAAGACAACTCTGCTTTGTTTCCAAGTGTTTGGTACATATTTATATATTGTCCTGTGCGGGGCCAGCGTTTCTATTGCCTGTTGCAAAAGCATACGCAGTACTCCATATGGTCCCGGTGATTTGTGTGGATTAAAGATGCGTATTGCCCATGTTACTTTCTCTGTTGTAACTACCTGTTTAGCAGTTTCCCACTGTTGGCTAGAGACCCTTTTTTGAGAGTTCCAGTTCATGTGGGTTTGGTTTGCTGCATTCGAGTTTGTTGTGCAATCAGGGAAATTAATTTTAAGCAGTAGTTCTTATGTTTCCATTCCAGTTTTAGTGTATTCCCCTGTTTGAGTTTTTAAAGTCCCCACAGGGTTTATTGGATCTTTTGCTAGAATGCGGTGGAGTCTGCATCCTTCAGTTGTATTTTCAATTTCCTGACAGAATGTTCTCCATGAATCCCTCTTAGATTTCCTAAGAGTTTTGTTATACTCTCTGAGTGTTTCGGCGTATTCCCCCCACTCATTCGTATTTTTAGCCTCAATAAAAAGTTTACGTGTTTTCCTTCTGAGTTTGGCGAGTTCGATGTTCCACCAGTTTACCTCCCTATAAGTTTTCGTGTTCTTTAACGAGCAGTTATTGTGATATGATGTTTTAATTGCATCCCGTAGTTGTTCTGCAAGTTCATCTATATCATTTTTAGTGTTAAGAGTTATTTTAACGGTTTTTAACACTGCCCCCAGCTCCACTCCGTATCCAAACCAATCGGTTTTATGTGGGTCTCGGTATACATCTCCTGGTTTATCGACGTTGCCGATTTCCATGAGAATATGACGATGGTCTGAGAGCGAAGGTTCTCTAGACACGTACCACTTGCCAATGTAATTTGAAACGAAGGAAGAACCAAGGGTAATATCAATAACCTCGCTCCGTCTACTGGTTACAAAAGTAGGTTCGTTTCCACGATTCAATATTTCCAGGTTAGTGGTTAGAATGAATTCAAGTAAAGAATCACCTCTTTTGTTGTTGTCCTTGCTGCCCCATGTTATCTATGGTGTGAATTTGCGTCAGCAGCAATTAGTACCTGCAGGTTTTCGGCCCGACAGGTGTCTACTAAATCCCTCAGCTCATTTGTTGGTGGAGAGCTAGGCGAGTCATAGGGAAGGTATGCAGAGGTTAAAATGAGTGGCTTCTTGTTGCCTACTATGTTTATTTCCATCCTGACTGCTACTAGGTCTTTAAAACAGAAATCTTGTAAGTTAAGGATGTCCAGACCATTTAGTATGTATATACCTAGTGTTTCCACATTGGGTATTGTATATTAACTTACCTTTGGTTTGTCCGAGCCCCATCACATGCCCTTTGTAGATCCACGGTTCTTGTATTAGAGCTACGTCTATGTCCTTCCTGATAATGGTACGTGCAAGGGTTGCGGAGGCGGCCTTGCAGTGTCTCAGATTAGCTTGCACTGAGCATCTGAAGGTTCTTCCTTCCTCTCCCTTTGCACTCTAAAGATTGCCTGATTTAGGCCCAGATAGGGTTCTAACTGCAGGTTTTCTAAAGCTTTTAGAGAGTCGTCTGTTACGGGTTCTAATTAATTAGTCTACTTATTTATTTTGCTATTATAATTTACTGCCTTCATGATGATTATCAGAAGCGATAATTAAAAATGCATCACTTACTTCTCATATATAATAAAACACAATAGCAACCAATTAAATAGTTAATATAAAAGTCCATTATTTTATTTGTTTATATTATAAATCATTTCTTTCTATTTCTTCTTTTTCTCATACTTTTCTTTGGTTAGGCCTCTACTGACAAGCCTGTTTAGATCACCAACTAATTCTTCTTTTAGTTAAGGTCTGTTTCAGTAGTGACAAATATTTAAAATGACAGAGATACCATCACTGACCAGTGGTCAGCCTGGTTGTCCTTCAAGCTTCTGGTCATTCTGCTTTTGGGTTAGCAACTTGTGGCATGTGCTATTATTTTCGTCCTCTATTTCGGATTTTTGCACTCAATAAAGCAAATCAATTATCTCTGTAAGAAAAGAAAATATATTCAGAAGTCTGAAATCACATTTTGTGGATTATTAAATTTATTTCCTTACCTATTTACATTTTCTTAAAGGCCAACCAACACCACGTGGTAAGTCATCTATGGTTTCTGTCATCCATTTTGTTTTGTCTAAGGCTTTTATTTATATTTTCTGTTCTCTCTTGTAGGCCACCTTATCTTGGGCTGGTATTCGTTACCTAAAAATTGATTATATACTGTTTTACATTGGACTAAATTAATCTAAGATAGACCTGCTCACCTAATCGCTTAATCGCTGCTACTGCACTGCTTCCATGAGGTACTATCACCTCAGGGTATATGCTATCACCACCATTCTGCATGGACCACTGGGACACAAGTAAGACGGTTCTTATATAACTTAGTACTGCTTATATTCTCTTCGCTCTTCATTCTTCGCTCTTCATTCTACTCTTCTTCACTCTTCGGTTACCTAACTTATGAGGCTTTGGGCTTTGCTTATTTACCAAGGAAGTACCACTATTGTGCTCCGAACGCTTTGCATGTTATATACTATTATTTTATTTTCTATAATTAAAAAGGCTGCTATTCTTAAATAGATGCATGTGTAAATATTATAATTTATAAAGTCTGTAAACGATTGGTACCAATTGGAATAATAATAATAATAATATTGTGCATGAATTTTAACTCTGCAATTCTTAATATTTAAGTTATCTCTAATTGTTTCGGTAGTTCCTGTAAATGCATAGTTACCAAAATTAAACCACCACAGTTTCCTGGAATACCGCTTATTATTGTCATTCCACGACCCTCTCTCCGACGTTAATTTGAATTAAAGTTTAGAACTAGTCGAGGTAAAACTGTTAAGGAAGCAATATTACACTCATCACAAGCTCCTAACACGTCGTCAATCAACAGTACAATGGTTTGACCGTTGTCTTCCACTTGCCTGTGAATGACTTGCCACTATTCCGTTTGGCGCCCTTGGTTTTGGGTTTTAAGGAACGCAAGTACCTTTGTTGTTTCCATGTTCTGCAGGGGTTTGGGTATCCAGGCCACAACTTTGTTGGTTCTGACGATCTCGATAGAGGGTCCCACCATAAGTTGTGCTCCCTGCCATGGCTGGAGCTGGAGGATTATTTCGGAGAGCCAGGTTTTAGCGGTCTCATTGGCACAGATCAAGAAGAGAGCTTCGTTATGGAAATATCCCTTCTTGAACTGTGGTCCTGATCCCTTCCCACTCTTCAAAATTTTTCCCATCATTTCTTCCTGAGTCTGATTCGCTTGCTCCTCAGTCAGTTTTTCCTTGGGAAATTCTTTAAGCACTACCGCCATTGTCATGGGTGTGCAGATGTGGTTGCCCTTGCTCTATCAGACCCAATTTTAGGCTTCTTGGTGTGATCCCTTACCATGGCCTCCGTTGAAGATGGGCTTTCACTTTGGAGGCGGCCATGTTCGAGTTGGGGAGTTTGATTTGGAGTTCGGTTGGCTCCTTTCTTCTCCGTCCTTCTCTCAGCTCTGGGTCTGATTAGTTTTTTCAGCTTAGTCTTTTGAATAGCCAATTTTCTATTTTGGGCACCTGAGAGTCGCTCATGCGGCTCCAGGTGAGTCCTGTTGAGTTTTGGGGCAACTCGTTTCAGGCTAGTTTCTTTCTTGGGGTTTGTGGAAATTCCACTTGTCTCCGAAGGTTGTTCCGCCTTAGGGCGTTGCTCCGAGTCAAAAAATATTTATTGAAGAAGATCCGTAGCTTCCCCCCCTCTATCATGACTTCACTTTTAGAAAAAATTCTAAAACCAAATTGATTTTTATTTTTAAATCAAATTCTCCTGTAAGGATTTTACCTCCACGTCAACCGCCTTAGCTACACCTGTTTAATTTTTTTAGATAGTATGTTGGTGCTTGTGATACCTCATTTGAAAATAAATAATTTACAAAATATTCAAACTGGCAGGAGGTCATCTTTTCTTGATAATTAAAGAGACATTGCTGAGTTTTTCTGAAACATTTGGTAATTTTTCTATTTTTCGTAAAAAGAAATGTCAAATTAATGAATTTAATGGGAATATATGGTAAGAACTTCAGGAATAAATTGCTAAGCAACCAAAGGCGAAAACAAATAATTGAAAAATTGAAAAAATCGTGAACCCTGAAAGGATTCGAAACGGTTATCTATGGCCTGTCGGGTCACCATCAGGCACGTAATTTCCTGCGATCGAGAAATTTATTAGAAACGAAAGATTATGATCCAATCAACATACCCAGACCTTTTTTAATTTTTTTCAGCTACTAGAACTGCATCGTCGGAGGACGTCACGGCTGCATGTTTGTGAAGTTTTCAATTTGTACGGATAAGCTACGGAACTATTGATCTTTACATATTTTCTTCTATATTGCTTAGCATGAATAAAAATGTGATGTGTCCAATATATAACTTTCCTGTTTTACCTAAAGTTATTATAGGCTTCTTCCGATTATTCTATACAGCGTATTCTATCATCCCTGTAAATGATCTAAATACATACATTTTTTTACTCGAAACATTTTTTTTATATATATAAAAAACTATTTTCTATGGCAATGAATATATATATATATATATATATATTTATTGTCATAGAAAATAGTGAAAAATTAAAAATTGACACTTTTCCTCAAATTTTCCATTTTTTAGTGAAATCATATATAGAACCTAAATTAGAGAATATTATCATTGAAAACTTTTACTTGAACAATTCGAATTTTGCACTTTTTGTCAAATTTCTTGAATACGGACCATTTTAAGAAAATCATGTAAATGACAAAAATTAACAAGACACTTTTAATATAAAGAATTTTCTTCTCCAAGCATAAATAACAGATAATTACACTAAGTAGAAAAACGACTCCTATAAAGTACCCCTAGCTGCTCCGACTGTGTCCAAAATCTAACTAACTCATTATAGGATTAATTTTAGCTTAATTTTAAAATTTAGTGTTTTTATCTTTATTAGTTTTAGAGCTATCGTAAATACAGACTCACAGATATACACACAGACATCATTTCGAAAATAGTCAAAAGTAAAAATCAAGCGACACATTTATTTAAAACTAGCTATCAAGTTGTGCTTATTTTTCAATAAATAAAATCTTTAGCTATAGTTTATTTGAAAATGAATGATAGAAAAATGTTTATGACCCAGGAGATAAACTCCAATATAAGATCTATTTCTAAAAACAAATGTTTATCATTATTTGTTCCAAAATAAAATCTATGGTTTTCTTCCTTAAATTTTTAAAAATACCAATTTATTTCAATTCTTGTCTTAAATTTTTTAGTCATTTTATACAACAAAATTAAGGTAAGTATGTAATCTCTACAGGTAGAAAATATTTACAATTCCAAATCAATTTAAATAGCCCTCATCTTTCTTAGAAAGGATTAAAATTTCTAATCGGTAGGAAGTGTTACGCAGATTGAACATTATTTTAGTTGAAATTTAAATTTCTGTTTGTATAGTCCTGTTATTGTAACACGCAGAATTGTTAGTTCTGTAATAATAGGCGATAAAAAGGGATATTGATCAAGTGAATTTGTACAACAAAAATGGCACAAACGTCTAATTATACTCCTGTGAAATTAAAGTGCAATTAAACCGTGCGTATGAAAACTTTAGTGCGTAATGTACATGACGCTCTTGTACATGAATATTTCAATAGTGCTGTTCGGTATACATATAGTTTCTAAGTGTTCAAATATGACCGGAGTAGGAGAAGCAGCTATTTATAGTCTTTTGAAGCAACGGAAGGTTGGAAGTATTACAGTAGCACCTAAAACGTCAACTGGGAGAAAACCCATTCAAATAGATGGTACTGTGAAACAACTGATCTGAAGAAAAGTGTATTAGTTTTATTTCCAAAAAAAAGATACCTATTTTGGATAAACTTTTAGTAGACATAATGGAGACAAAACTTTGCCACACGTTAAAAGAGATAATTTTGTGGAAAACTTTACATGAATTAGATTTCGATTGGGAGAAGAACGATAGAGAATCTGCACTTATAGAGGAAGATGAAATTTTAAATAAAATGAGCAACCGCGAAAATCAAAATTCATACTGTTTAAGTGATTATAGTAGGCTGTAGTCATTGGTGAAATGTGATTGCAAATGTCAAATAAGTTTGTATGCAGGGGCGGTTTCTCCATTAGTTCATTTGTACAGTGACCACCCAGTTAAATTTAACAGATTATTTTAATATTACATAAATAACATAAAAATATAAATTTAATCTAAATATTTTTATTTTCATACGTGTTAATCTATATTTTTTTGTACATCATTGTCCTCTGGCTGATCGCGTCTCTGTGTCACAGTATACCTAAGTATAATGTGTCTGTGGCGCATTATGATGAGTGAGCCTAATACGAGTGAGACGATATGCCGAATGCATATAGCTAAAAAGAGAAGACAACGCGCCAACAGATCCTTCAAACTGTCAAAGAACACATTAATTGGCGCGCAGCTCACAAACAAGGTTGCCAAACCAGTGTTGCCAGACAATCAAAACCGCAAGTCAATTAGAACTTTCGTTCTAGAGTTATCGTGCTGGCATACATACACACAGACGACCAGACAATTCACAATTATACTAGATGTAGTACTTTCTGCATGCATCAGTGTTCACGTGTAAACTATATATATTGTGTTCCTTGTTTGGGTTCGTTATCAATAAAGACCTTCTTTTTACTCTTTCAATGAATTAGATGTCACTGCAAATAGAATTTGAAAAATCTGGTACATTTAAGGAATCTGGTACATTTTTTAGACAAATCTGGTACATAACAAAAACATATTCTGGCGACACTGTATCAAATCAAACAAACTGTCACTGTCTTTAGTTTCATTCCTCTGCTAATAAATGCTTTAAAAACATAGGATAATTTTAATTGTGCTTTTCTAAAAAAATGTGTTTAATTAGGAACTGTGTCTTCAATAAATTGAAAGTATGTGTGCCAATTCAACCATTGTTCTTGAAAAACTTCTATAAGGCAGGGTAAATTAAAATTTTTAGGGTTATGTTGATTTTTTACCTATCATAAAGTTTTACGACTGTAATTTGTTTTATACTTTGTTTCAGTGTCTAAGACCATCCAAAGACTACTTCAAAATGGTCTATTTTGTACTCAATTGTAAATGCTATGAAGTAAGAAGTAAGCAAAAAATTTGTAGATTTTTTTTTCCACAAAACCCGCTAAAAGGAAAAATTTTATTAATCTGATGAGGTAACTAGACATCATAATGGAAATGTACAATAAAAATTTGATAAAGATAAAGAGACAAACGGGTTTTAACTTTAAAAGTCTGAATCATAAAAAAGGATCAATCAGTTATTTTAATATACTCGATGAGAAATTTTACCTAAGAAATGGTATGTTCATTTAAATAGTTTAACTATATAAAGTTATGTTTGCCTGTAATCGTGTTGTCCTTTAACCTAGATCGTTTGTTGCATACAAACCAGAAATCTTTTATTTTAATGACATTTTTTTATTGCTTTGTTTCTATAATTTAGTATTTTCAAAAATATTAGATGTTATGGTAATTTGGATCACTGCAGATATTAAATAAAAATAAGGCTGTTGGTAAATTAGTTTACAGTTGGTAATAAAGTATGTCTCGAAAAAAGCAATAAGTATCAAACATAAATTGTGATTTTGATTAGGCACTTAACAAGTCACATCCCACATATCTACATGGCTAATAATCCTATAAGTACACATCAAAACATTAATATACTATCTACTATTTGAAAATACAGATGAAGCCGATTTACCTATTTAGACAAAATACTATTATTCTGTTATTTATTAAAACACACTATTTTTTAGTGAATATGGACATGCAAAAGTCTGTCATAAGGGTATAGGACAAGAATACTTTGGAATGTGCTGTGAAATACACTTAGAAAGAGTCATCTGGAGAATTAAGTGTAATAACATTTTACGATGTGTATCTCAGTAGTTTAGTTCACGGATTTATGTAAATGTTCAATTATGTGCTGCTATTTTAAACTTTTAGTATCCTTTGATAAAAGAAGTTGAATATTATTGTTGACCTTTTTAAATTGTTTATTTTACCTGATACGTTTTTTTTCTACTCTCCATACAGTATTATGTGAAGAGTATTATAGGTTTACTTCGTGTGTCCTTCCGATGTCAAGTACCAGTAGAGTTTAGCTAAACCACGATTTGACCTTGAACTGAACAACTTGATAAATTGAATTGGGAAAAAATCAACTAATTACAACACAGCATTTCAGCACAAAATGCACCCTTAATAAAAAGTTAAAATTACCTAAAAGTAATTTTATTTCATTTCACGTATCACGTTAAAATTGTGTGCATATTCAGCATATTCTGTCTGCCAAATCCTATACAGAGTTGCCATATTAGTATTAATTTTAATTTTAGCGGATTCAAGTGGTTTTAATGTACCAATCCAGCAGGAATGCGACGTGGAGTGTTGGTAACACTGCTTGGCATGGAGATTTCTTTCGGAAACCAACGGTTTCTTGACAGGACGTCTGCTATAAAGTTTCGCCTCAACTAATCCTTGAACAGTCCTCACACTGATTTCAATATTATAACTTTCATCAATTATCCTTTATCCTGACAACCACGCATCTTTTTAAGAAACTCATTTTATTCTTCTATCCTGGTCCTTCCTGATTTCCGCATGTTTTCTACATTTCCTCTCAAGTGAAATTATTTTTGACAAACTATATTTGGGCGTCAAACTGTTTGGAAATCATAATCTTACACTTCCCTTTTAAAACGGGTTTTACGACCATTTCTTTTACCTCCGTACAGATTCGTTTTCCTTTTGGCATATTTATTTCTGAAAAATTAATTTTTTTAAACTTACCTTCATCATAAATCCTTTTCCTTCACTCCAAATCAAAGAGCTGCTTTTTGTTGCGCTAAAAAAGTGTGTTGTTGAAATAAATTATTACCTACCTTATTTGACATATGCAAATAATCGCATGTTACCTATGACAGCAGCCAATTATGACTATTAAAACTACATCAATTTTGATTTCCACAGCTACTCTTCTTATTTTAAATAATAATTACTGAGGCCCTTCCTACGAAGCCTCAGTATTGCATTCGTGAAGACGAAAAAATTTTCTTACACCATTGTCCGAAAATGTAAAAAAATATTTTCGTCTGGACGTCTGTGTGTATGTATGCCAGCACGATAACTCTAGAACGAAAGTTCTAATTGACTTGCGGTTTTGATTTTCTTGAATAATTACTTCTAATTTAGAACCTTATTGATTTTCAGAATTTTCGGTTCATCCTAACTACTTTAATATTAATTTTCTTAAAACCGCCAATGCATTTTTTATGTGACAATTTTAGGAATTCCAATTATTTTTAACGTCAACATTCTTAACATTCCATAAACTGCAAACATTCTCTAACGACCTGTCAAACAACAGCTGTTGATAATAAAGGTGAAATTTCTAATACTTGCAACCATAGCCATTTTGGAGGCTACTTTTATTCGAAATTAGTCGCAAGCCTGCCAATTTATGAAAAATATATAAGCAGTTTCTTAAAAATGACTTTTATGGTGGTGCTTACTTAAGCGTATTACTATTTCGCTCCTAGCCACAAAAACACCTTCATCAAATTTACTGGCTCTCTGTCGCAACCCCATAAAATAATTAACCGACCATTTTATTTGGCAAAAATCAGAATAATGCTAGACTGTGCCTGTCAAGTACCAAAATGTCAACTGTGATGTGTGAATGGCTCTTAAATGTCAAATTATTTAAAAATGTATCCTTCTTTTGATATTTATTGCAAATAATTTGTAGTGTATCTTAATTCAGGCTTTCCATTAATAAAGGTACAGCAAGACAGATAATAATGTTTTTATACAAAGCACTTTTTTATTATATAAAAGGAAGGTAGGATATAACGCTGATTTTTTGTAGATAATTTTAATTATATGATTTTGGATAACATATTATTTAACTAGCGAATTGTAAATAATAATTAGTAAACTCCTAGTCGCAAATTTCCTCAATTCATAAAATTTAAAAATGAATCTTCTTACCTTGGGATTTTAATGACGTACTGTGATCAATCCATTTCAAATTTTTTCATTTTAATTATAAAGTTGTCATTTAGTTGTATGTTGAAGGAAGGCCTTTGTAAATTACATTGCTCTCTATTGATCTATTTTAACACAAAAATAGTTTTGTGGCTATAAGTTGCTATAACCTATCGTCGCAAAACTATTAATAATTTAAACATAGTAAGTAGTATTAATATAAAATCAAGTAATTTTTTAAAATAAAGTACATCTCAAAACAGAAATAATTTATAATAAAAACGGGCCAAACGAGGGGTAAAATAACAACAAATTTAGAAAAATACCTAAAAAGGGCAGGTTTAAACAGTATTATCACAAGAAAGTATATGCGTTTTGTTTATTTATCATGTATTGTTTGAGGTTACTTTTGAATACATTTATTGTTTTTTTCTTTAATTTAAAGTCAGATTGGCTTCTTGTATTATAGTTGTGATATTGCGAATTATATTGAATTTTTTCTAATAGATCTGATTCGATGGTACTGTGTCATTTTTATTTTATAAATATCAGTTATGTACTGAACATAATTCTGAACTAAAAAAGTCAATTTATTTCTTTTAACATAGTTGCAATACTCATACTTCTGTTCTTTATTAATATCATATAAATAGGCGAAATAAGGAGTCCAAATATTTTACATGAGCAGGCTTAAGAGGTAAAGGGGCCAATTATTATTGGATAAATTGCTCGAAAAAGTTTTTAAACCCTAATCAAAAGGCGATATAGAATGGTTTTAAAAATGAAGGCTTGTGAAAATCATCACATGGTTTAACCTAAGTAATGCCAATGCTTCACAGATCAAAAAATTCAACGTCCTAATACTACTATCTTCTCGTTTTTGTTACGCTACGAGTTTAATTATAGACCTATTACAGTGCCTACAATCTTAAGCAAAATCTTTGAAAAGTGTGTCCACAAAAAAATGCTAATATTTCTTAAAAAATATGAAATAATATGCAAAAATCAAAATGGATTCCTTCCAGAAAAATCTACTGAAAGTGCAGCAATAGATCTTTTTAATTTCATGCATACTTCTATCGATCAAAAGTTGTTTGTGGGTGCGCTTTTCTTTGATTTGTCAAAGGCGTTTGATTCAATCAACTTAGATGTCGCTATTCAAAAATTGGAAGGTCTTGGTTTTAGAGGTAACTTTTTGTCTTGGTTGTCATCTTATATAAATAACAGACAGATCTATGTCAAAGTCAGAAATTGTAAATCTGAACTTGAAAGTGTTGATATGGGTGTGCCTCAGAGATCAATTTTAGGACCTCTAATTTTTCTATGCTACATAAATGATATGCCTAATCATATTAACTCAGAAAACATAATTTTATATGCAGATGACACAACAATTGCCACCAACGCACAATCAGTAGATGAATTAATTAGTAAATTAAATGTTTTATCTAATGAGTTTACATCATGGTGTTATAGAAATTCTTTAATTGTTAATTCAAACAAAATCGTTTGCCTTCAGTTCTACTCCAAAAATCAAATTACCCAGAATTGTAAAGTAAATGTCAATAATGCAGAAATTATGCTCTCAGATGTTATTTTTGGGCATACATATTGATAGCAATATGGGTTGGGATAGCCAAATATCTAATGTTTGTAAAAAATTAAACAGCGCATACTATGCAATACTAAAATTAAAATCAATATTTACCCAAGAGCAACTGCTTAATGTCTACTATGCTTTAGCATATTATCATATATCATACAACATTATTCTTTGGGGTGATGCAGTCAATGCATCTAAAGTATTTATCTTACAGAAAAGAATAATCCGGCTTATTTTTAATCTAGAATTAATGCAAACTTGTAAATATAACTTCAAAACATTTAAAATATTAACATTTCCCTGTATTTACATTTATAAAACGTTGCTATATGCTAAACGCAACATACACCAATTTTTACAAAATTCAAATTATCATGAATACTCAACTAGAAATGCAAATTTATTCAGAACACCAAGACATTCAACAGCATTATTTGAGAAATCGCCTGAATTTGTTGGAATTAAATTTTTTAATCAACTCCCTGATTTCATTAAATCTGAAAAGAAATATGAACCTTTTAAAAGAAAACTTAAAAACTATTTAGTAGATTCATGTTTTTATAATTTATCTGAATACCACCATATTTTAAGGTAAATGTTTTTCTAATTGTATATTTTTAATGTGCATGTCTTAGATATATATTTTTTTGTATACTGTACCTATATTTATTTGTATTTTAATATTTTTTATTCATATATATTATGATTTATCCTATATCATGTAACATGATCCAAAAGGACAAATAAACTATTATTATTATTATTATTATTATTATTATTATTATTATTATTATTATTATTATTATTATTATTATTATTATTATTATTATTATTAATATTATTATTATTATTACCCTTGTGGGCCTCAGTCTCGATAAGGTGGGAACCACCATTTTAGCGTCTCTCGAATTATATATTTGATTTTACTTTATAAGTTGCTTTACTTTTGTCCAATAGTGTATACTCTAAAAATGTACATTCTAGATTTCATCATTCTCGATTTTAACGTATTCTGATTAATATGACAAAAAATACAACGCTTTACGTTTCTAATTTGCTCTTGTAGCAAAAAATGCCTTAAATTTAATAATAATATGCCTTCAAGACAAAATCTTCGTGACTAAAAAATACATTTTAAAATCTCGCCAGCCCAGCTACGCCATATAAATTCGTAGGTATGATAATTAGAAATCCCAAGCTTCATTCCTGAATAATAACAGGTTCCATAAAAAAATTTCAATTATTACCTTACTCTTACGGTCTGACGAAAATTATATTTTTTTACTCTTATTTCAACCACTTTTAAAAAACTAGTAAAATTTATTTTTAAATACTTTTCGTACAAAATATCCTTAATAAATATCTTAGTTTGGAAATAAAATTAATTGAAAAGCTTGGTTTAATCTCAATCTAATTATTTCATTTATTTATTTTTTTATTACGTTTGTTTCAGTTTTTGAGATTGCCGAAGAAAAGTTTTATGCACTTGCAAAAGGGAGTAGTATGACACAATAATTTAGAGTTGTGTCTACTGTCTACTAGGGTTAGTCAGTCACTGTTATAGTCAAAATACTACAAAATACTAGCTTTTGGTACAAACATCTGTAACATGTTTTAGTCTGTAGACTGCATTAAAAATATTTGCAGGCATGAAAGATTTCCAAAGTGGTTATATTGAAATTATGTGCTTCTAATTCATCCTATGGGTATAATAGTATCTAAATATGAATAAAATAAATTATATACCATCAAGATTTTAGCCAGAAAGTAACTAAATTAAAGCTAGTGTGTTGAAAATTATTTTCTATCTTTGTTATTGTGGTATTCATTAAAGGAGGAGTTGTTTTCTGTATGGAAACGGTTTGGAGCTTTTATTGATTTTCTTAATTTTACTCCTTGGTCACATTTGAGTTTTGAATTACAATATGACCATATGACCGATCGGTATTCTCGGATAAAACTGCACAAATGTTATGCTAACTTTAGTCTGACTAAAAGAGAAGTGCAGTAACAATGGGGGTATAACGTCACATTCCATAGACGTACTTTGCAAAATAAGTTTATATAATATAAATAAGGTTACGGCATATAAAATGGAATATACGCACTTCCTAGATTAAATTTTGAATGAGAAAAGTTATATTATTTACAAAAAAAAATACTTCTGACAAAATTGTTGCACTTTAACATTGAATAAATTAAATTTAACCAATAAATAACAAGGAGTATTTTATTTTGAAACATTGTTTTATTCATAGTAGGTAGGTTATAAATTGTCACATAGCAACAGCGTTTATATTTTATTATAATAATTCTTAAATAATATAATTTTAAATTTTTAAAAAAATATAAAATTTTTAGAATTAAACATTGTTCTTGCCATCAAATATTTTAACCGTAATTTAGGTTTGTTAAAATTTTGCAAAATGGATCAATATTTACGAGACTTCAAAAGAAATTTAGACGAATTTAAGATTCTTTTGCAAAACCGAGATTCTGATTTCAAGTAAAACTAGAGTTGTAGCTTATATTAAGTCGAATTTTACATTTACACACGACACTGTTGAAATATTTAATAAGATCAAAGCATTTGAATTTAAAAATCAACTCGAGAATAACATGAATATTAATATTACATCTCCAAACTCAAATGCCATAGATTTTACTGCACATTTAGAAAATTATCTAAGTAGATGCAAACACAATAAAAATGATATATGTATTTTTATAAGTGATACGAGTATAAACGTAGATCTTTTAAAGTCGGAAGACAATACAACTGATTATCTTAATGTTTTAAATAAATTTGGGTATATATCAACTATCAATGAGCTTAAAAGAATACAAGGTAATAGCAAAACATGCCTAGACCATTTTTTACGCTAAACAGGAAGTAAAAGAAACTTTAATTAAGATAATTATATAGACCAATTTAACAGATCATTACGTAACTATTCTTCAAATTGTGTTAGAAAATAAAATATATAAAATAAGTAAAGACACAAATAAAACAATTTTTATATACCAAATAAAGATTAGAAACAAATTTTAATACATTAATTGGAACGCTGTATATACATTATCTGATCCAAACACTGCAACATATATATTCTTAAGAATCTGCTAGAAACAATAGATATGTGTAAGGAAGTTCGAAATAAAAAATAAAAATACATAAAAATTGCAAGTTGATTAACGAATGGTCTTTTAAAATCGATAAATAAAAAAAATGAGTTATTTCAAAAAAACTATCAAGTGTCCAAATAATATGGCTATTAAAAGAGAATACAAACATTTTAGAAATAAATTAAACGCTTCAATAAAAAAAACTAAATATAACTATTTAACAAATAAAATACAAAATGATTTAAATAATTCACAAAAATTATAGAATACTGTACAAGAAATAAGTCATACAAAAAACTGAAACCCACCATAAATATTATCAAAAATGAGTTGATCCAAAAATTAACAGAAAATTGATATCGCAAATGAATTTAATATTAGATTTAAACAAATTGGTTAGAAGTTGGCACAAAACATTAAAACTAACTGTAGCTATAAACCTCCACGTAAACTTGTCCCAAACTCATGCATTTGTCTTTACTTCTGTAGAAGAATCTGAAACATAAAACGCAATAAATGAATTAAAAAATAAGAAAGCTGTAGGTATTGATAATATAAAAACTGAAACAATTAAATTAGTAACCGGTTTTATCATTAAACCATTAAAACATATTTTTAACGGATGCATTAAAGCAGGAGTATAACCGACTGACTTCAAAAAATTAATAATTACCTCACTTCACAAACAAGGAGATGTTTCAGATGTAAATTATTATCGACCAATTTCTTTGATAACACATATTTCAAAAATATTTGAAAAAATTATTAAAAACCGTTTAACATCTTACCTAAACAAATTTAACATACTTATATGGGTTTAGAGAAAAAACGTCAACGCAGTATGCAATATTGTCCTTAACATCTAAA
Organism: Psylliodes chrysocephalus; assembly: GCA_927349885.1. NCBI lineage: Eukaryota > Metazoa > Arthropoda > Insecta > Coleoptera > Chrysomelidae > Psylliodes > Psylliodes chrysocephalus. Next base: position 51,358,588 of record OV651817.1, read on the forward strand.
ATAGTTCGAGCAATTAATGAAAGGAAATCATGTTTCGGTGTCTTTATAGACCTATCCAAAGCGTTTGACACAGTCAGCCATAACTTACTTTTACAATCTTTGGAAGACATAGGAATAAGGGACAATTGCTTAAAGTTTTTTAAAAGCTATCCTTACTAAGAGAAGTCAAGCCGTGAGAATAGATGATATTCAGTAATTATGTAACGGTTGAATGTGGTGTACCTCAGGGCACTGTATTAGGTCCAATTCTTTTTAATATTTGTTAATAATTTATTCTCACTTAAAAGTTCTGCTTGCAATTTTTTGGGTTTACCAACATTTAAGTGACTGGAAATGTTACCTGTAGATAAAATATTTATGAATCACTTTAGACCAGCACATGAAATGGAAATTACATATTTTATATGTAATTAAAAAATAATATTATACAAATTTAGAGTAAGATTTACTACCTAAGCAATTTATCAGATTATTATATTATGCGTTAGTTAAGAGCCATTTACGATATGAAATTTTAATTTCGGGATGTGCTTTAAAGACTCATATACAACCATTAGAAGTTACCCAACGACGCTTCTTAAAAATTATTTATAGCCAAAAATCCCGATATCCTTCTGTTGCTCTATATTGTAAATCCCAAATTATGGATGTAAGGCAATTATATTTCTATGAAAGCAATATAAGATATCACAACAAAAAAGAATTTTCTACAACTTCCTCACATAGTTATAACACTCGCCAACAACATTTTTTTAGTGTACTAATCATGTTTAAAACTCTTACGCAACATTTTCAATTATTCATAGCACCTAAACTACATAATATCCTTCCTGAGCATGGGTTTTTGAGAAGACATAATCATCTTCTAATGCAAAGATCATGTCAAAATATAAAAGGAGTACGTGCTCAAACAGAAGAGTCAATAGAAGAATATTTTGATAGACTAGCAATAAGTGTTAAAGATGTGCCACCGCAAAATGTTTTGAATAACGATGGAACCAATTTATGTGATGACCCAGGAAGGAAGAAATGTATTTTTAAAGCAGGTACAAAATATCCCGACCGTATTTTGAATTTGATCAAATCTACAGTTTCTACCATGTTTGCTGCTACAGCTGTAGGAGAACTTTTTTCGCATTATGTCGTTTATAATAAATGATAAATGGTGCCTAGGTGAATCCCCTCGCTATAACAGAACGAAATCAAGCTGGTTTGACAGGCCGACGTTTATGGAGTGGTTTCAGATCATGGTAGTGCCATGGGCAAAAAGACAACCTTTCGTCATACCTAAATATTGAAAAATTGCGCTTCTGTTAGACTTTTAACATCCGTTTCATGTTTTTGACTCCAAACACAACACATCTTACACAACCTTTAGACGTGGGATTTTTCAGATCCTTAAAGGCAGTCTGGAGGAAAATACTAACGACCTACAAAATACAGAATCCGAATGTACCAACGTCAAATAAAATCTATTTTCTAGTTTTGCCATGTAAACTGATTAATAAGATGCATTCCAAAGTCAGAGGTATTATACGAAATCCATTTAAAAACTCAGGTATATATCCACTGGATAAATTTAAGTAAAGAATGATAAATAACAAAACACAAGAATTGAGAGAAGCATGACTGATTAATGAAGCTGTTTTAGATTTTCTAAAAGATAAGCGGAGCCCTGAAATGCATCAAGCAAGGCAGAAAAAAAAATGTTCTATTCCTGCAGGGTAGTCTATTTCCCATTTGAATATGCTTCCAAGTGAATTGGACCATCCAACGTAGTTCCTAATGCTCAAGACACCCCTAATGTCGTAGAAGCAACAGCAAGTATGGATACAGATAAAGCAGACGAAAACGGATTTGCAATAATGCGGTATGACAGAAATAAACCAAAACTTGGAGACTTTGTAGTAGTGAAATTTGCTACTAAAAAGCAATTCAAATATTTGATTGGTATGATTTTATCTCTTCAAGTTGAAAACTCCTATGAAGTGAAATATCTGAGAAAAAGAAGCAAAAATTTGTTCGTTTTCCCTAATATCAATGACATAGCAATTGCCTTCGAAGAGGATATCGAAACTATTCTCAAAGAACAAAAAATTGCCAGAGATATTTTTCGATTTAGTGAGGATTAACTTTTAAAGATTTGATTTCTTAAGGTGATTACAGCACCCACTCATAATTTTCAGACAAGGATATCTCAAAAAGTAATTTTTTAAAAAAATAAACATTTTAAAAAATGTGTTAGGCAATAATATCTAGAATATGCATATATTTAAGATTTTTAGTTCCTTTTAGTTTCCGAGAAAAAAATCAAAGGGCTTTAAATTTTGAAATATCATAATGAAAATAAATGCATTCCTCAACAGCACTATTCTTAATATAATCCCCAAATTTAAGCTCTTAATCTCTTGTTAATGATTCTTTAAAATTCGCTGAAATTAGTGGCTAAAAAGCCTTGTTAAGTGCTATTTTCTGGTGTAAACTGGTGTAAACTAGTGTAAACTGGTATAAATCGTTGCAAGAAACGAATGATGACTCAGAATGTACGATATGAGAGTTACAGACGCGTTACACCAGAAAGCAGCACTTAACGAGGCGTTTTAGCCACTAATTTCGGCGAATTTTAAAAAATCATTAACAAGAGATTAGGAGCTTAAATTTGGGGATTGCTGTCTATTTCCGGATTTAGGCTGATAAGAGAAAAAAATTTGATTTTTTGTAACGTTTATAATATTTTTTAGTTGTAACTTTGGTTTTTTTGACTAAAAATATCATTTTAGTTTACCTGTCCACGTAAGTTATTGTTGAAAAAGTTGCCTGTTTGAATTTTCTATCTAGTTTTTCAAATAAAGAAAATGTAAAAATATTACATTCATTAAACTTTATTCATCTATATGTTTCGTTTTTTTGACCCAAAAAAAAACGAATTTAACTATAACTGTTTGTGGCAATTTGTAAGTAGGCAAAGTAACTTCTTATACAGCATAATATATACATCTTTATAACGATTTTATACGTGATGGCAAATTAGTCCCACATACGGGGTAACTTTATCCAAAACTAAATAATATGAAAACACTGTGGCTTAAAATATTTTGTTTAATTATTAGGGATATGCTTTCTGAAACATTTTTACAAGCCTAAAAAGCGTGGCAAAGTAACCCCACTCTACGGAATCCTTTAATTATTGCTATACTGCATTTACTTCTTTAAATTTATATTTGATTGAAAACCATTGGTTTTTTATTTAGATATATTGCGAGAAACTTACAATTGGTAGTATTAAAGCCAATTTTGTATTTTTTATTTTATATTTTCATGGATAAAATAACAAATTCAATTAAAATAGTTTCTTACCTTTGATAATCAGGTGTACTTATAATGGGACACAAAATAGAGTATTGAAAAGATATGCAAGCATTCAATAATTTATAGGTGGTAAAGTCGAAATAATGTGCTCATCAACTCTATGGGTGTAATATTGTCTAAATAGGAACAAAGCCAATGTTTAGGACAGAAAGTAATTAAATTTGTATTTGATTGGAAACTATTGCTGGAAACATAATGGTTTTGTTTTGTCCAGATATATTGCACAATACTTTCAATTGGAATGACCAAAGTCAATTGTAGTAATTTGTTTAAAATAGTTTCATGGATAATAGAAAAGTTAGAACAATTCCCACATAAACAATTCCCACCTTTAATAAAAATGGTAGTGTGAAAAGTTTCAGAAAGAAGATATATAATAAAATTATGTTTCTTCGAAATGAAGTAGCCTATTTTGTTATCTATAAAATACATTTAATTCTTGTGTTATTGTTTTATTTAATTAACAATTTTTTTAATAATATTTCTACATAATTAAAATGTTTTTAAACATATCCTGTCCTATATCTAACCTCTACGGCTTTTGACCTGTCATTATTCAATAAAGTCTTTCTATTATATATCTCGGCATTTGTTTTCTTCTTTAAATATAGCTACTCATACCAAATTGTTAAGAATTTTCAGTCTGCCGTGCCCAGTGCCTATTGTATTAATATTTGAAATAGGCTTAAGATAAACTTAATTACAGTGTTTACTTATATTATTTAAATTCATAAATAATAAAAAATATTTTTATACAACTGAGAATGTTCCAAAAGTTAGACAGCAGCGACAAAGTACAAAATGGTACTTTGCAAG